>CM060960.1:31929686-32249686 GCA_030765055.1 Mantis religiosa
TCAGAAATGAAAATATAAGAAATGAATTACAAGTGGAAGCTATCACCTCAAGAATGGATAGGTACAGAAGAAGATGGTTTGATTATGTTGGAAGATGGATGATACAAGACTGCCAAAAGTAGTTCTCCAATATAGTCCAAAGGAAAGAGGGACGTAGGGAGGCCGAGGAAGAGATGGAAGGGGACACTGTGAAGAAGGAACAGCGAGAGGCTAATCCATGAAGTGAAGAGAAGAAGAAGAAGAAGAAGAAGAGAAGAAGAAGAAGAAGAAGAAGAAGAAGAAGAAGAAGAAGAAGAAGAAGAAGAAGAAGAAGAGAAGAAGAAGAAGAAGAAGAAGAGAGAAGAAGAAGAAGAAGAAGAAGAAGAGAAGAAGAAGAAGAAGAAGAAGAAGAAGAAGAAGAAGAAGAAGAAGAAGAAGAAGAAGAAGAAGAAGAAGAAGAAGAAGAAGAAGAAGAAGAGAAGAAGAAGAAGAAGAAGAAGAAGAAGAAGAAGAAGAAGAAGAAGAAGAAGAAGAAGCAGAAGAGAAGAAGAAGAAGAAGAAGAAGAAGAAGAAGAAGAAGAAGAAGAAGAAGAAGAAGAAGAAGAGAAGAAGAAGAAGAAGAAGAAGAAGAAGAAGAAGAAGAAGAAGAAGAAGAAGAAGAAGAAGAAGAAGAAGAAGAAGAAGAAGAAGAAGAAGAAGGAAGAAGAAGAAGAAGAAGAAGAAGAAGAAGAAGAAGAAGAAGAAGAAGAGAAGAAGAAGAAGAAGAAGAAGAAGAAGAAGAAGAAGAAGAAGAAGAAGAAGAAGAAGAAGAAGAAGAAGAAGAAGAAGAAGAAGAAGAAGAAGAAGAAGAAGAAGAAGAAGAAGAAGAAGAAGAAGAAGAAGAAGAAGAAGAAGAAGAAGAAGAAGAAGAAGAAGAAGAAGAAGAGAAGAAGAAGAAGAAGAAGAGAAGAAGAAGAAGAAGAAGAAGAAGAAGAAGAAGAAGAAGAAGAAGAAGAAGAAGAAGAAGAAGAGAAGAAGAAGAAGAAGAAGAAGAAGAAGAAGAAGAGAAGAGAAGAAGAAGAAGAAGAAGAAGAAGAAGAAGAAGAAGAAGAAGAAGAAGAAGAAGAAGAAGAAGAAGAGAAGAAGAAGAAGAAGAAGAGAAGAAGAAGAAGAAGAAGAAGAAGGAAGAAGAAGAAGAAGAAGAAGAAGAAGAAGAAGAAGAAGAAGAAGAAGAAGAAGAAGAAGAAGAAGAAGAAGAAGAAGAAGAAGAAGAAGAAGAAGAAAGAAGAAGAAGAAGAAGAAGAAGAAGAAGAAGAAGAAGAAGAAGAAGAAGAAGAAGAAGAAGAAGAAGAAGAAAGAAGAAGAAGAAGAAGAAGAAGAAGAGAAGAAGAAGAAGAAGAAGAAGAAGAAGAAGAAGAAGAAGAAGAAGAAGAAGAAGAAGAAGAAGAAGAAGAAGAAGAAGAAGAAGAAGTATGATCTGAGGTTTTCTCCAAAATATGTGCATTTTACTCACATTTTTAGCACGTATAGTCTTTTTACAATTAGCCAGTTATACCTAAATGAAGTGTTCAGTATTTCAGAAAGTATCTTAAGCTAATTCGTCAATCCTCTGTCACAATGGCAGTAGCAGTGTTGATGTTTTCTTCCGTAAGAGCATTAACCGGATCACCGGTCCATCTTCCTTTGAATTAATTGTCTCCCCTCTTAAAAATTTAAAACCACCTCACTCTGTGCTGTAGGGAAGAACAGACTCTCCATAGCCTCCTGTAACATTGTACAGGCCTCAACTGAAGATTTGTTGAGACAAAAGCAGAGTTTCAGAGCCGATTATTGTTCCTCGCGTGTTACCTCCATTACAGCGTTAGGCGATACTGAACATACGATGATGATGATGATGATGATGATGATGATGATGATGATGATGATGATGATGATGATGATGATGATGATGATGATGATGATGATGATGATGATGATGATGATGATGACGACGACGACGATAATGATGATGATGATTATGATTATGATGATATATAAGGGCGCTCAACTACGGCGGTCATCAGCGCCCTTTAAAAAAACTAGTCATGGCAAAAGCCAGATATAAAACTTTCTAAAAACTATACAAGTGTAACAAAACCTATTAAAAATACACGTACATAAAAAACATCAATCAAACCTACTAAAAATTTCGTTCACTAAATCCTAAACTCTAAACTAGACACGAATCTAAAATCCTCCGCGCGCTCCACGCACGGCCTACACGTGGGTGGGCCTGTTGACCGTCTCCCCTCAGCCACGAAGAGGAGCCCACACGAGGGGAGACTGTTGGCTCGGGACCCCGGGTGCGCCAAACCCGTACCTACCAAAGTAGGCCCCTGGGGGGGGGGACTGAACATATCTGAACTTACCTGGTTCTCTCAGGAACCAGGAGTACCAACAATGAAACTACTACGGCGAGTTTGTTTCACATTAAGCTAACAGAATATAATAAGATTGAATTTTAGTGCGAAAAATTATGAGCATAAAAATTATGATCATTCTTTATTGAAAAACCCTCGTACCTAATTAAAGCTTTCTGCCTTTCAAACTGAACTTTGCTTACCAAAGGCATTAGTTGTGTGACACCAACAATATTACTCAATAACATTCCTTTCGGAGGAGATTTTCTAGCACAAACAATGAAGCGTTTTTCTCTTTTATGTGGGCCCTAAGCTATTGTCTCCAATCAGCACGCAATGCTCTGAATTTCTTTTGTGCTGCAGCCTGCCTGATGAATATTATCACGTCTCCGGATGCCCTTGCAGAGCGCTTTGTGCACTACCCTCAACACATTGCAGTTCCATTCATCTCGTACTCATCATTATAACAGCTCTCCTGGATACCGGGAATTACAGTCATGACGTATTGGTTCCGTAGTTTCGCTCTTTTTCGTCAAAAGCCACATTGCATTGTGCGTTGAATTTAATGGCTATTATATTATTACTTTTCGCATTGTAGAAATGTGGTATGTGATGCAGAATGCGTCCTGATTTCTAAACAGGAACGCCAAGTATTTCATAATTAATGGCAGAGTTGTGCATATATTTAATTATGACAAATGAATTGACCGCTCCTGAATACGGTAAATTAATGGAACCTACAATACAGCAAATATGTATTTTATGTATTTCGCTACGCACCTTTCGCGTATTTATGTGAGAGCAACCCCCGAAAATATTCAAAATTGTGTAGCATACCGGGTGAGTAAAAAGTATGGAGCTATGGAAGCGTAGAGTCTGACTGAAAAATTCAATGCCACAGCCGGGATTTGAACCACGGACCTTCTGGTTTCCGTCCATCCGCACTACCATTGTGCTACTATGGCCAACGTGCCGATATGACATTAAATTCTCCAACTGATTTCTCCAAATTCTACGTTTCCACAATTTAGCCTACACACGGCCAATGTGAAAGAACAATTAATTCCATTAATTGACCTAATAGTGGTCCGAACTATAAAGCCCGGGCCTTAAAGTACTTACAGCATAGTAAGTCGCCATTAAGGTAGTTGTCTCATGTGTTCATGAGAACTCCTAAGTGGTTTACCGGGAAAACACGAGTCAGTTGGAGAATTTAATGTCATATCGGCACGTTGGCCATAGTAGCTCAATGGTAGTGCGGCTGGACGGAAACCAGAAGGTCCGTGGTTCAAATCCCCGCTATAGCATTGAATTTTTCAGTCTTTACGTTTCCATAATTTAGCCTATACACGGCCAGTATGAAAGAACAATTAATTTCCATTAATTGACCTAATAGTGGTTAACTATGAAGCCCGGGCCTTAAAGTACTTACAAATGTAAGTCGCCATTAAGGTAGTTGTCTCATGTGTTTATGAGAACTCCTAAGTGGTTTAGCGGGAAAATACAAGTCAGTTGGAGAATTTAATGTCATATCGGCACGTTGGCCATAGTAGCACAATGGTAGTGCGGCTGGACGGAAACCAGAAGGTCCGTGGTTCAAATCCCCGCTATAGCATTGAATTTTTCAGTCTTTACGTTTCCATAATTTAGCCTATACACGGCCAGTATGAAAGAACAATTAATTTCCATTAATTGACCTAATAGTGGTTAACTATGAAGCCCGGGCCTTAAAGTACTTACAAATGTAAGTCGCCATTAAAGTAGTTATCTCGTGTGTTTATGAGAACTCCTAAGTGATTTACCGGGAAAATACGAGTCAGTTGGAGAACTTAATGTCATATCGGCACGTTGGCCATAGTAGCTCAATGGTTAGAGCGGCTGGACGGAAACCAGAAGGTTCGTGGTTCAAATCCCGGCTATGGCATTGAATTTTTCAGTCTGACTCTACGTTTCCACAATTTAGCAAAGAAAGAACAATTAATTTCCAGTATGGAACTATGTTCATTTTTTTAATTTAGGTCCGCCAATTTTAAGTCATATCGGACTTTAAACGAAATGGGTGAAATTATGCAGAAATGGGCCTGGGGGCCATGGATGGAGTCATTCGATATTCGTCTTTCAGGATAAGGGAAAACCCCGGAGAAACCTTATGCAGGTAACTCACCCTGACCGAGATTCGAACTCGGGACCTCTTGAACGTGAGGCAGACACGCTACCATCTACACTACAGAGGCGGGCAGGAACAATGGCTGTAACGCCGCTGTTGCAACTCCAATAAGTGATTTTAGTTAATTGATGGAAATTAATCATTTCCCCACACTAGCCGTATATACGCTAAGATATTTGATGGATAGAGTCACCATGAAAACTTCAATGTGATGGCCGGGATTTGAACCACGGATCTCCTGGTTTCCGTCCAGTCGCTCTTAACCTTTGAGCTACCATGGCCAACGCATCGTCCTGACATTAAATTCTCCATTTGACTCGTATATTTCCCCGGTAGACCACTAGGGGCTCTCGCATCCGAGATACACCGTTTGTGGCGACTTACTATTGTAAGTACTAAGTCCCAGGCTTCATCATTTAACTCTTATTATTTTAGTTAATTGATGGAAATTAATCATTTCTCCACACTAGCCGTATATAGGCTAAGATATTTGGTGTATTTCAGATGCGAGAGCCCCTAGTGGTCTACCGGGGAAATATATGAGTTAACTGGAGTATTTAATGTCAGGACGGTGCGTTGGCCATGGTAGCTCAAAGGTTAAGAGCGACTGGACGGAAACCAGGAGATCCGTGGTTCATATCCCGGTCATGGCATTGAATTTTTCATGTTGACTCTATCCATCCAATAAGTCATATTTTTTTAGAAAAGCTATAAGATATAAAAATTCCCTCACATTACTATGATTATAAATAAAGGTTGTGAGTTGTTGTTTTGTTTTGCCTGCATTTCTCCAATCCTCAAGTCTTAGAACGTACAAATACCCTTTCAAACCTCAATGTAAGTTTATTAGAAACTTACTGCATTTGTACTGAGCAAAGAAAACGCATTACTACTTCAAATGTTGAAGGTTTTGAATTAAACAATACAGTAGTCAACTTCAATAGGTGGCTTTGGGTTGAACAAATACAGACAAAAGCTAAACTACTTAGGACAACTGTTGGAGAATAAATGACTGCGACTTCTGTCTCCTACTATACATACATATATATATACATATATATATATATATACACTCTATGTTTAACCAATGTAACGTCTTTTGTTTTGTTTTGTAATATTGTGTGGAATATAGTTACCAAACACGTTCACGAGTTCCTTTCCCAATATTTAATGTGGTGGGAAAGACTGATTGGCTCCACCAAACGGTGCCTACTTGGACGCTGAAGGACTACGGACTAGTTTAGTCAGCATAGAAGCCGTATTAAACACGGGACCCCTGGTGCAAGACGACGATAATGGCGACGTATTGACTCCAGCACACTTCCATATTGGTGAGCGATTCACCACGATACCCACCCGACCAGAACCAACAAGGAATGATGTTGTATGAGCCTTTAGATTACGCCAAGAAATAGCTGATCACTTCTGGAAACGTTGGAGTAAGGAGTTCCTGCTATTATTACGGAATTTCCACTAGCTTCATCAGCCTCAAGACTATGGTACAAAAATTAGAGTTGGTGTCAGTTCTACTACAAGAGGACACATGCCCAAAAAACATACGGAAGAGAGCGTGTGAGGAGGAGCTACGAGAAGGACATGATGGGCGAATTGGAACCGTTATCCTTCGCATCTCGGATGGAAACCACCTTATACGTCCTGTTCAACTGGTCATCCCCCTCGAGATAGACCAGGGTGTGGCGGATGTTGGAGAATAAATAACTGCGATATTTGTATATACTTTATGTGTAACCACTGTAACGTCTTTAGTTCCCAGGCGACCGCAAAGTGAGATTTGTGGTGGACAACACGGCGCTGGGCGGATTTTCTCCGGAATCTCCGGTTTACACCGTTGCTCCATCTTCATCTCATGTATCATCAGTGTCATCGCCTGCGGTGCCGTATGTAGTAAAAGAGGGCGTTAAACACTACATATTTCACATTTGTAACGTCTTTACCTTTTACAAAGCGCCGCACCCCCACAGACTGCCCCAACTTCAGCTACCGAGGTTGAAGGATAGAGTGGACCAACTCTGTCCAGTACCTAGGTGTTAACTTAGACAGGGGTCTAACTTTTCGCCAAAACATCAGGGACCGATCGGCGAAGGTACAGGGAGCATTTGCTTCCCTGGGGTCAACCTCGATGCCAGTTGGCATGAAGTTATACCTCTTCTAAGCGCTGGTAATCCCGGTTATGCTTTACGCCTGCGAGATCTGGGGTATGGCCGCAGACAGCTGGCTAGCATGGCTCCAACGTGCACAGAATAGAGGGCTTAGGTCTATATATTCTGTGGGACGTTATTTTCTTACCAGGTTGCTTCACGAGGCCTCGAGACTTCCATACGTGGATGATGAAATTAGGCGCCGGGCATCAAAATTATACGCAAGTGTACCCAACCACAGAAGCGCCCTTGTCAGGTCCCTGGGAGATTATGACCCCACTAGACGCCGTTCTAGACAGCAGCGGTTACCCCGCATGGCTTGCGGGCATCCGAGATAACCCAGGAGCTAATCCGAACAACAGCTAAAGCTGAGCTCCACATAATCCTTCCAAGCTGCTTGGCATCAAAATTATTCCCCAAGGTAAAAAACAAATAAAAACACCAAGATGCAAGGTGTTGCATCCTGTCCTTCAACCCCTAGGTACATGTTTGTAGCCTCATAAACAACACCAATATAAAAACCCACATTTCAGCCTACAACATCCCGAAATCTACCTTACCTGCGGTAAAACCCTTAAAGGGTGGACACGCAGCAAAAACCTTCTGGCTATATACAGCCAGCCAGCACCACATGGCATGTCATGGTAACGTCTTTTGTTTTCTTTTGTTTTATTTATTGTTTTATTTGTTCCAATGGTCATATCAGCGACCGTTCTCCTTTGGAACATATCGAAGGTGTTAACTCGTATTCGTTGGGTTTTAATCATTAGATCACGCACACATTCGCAGTCTCATTCATACTTCCAGACTCTGGGGAAGAAAAGGAATTGTATTGGTCGGAGAAAAATCCCCATCCCCCGAAACTGGTCATCTAAAATCCTCCAGTTCTGAATAACTTACATTCTAGTGGCTCTCACCAGCAAACTCAAAGCGTTCTGTTACCAATGACATTGTTGTGCATTCCCACGGCCGGAAATTGAACCCGGGACTTCTAGCACGGCAGGCAGGTGCTCTACCGACTGAACTACGGGGCCAGGCTTTCTAATATCGTGTGGAATAACTCTGAAGTAGTACTCATGAATAGTAAGGCGATTCTCAACGACCTGACAAAGAATGTTCAAGGACTGGCAGAGACGCTATAAAATGTGAATTTAAGTAGGAGGGGACTACTTTGAAAAAGATCATGTAAACATTGAACTGCAGTAAAAAAGTCAACCTCAGTCTTTGTTAATCAGCCTCCGTAGAATTTGTCGTTTTTAAGTTGTTCAGACACAAATACACATCAAGGGCCTCAAAACATGTATTTCGATTTAAACGTCTATATGGAATATTTGGGTGGAATGCATTACCCACTCCACCTGCTGTGTATGCGATAGAATAACGGAGAAAATGCGATAGAACTAAGTTCTGGATCTTAATGGAATGAGTTTCTAATCGAGAGGCATCAACTAGTAGGGTATTTAAGTTTGATTTATGAGTCACTATGTTTACACTCAAACTTCACTTACTTGTTGTTGTAAAATTGAAACGTTTTCAAGATCATTGGATCTCATCCTCAGCTGTTTGGTGACTAAATGAACCTTCTTCTTCTTCCTCTACTACGGAGCTCCGATCACTCTGCCATCTGGTGTTAGGGGCACTAAGTTTTAATACTTCATTTTAATGCCGGGATTTCAAAATTTATAACTTTATCACGGTTTTTGTTTATGAATATTTTTCCCCAAATATCCAATTCTATGGGTGTACTTAAAGATTTTAACAGTTTAATGTTGTGGTCAATGTTGTAGTTTTCTGTCCAAAAATGGTGTGAAACTGCAGATTTTTCTGTTTGTTTCAACTTAATGTTCCTCTGGTGTTCTTTTTGCCTGGTTAACAAGTTTCTCTTAGTTTTTCCTATGTAGCTTTTTCACAGGTTTCACAATTAATCTGATAAATTCCTGATTTCAAATTGTTGGGGATTTTATTTATCAGTGGTTTATTTAGCAGGTTCCTCAGACTGAATTTGTTTTGGGGTGCTAGTTTTAAGTTTAGTCTTTTGAAGATTCGTTCAAATTTTCTAAAAGCCCATGGATGGTAGGTGAATTTTATATATTGCCAATTTGTGTTTTTAAGTGGTGTGAGAGTGGTATTTTTTTATATTATCTTCAGTTTTTCTTTTCTCTTCATCATGTTCCTTATGGTGGCTGGGTTGAATCCATTTAATACCGCTATGTCTTTTATGTGTTGTTCTTTCAAAAATTCATCCTTACTTAGTGGGATGTTGTATAGCCGGCGAATTAGACTTCTAAAGGCAGCTAGTTGATGTGAAACTGGGTTGTATTCATTTTTCTTTTTGTAATTATCTATATGTGTGGGCTTCCTGTATATTCCAAAATCTACACCATGACGATTTCTAGTTATCTTGAGGTCCAAAAAGGGTAGGGTGTTGTCTCTTTCTACTTCCATAGTAAATTGAATGTGATTATCTTGCAGGTTTAGTAATTTTAGAGAATCTTCTCTAAGTTTTTCCGGAATGATAGCAAAAACATCATCAACATATCTCTGCCAAAATTTATAAATCTGTTGGAAGGCCTTTACTATGTGTGTTTCGAATGATCTTGAAAACGTTTCAATTATACAAGTAAGTGAAGTTTGAGTGTAAACATAGTGACTCATAAATCAAAGTTAAATATGAAGAATACTTCACTGTTAATAATGCTTCTGCTTTTAATATTTATAGTAGGGTATTGTCAAGATATTGGATTGTATATAAAATTAGGCAACAACAAAGCAGCTGACATGTAAGAAGGGGAGAAAAGAAAAATCAAGAAGGACTTGCCAAGAAGTTCAATCATAAAAAGATGAGCTAAAGGATATCAAAGTGAAAGGCTTATACTTTCGTGAAGAAAATCCATTAATATTCTGTAAGATAAAAGTAATAGTACCATCGGGAAACTGCCTTAGAAGAGAAACTTTCACAGAAGCCTCAAATGATTCACTTCCCGATAAAAACGTATTCACGAGTTTTCATAGGTTATTTTTCAGTGAATGTTGGGTATGACACTTGTGAGTGAAATACAGTACTTCGGTCAATTTACCAGATGTAAAAAATTATGTCATAACTTTTCGCACTAAAATTCAGTCTTATTTGTGTTGATAAGTGCTTTTTAGTTCTTCTCCCAGCGTTTCTTGACCTTCCGAATACTTTGATTGTAGAACTCTGCCGAATTCGCTTTAAACCACTCTTCCACTTTATTAATGACGTCATTTGTGTTGTCAAATCGGCGACCACGCAACGGATTATTCATTTACGGTAACAAGAAAGTCACTTGGTGCGAGATCGGGCGAATAAGGCGGTTGCTGTAAGATCTCAAAGCCACATTCCCTTATTTTGTCAACTGCAACTTGAGATGAATGAGCTGGTACATTGTCAGCCAGAATACTGTCACCCAGGCACGACCAACTGACGGCTGAGTGAAGGCCGGGAGGCATTCAGCCACGCCTACCCATTTATCTTGTAGCGCCAACTGAAGGCATCGCAGGCCACTGAGCCATCTCTTTCCCCTCCCCCTGAGTTCTGGAACATCCAGGATATTTCATCTAACCCGGAAACTTCTAGATTGGCCAGTTGGTCCTGTATAAGCGATGCGTCGGGCTGGAGGAGAGTTCAGTACTTGGCGAGCAGCCGTGAGGATCGCCGAGTCAGTGAACGGACCGGAAGACTGTGTACGTGCATCAGAGAGGTTTACGTAATTGTGAGTGTAGAGTGAACCTGGACAGACGAAATGACGAATTGTAATTGTGTGCATTACTTAATTCTGTGTAATTGGCAAGTGTTCCAACTGTAATTCGGTGGAAATAAAGAGCATTTTGAGTTTGTGCAATTGGACTTTTTAATTTCACGAACCCACAAAGTCACAATACGAACACCTTTGGAGAGCATACCGCGTCGTTTCTTACTCAGAGCTGAGCGTAACTTATCCAGAACATTGCATTAGTATCTGCCAGTGATGGTTTGACCCTTGGTAAGATAGTCTGTAATGATGACTCCACGACAGTCTCAGAAAACTGAAACAATGACCTTACCAGCTGAATTTTGCACCTTGGTCTTTTTGGGAGGGGGGGGGGGGGAATCGGCAAGTTTCCATTCCATGCTCATGGTTTTTCCCTCTGGATCATGCTGACAGTTCCAGGATTCATCCATGGTTACCGGACGATCAAAACAATCATGTTCATCCTATTCCAGCAACATCAACATCTGTCTTGAAAGGTCACGCCGTGTTTGCTTTTGGAAAGGGGTTAGCAAACGTGGAAGCCACCGTGCAAACACCTTAGACATGAATAATTTTCCACACACTACCATAACTAAGATGTGTCTCATTCATGATCATTTGGATGGTTGCTCGTCTGTCTTCCAGTATTAAACACTCCACTTTCTTCACTGTGACAACTGACGGTCTACCAGCTCTTGGCTCAACTGTCAGAAACATGTGGCCAGTTTGAAAATTCCTTTTCCACCTCACAGTAGTTTCATACGATGGGAAATCATTTCCATAAATAGCCGTTATCTCATCATGGATTACCCAGGCAGCTTTGCCCTTCAAATGCAGGAACTTGATCACACTACAAGCCTCAATTTTCTCCATCTTACACCTCAGTCACTTCTGGCACTCACTGTAGGAAAAGAAAAGGACTCAAATCACTCAACACCCCTTGAATGTGCATTCAGCTTCTTATATAGTCTTTTGTTTTCCCTTGTTCCATTTATACCCTGCCTTTAACTCCAATGGCCGTTCTCCTTTGGAACATACCGAAGGTCTTTAACTCGAATTCTTTAGGTTTTAATCATTAGATTACGCACTCATTCACACTCTCATTCATACTTCCAGACTCTGGGGAAGATGGGGAATGATCTTGGTCGGAGAAAAATTCCCACCCCCACCGCCGGGAATCGCTAGCACGGCAGGCAGGTGCTCTACCGACTGATTTTTATTTTTTTAATTTATTTTATCTATTTGGGAAAACAGGAATAAAGGTATAGGAAAAACCAACAACAGGGTATATTGGGTATCTGGACAGGAAGAAGGATGGGGCATGGGAGGGATGTTGTTCTGAAGTGATTCTATTTATTGGGGCCTGTGGTGCTATTTTAGTTTGGACTGTTGAGGCGAAGTTGATGGCCGGTACCGCCGAAGCAACCCGGCTGTTCGTGGGTGGATACTAGGGTTTGCGGAAAATCCGCTTGTGCTGATCAGGTAGCAGCCATGATCCAGGGGACCCTGACTGCGACCTTTGAACTGTGGTGACTATTTATTCAATTTTAACTATGGCGAAATGTGCAACCACCAGGGTCGCAGTGTTTGGTGGTGCAACCGATGCCTTCAAGGGCTCGGATTCATGGAGGGTTGCGGCGAGGCAGGTCCTGTGGCGGCGGCGTCCAATGGGCGCGAGAGTCTCTGTGAGGCTGGGCGTGTGGCGGCGGTGCTCCGTTGTCTCGAGCGAGGGTTCTCCGGAGGTCATCAATGATCTGCGTGATGTAGCCCTGGTGTGTGCGGAGGGCTTCCTCAAGCTTCCTGCTTGGCGCTCGGGTGTCGTTGAAAGCCGACGATCTTCTCGAGCTTGGCCTTGCAGTAGTCTAAGGCCTCGGAGGTGGCGCTGGCGTCTTCCTGAGTAGCGCTTTGCGGGGCTTGGGCGGCTTCTCTGACATCATCCAACGTCTGACACAGGGCTTCCTCCCATGTAGCTATCCGCGCCGTCAGCTTCTCGATCGATGCCTGCAGGTCTGTGAGTGTGGCGGTGACGGTGTGCAGAAGTTCTCGGTGCTCGGCGCTGGTCTGCGTCCCCTGGTGCTGAATGGTGATTTGTGCGTATGTGCGGCGTTGTGTCTGCTGCGGGAAGGGGCGTGAAGTAGGAGGGTGAGGCTGGTGTTGAGGAGGAAGTGGAGTATGAAGGTGAGGCTGGTGTTGGCGGTTAGAGGTTCGGCGTTGTTGTTTGGGATTTAGGGGGCACGAAGCTTGTCCCGTGAAGTGGCCTGCGGTGTTGCAGGTGGCACAGTAGAGGAGACGGCGCGACAGGTCGATCCCTTGCAGACTGCAGTAAGGCACGCTGCTCTACAGTAGTGGCAACGAGGCTTCTTACTGCAGGTGACGGTGGTGTGTCCGTATTGGCAGCAGCGGCGGCATGGAGTGGTGCGGCCCCCCAAGCTGGCTTCAATTGGGAGCACCTGCCCGAAGGCAGGGAGCCCGTCTCTCAGCGCAGCATTGTAGTCCGCTTCGTCAAGGAATTCCAGTCTCACAAGGGGTGAAAGTTCCTTGTGAGTGGTGATGCGGGATGCCTTCACCAGGGAAGGCCAGCGGAGTCGGGCGGTGCTGAGGATGAATGCCTCAAGCAGTTAGACTGAGCTACGGGGTCAGCCTTATATAGCCTTGTTGTGATTGGTAGCCATACCTTATCAGCTATTACAGAACACGTCTATCAAAGGGGAGTGTGCTAAGGGGAACAAGCATTGAGCGCCCAGGTTAGCGAAATAAATTTTGAATGGTATTCATTAAATACATCGTATTCCAGTACTTTATAGGAAAAACTTATACAGTATAGACCTTCTTGTCAATTTTAAATAAATCTCTTTATCCAGTATATTACTATAACATCACTTTTATGCACAGCCATTGCAATTACTGTAACAATGCAACTAGGCTCCCACATAGCCACGATACGTCCAGGAGTAATTTCGCTAGTATACTGCATACCTGATTTAGAGACAATGAACCTCTTTTGGTTTCACTTACCATTTATTTCCCTTTTATTTCTGTGTTATTAAGCCACCACGCTCTGTGATAGGTAACGTAAAAGACGTCTCGAATACCCCAGAAAAGATACAAAATCAGCCAACGATTTTCTTTGGTGTACTGTGTAAAACTGTAAAGAAAGTCATGTAAGTTTAAAGCAACAGTTTTTTAATGTGTTGCTGCTATGTTTTTTGCAGTATCGTTGTCTTTATTTGGTGCGATATTATATATTTATTGTGCATATTTCAAAATTTAAAAATATACAAGTTTAGGCTACATTTATTTGTCTTTACCTTGTTGCTACCTTGGCTTACATGACACCCTGGTCTTCTGCTCTGTCAGGTAGCTCTTAAGCTCCATACCTCCTTGATTACTTAACTTCCTTTCTTACATTCTTTACATTTCTGGCCCATTTGTCTTTTACCTTCTGCAAGAACCCACCAATACTTCTTACCTTCTTTTCCTCCCTGCCCGTTAACATTTTACAGCTACTATCCTCTTCTCTACGTTCTCCCAGTTTTCTTCCTAAATCTTTTTTCTCCATATTGCAACCTCCTCGCATTCTGTTACATAGTGTTCTATGCTTTCTTTTCCCCCACACAATTCACAAATTCGCTTATCCCTACCTCTTATCCCTCTTAGAAACATTGTTCCTGTTCTCATCCAAGCTAACCCTTCTCTCTCTTGCCTACTGCAGTAATCTACATATGCTTCTCGTCCCCAATTTCTTTTTATTTGCTTGTAAAATTGTAATGATTTTATATTTTCTAGACTTCCCCATATTTCCTGCCTTTCTATATGTTCTATTCTGTATTTTACCAATTTACTCACATCGCTTGCATTCCTTTCCTCTAATCTCCATGTATCTCCCATTACTATTTTTTCCATAATTCCTCCTATCTCTGCCCACCAAATATTTGAGTTTTCTAATCTTTTTTGCTGTCTCATGCATAATTTCATAATTTCCCATTCTTCTTTAACCAAACACCTAATTCTACTAAAGCTACTTCCATAGATGCTGATCTTGGAAAACCTATTAGCCCTTTACGAAACCTTCTGTAGTTTTGGTCCACCGCTTTGTTTACCTCTGTGACACCCCCCCCCCCCAGGTCTCCACTGCATACAACATTTTGGATTCAACTACTGCTTCATACATTCTTTCTAAGTACTTGGTTGTCATTTCTAGTTTATATTTGCATATTCTTATTCCATTCTTTGCCGACCTTGCTTTTGCTTCAATTTTTCTCCTGTGTGCTCCCTACTTTCCATTGTTATTCAACCTTACTCCTAAGTATACTACTTCTACCCTTTTGCCATTTATTGTGTTTATGTCTATTCCCCACTCTTCACAAAATTTCTGGATTGCATTTATTGCCTTCTGCAATCCTACTATCGTTATAGATCCTACCATTAAGTCATCCGCATATAGCAGTCCAGGAATTTCTTTGTTTGCTATTACCGGACAGTGGTCATTTAACCTTGTTTATTATCTCATCTATAAATAAGTTAAATAAAATTGTACTCATTTTGCATCCTTGTCTTAGGCCTATTTTTTGTTCTGTCATCTCTGTAATTACATTTTTTCCCACCTTATGCAAAACTACACCCCTTTCTAGATTTGCTCTACTTCTCCGTTGTCTTTATTTGCGAAACTTCCTGTAGCTCGTTTATTTGCGAAACTCCCTGTAGCTCGTAGGGTCACCAATATACAGTTAAGTGCTTTCATATGTGTGAGTGAGTGAATGTGTGATAGGATCAAGTTGCAGTGCCTGCCTGCTCGTGGTGACCCCACTTCAATATTAGATGAGAGAGTCTGCAGCCATGATGGTAGCAGCTCTCAGTAAAAGAGATGCGCTGTGTTTCTCAGATACCTGCACAGCTTTGTGTTGAACAGACTCTGAGATCGCCAGAGATATCATTTCCATTATACATATAACGTGCTCAGAAGTCGTCTACAGGTTAACACTCTCTGGTAACCTTCATTTCTCTAAATGAATACAGAGAACACTATCTCGAACTTATCTCTCCGACTTTCCCTAATCACTATTGTACAAAAGGCTTTCTTGTTCTATCTACTTCATGACAATTGAGATTTACTTTCTTAGGAAAGCTTGAATGGCATTTCTCGTTAGAGGTACAATGGCAATACAACAGTAGGCTTAAGCGATATTTCTGTGAAACAACAGGACATATATAAAAACTGCGCGCACAAACATTTTATTTGATATAAATTGCTTATTTGTATGCAGTAATACCTGCCTAAAACGATCACTGATCACTGAAGGTCAATCCACATGAACGCTTTATCCACAGTCTGATTGTTAAAAGAAGATACGTGAAGGTCATCTGTTTCCCCATGTGGGTAGTTCAATGTTGCCCACCAGATCCCCTTTCTTTATCCTCTCTACACTCGAAACATACGAGGGCTGTTTATTAAAGAATGATCTTACAGAAGATCTTGTTGTGAGAGCTAATCCAGTGGTAGACGACTCCTGATGCGGGTTGGGAAGCTGGATTTTCTGCCAAGGGAAGAGTGAGTGGCTCCTGAGACGTGTTTTAGGTTGCTGTAGAACTTTTCGGCTTGTGAAGAAATTGACTATTGAATGGTGCTGATTCCAGTTTCTCTGTGTAGTTGACTATTTCTGACAAACCATGGTGCATTTGTTGAGATTCGAAATCCTTTGTTTGGAAATGTCTGGATACGTTTGATCTCGGAAGGACTTGTCCCTCCCCAGACTGGGCAGGCGTATAGTAGGAGTGGTCTTAATAAAGTCGTGTAAAGTAATGTGCAGTTTTTTTTAAATTTAAGTGAAGATCTTTTGTTGAGAAGAGGGTAGAGCTTATCCTGTCTTGCTAAAGCTAGTTTGAGTTTGTCACTTATGTTTTCATGCGAGTCGTCGATACATGAGTACGCCAAGGTATTTAAATGTTTCAGTTTCAGTTTTCCAGGGTATAGGTTTCACTGGGAGTGTTACTGGTGGAGGATAGCCCGGTCTGCATTGTGTAAAGATCATTTGCTTCTCATTTTTTGCTGGTTGAGCGAAATACACCAGTTATCAAGCCAGGGTATAATTAAGTTTAAGGCCTCTTGATGATGATTTCTGACGGTGTGGACATCGCGATGTGTTGCGAAGATTGCTGTATCATCCGAATACATAGATATTTCGACTTTATAACAAATGATAAACGTTATTTAATGAAATATGGTAAGTGAAATATCTTTGAATATCTTTGGAATATATTTCTGCTTTGTAATGCTTTTGTTTGTTGAAAATAAAAGAAGGTATATGTGTTCCGTAAACTTTCACGTGTATACTTTTATATTTCGTTACTATCTAGTCCATTATCACTTTGTTTTTCTCGCCTTTTACACCTTCCTTGGACTTAAACGAATATTTTAAAATCAAAATTAGACAAATCGGTTCAGCCGCCCACATATTGTGACTTTATGGGTTCGTGGAATTAAAAGTGCTGTTTGCCGAAATTTCAAAAGTTCTTTATTTGCGTAGAAATACACTCCGTAGCAGCAAAATTACATCACATATCAGAACACAATCTTCCAGGTAGATGACAATAACAAACAGCTTTCAGTTTACAACTCTCTCAGCTGTTCTCTGCTTACCTCTCGCGACTCACTCACTCTTGGCAAGTTGGCACTTCCTTAAATACCTCATTCCTAAATTCGAGATATTTCCAGAACCATAAAGAAACCGAATAATCAAGATACTGCCAGACATTTCCATTTATCTCAGTTTGTTTGTTTCGGTAAGTCTTATACCATAAGCGCAATGTTTATCTGTTCATGCAAGCTCATTATCTACGTGAAACCTATCTGTCTGTTGTCTTTATATGCAGTCTCTTTTGTTTACCCAAACTGCGCTTCTCTCTCGGCACCGAAACTTCCGTATTTTTTTGCCACGACAGCATATATTTATTTGTGAAAACCAGTGGCGGCTGGTGGGTTAAATTATTGGTGGTGCACAAATGAAAAATAAAATACAGAGTAGTAATGACTCACCTATTTATACAGATTCCCTGCTCTACTCTCCTTAGATCTGGCGAATCTATCGATAACTTTTGCGTTGAAGTCGCTGATCTTCATAACAAGATCTCTCAATTGAAAGCATTGCTAATGCTGACAATCGGTCCTGTGACATTGTGTTTCTAAGGAAAGTTTTTATTCTTTTTAAAGTTGAGAAACAGCATTATGCTTCAGCGGTAGACATTGACATAGTTAACAGTACTCGGAGGAGTTTGACATATTCGCTGAATGTAGCACATGAATTGTTTTCCTTATTGAAGTCCATCAAGCACAAAGCGCCGGACATTCCACGAAATTCCTCTCGACTGTAAATTACAGTCAGTTCCCTACGAATTTTTGTTCCAATGATAAAAGGATAGAACCTTATTTTTTCTTTAAGGGAATACTCTGGAAATGTCTTAGAAATTTTCTTGATGAAACAAAGTTGAGGCTACCAGATGCCCCGTGAAGCTAAATCTGTCCTTTGCTTCTCTGAGAATGTCACATACTTCAGGAGCTTCTCTTCTTTTCACATCATGATCTTCTATTCTCCTCTTAATTGCAGTTTCTTCGTGTTCCTCGATATCCACGCTATTTCTTACCTTTTGCACTTCCCTTTCAAATGCGTTTAGCTGGGCGATGGCAAATGTTGCATTGCAGTCTCGTTTCTGCAGCTGATTGTACAAAATGTCCACATGTGGCATGATCTTGTAGAAGAAAGACAGCCAGAATACAAAATTATAATCTTTCAAAGGGGCCATAAACCCAGAAGCCTGAACAAGTGTGGCGTTGTTGTTTAACAGAGCTCTCTTCTGAATAACCTCCATGCATTTAATTAAATTCTCCCTGTGTTCGAAAAGCAGAGCACACAGAAGCTAAGCCTGAAGGTCACGCTATAGCCTTTGCTAAGAGTAGGAGGAGCTAGGTTTATAAACCTCCATTTAAGCAATGTATAAGAAGCCACTCCCATCTCTTCACCTTCCCGCAACCCCCTCAGAGAGCCTACATTTGGGCGAAATCTTAGGTTAACTCTTCGCTGCAAACCTGCGGCTCCTAATCACGGTTTATTTCGACTTCTGCGGTCATGGGCAGCTACAGACGATAAGCGTAATTGAAACATGTTTGTATATAAAACAATGCAAACAAGTACAGCTTTAATGTGCAAAATGCACCTGTTGTATATTCAGAATCAGTGGGTGTAGCGCAAACCTGCAACCTTATGGAGGAACCGCCCCTGGTGAAAAGTATAAGTATATGAATATCTCAGAAATACTTCAGTTCACAAAAAAAAAAAAAAAAAAAAAAAAAACAGTTGAAATAAATGGATATATAAAGAGCCCTGCAGTTTTGGTGTAGTGAGATCTTGCATATTTCTGAAAGTTTTTGGATTATGCAAAACTATTTTAGAATAAAGAGCATTTATCTGAAATTAAGAAAGAATCCCTTAACCTATAATATTGTAACCAAAATTGTTGGAACCATTTTTAGGAGTACAAAAATTTTCGACATATCTTCCATGTAACAGGTTTTCTGTGGTGTGGGGGTTCTCTCAAAAATCTTCTTGTTACATACTTTAAGGATGTTGAAATTAAATACCAGATTTGGTGAATAACCACATTTTTGTTTCTTAATTACTGTGCTCTCAAATACATATATACAAACGAAACCTTTTCTAAAATTGAATTTGGTGTTACAAAGCAAGTGTATTCGAATGAAATCTTCCTATTAAATTCTTGAATGAAATGTAATTGCTCTCCTAATTAGTGTACGTACGTAATATTTTGTAATAATTACTAGAAGATCACTGGTAGCCCGACTTGGTAACATAGATGGTAGCGTGTCTGTCTAACGTTCAAGAGGCCCCGAGTTCGAATCTTAGTTAGCGTGAGTTACCTGGATAGGATTTTCTGGGGTTTTCCCTTATCCTGAAAGACGAATATCAGGTAACTCTAAGCTCCATAGACCCCGTACTCATTTGAGCACAATTTCATTCTTCGTCCGATATGACTTAACGTTGGAGGACGTATAATTACAAAACAAACAAACAGACTACTGGGACTTTGGCTAATGAGATATCAGTAGAAGTGATGATTCAATTCGGACCTTGAAGCATACCTGTTGTAAGCATAATCAATCCTCCCTCTCTCCCTTCCCAAAGGGATTTTGGTGCAATACTCATGCAACATAGCTCTGTCACTAAGTCGCAATCGCTTGGGAAAGCGGATTGACAACGTAATGCAATGCAACAGGCAACTGTGCTCCATTCACACCGAGGAATGTATCCCATTGCCGTATCGAGTAAGGTTAGGCAGAAATTAGATAGCTCATTTACATGAATAACACTCGACAATACTCAACAATGGAAATTGTCAGCCGTGTGTAGGCTTAAGTATTGACATGTAGAGTCAGATTGAAAAATTCAATGCCATAGCCGGGATTTGAGCCATGGGTTTCCCGGTCTCCGTCTGGTTGGTATTAACCACTGAGCTACCAGAGCAACGTGCCAGCATGACACTAAATTCTCTGTATTTCATTGTATCATTGGTAGAACTCCTATAGAAAAATATGAGTCAGTTGAAGAATAATGTCATGCTGGCCATGGTAGCTCAATTGTTAGGAGCAACCGG
Source organism: Mantis religiosa (assembly GCA_030765055.1). Taxonomy (NCBI): domain Eukaryota; kingdom Metazoa; phylum Arthropoda; class Insecta; order Mantodea; family Mantidae; genus Mantis; species Mantis religiosa. Next base: position 31,949,785 of record CM060960.1, read on the forward strand.
ATAAAGATCGGGAGATCCGTGGTTCAAATCCCGGCTAGGGCATTGAATTTTTCAGTGTTTATCTACCTTTCCAAACCTTGCCCTTCACATGCGATTGGGATTTCATTACGGAGGGGATTCGGTACCAAGGTCACCTCCCGTAGGGGAGGGGATTCGTCCCTTTCAGCTGCCGTGGTGCGGGCGCTTCGGACCCTTAGCACTAGTAGTACCTCCGACGTTACCAAAGGAACCTCGGGCAGAACATTCGAGCCCCTCCCTCTGGGAGCTGTTCGGATTGGGTTGCTCTCGAGGGGGCAGTGTCTTCCCGCCACCCACGGGAAATTGGGTACCACCGGTCAGGCTCCGGTCGCCCGGAGGGGGTAGAGAGTTGCCTCATAAGTCCCGGGTGCTAGCCTGCAGGGCTAGTAGCTGATGTGCTAGACACCGGCGGCCCTACCAAGGTTATTTGGTAGCCGGTCCATTTTGGATTGGCGCGTAAGTGGCGTATCCACTTCAGTCCTGTCTGCCGTGTGCAGCGGGGGGGGGGCAGTTTATAAAATAGGTACTGTCCTACGGTAAAAAACCCGAGAGGCCCCGGTTCTGGTCCTACGGGTCCAGGACTAATGAGAGTAGATCCTCGCACTTAAGGTACCCAGGCCACCTCCCGTAGGGGAGGGGATCCCTCCCCTTCAGCTGCTTTAGTGCAAGCACTGCGGACCCTTAGCACTCGTGGTAGCTCTGACGCTACTAGGGGAACCTCGGGCCGAACATTCGAGCCCCTCCCTGCTGGGGAGTTGTTCGGATTGGGTTGGACTCGAGGGGGCAGTGGTTCCTGATACCCGTGGGAGATCGGGTACGTCTCCGGACGGGGTTGATGGAAGCCGCGTACTAGCCAGCATAGCTAGTAGAAGGTGTGCTAGATCACCAGGCGGCCCTACCGAGGTTGTTCGGTAGCCTTCCTGTTGGCGCGCGTAAGTGGCGTATCCACTTCCATCCCGTCTTGAGTCCACAGGATCAGATGGTGGGGGGCTTGGTAAAGTAAAAAGGTCTTGCCCTACGGAAAGCCCAACGGAGGCGCCGGGGGCCCTTTTGGGACAGCACGGTAACTCCGTGGTACAAGGAGGCCCAGTCGTTGTCCTACGGGTCAAGGACTAATGGGAGTAGCACCTCTAGATTGTACGTAGGCCACCATGCTAGCTCCATTGTTCCTCAGCCCCCAAGTGGGGGCACCCCTGGAAGGAAGGATGAGGTGAAGGAGGCATAGGGCGGCCTACCCAAGGAGCCACGACAGTACAGAGGGCAGGGTCCCTGCAGTTTACTTGGATAGAGACTTCCCACGACAGGCCAGGACAACGAACCTGAGGGAGAATAGTAATCGAATGGACTAGTGGAGGAGCAGTCAATTCTGCTCTTAGATGACAGCCCAATTCATGTCCAGAAAGAGCCAGTGATGATCAACCGATGATGACAATTTGGACAATGAAGACAACATAAAAAGTCATCATCATTACCATCATCATTATCATAATCATTATTAAAGGCCGCGCCACGGCTGAGTGGTTACACGTTTAACTCTCACCTAGGTGGCCCGGATTCGATTCCAGGCGACCACAAAGTGGCATTTGTGGTGGACAACATAGTGCTAGGATGGTTTTCCTCTGGGTCCTCCGGTTTCCCCAACCATCATTCCAGCAGTTGTTTCGTCAATCATTCATCTCAGGCGTTGGACCGACCCTCATTTCATCTTAGGTCAGATGCTTCGGCTCCCTCACTCTGAGGGAACCCAAGCGCCTCCTAACGTCAGCATTGACGAGAAAGGGAGAAAAGATGTATTATTATCATTATAATTTCTACTACTAACGGAGTATGACCTCAAGGAGTTTTTTCTTTTGTAATTTACGTCCTCCAACGTTAAGTCATATTGGAGAATAATGAAATGACTGAAATGATGTTCAAATGAGCCCAGGGTCCATGGAGCTTAGAGTTACCCGACATTATTCTTTCAGGATAAGGGAAAACCCCGGATAAACCTTATCTAACCCTGGCAGAGATTCGAACTCGGTACCTCTTCTACGTGAGGCAGACACGCTTCCATCTACTCTACCGAGGCGGGCGTCAAGGAGTAGGTATGTTAATATTCTATGGTCAATAGTGAAACCCACTGCAGGAGCTTCCTGGTGATCTTTCGAAGCTTAGGCTGACGTTTGACAATGAGCTGCTGAGGACGAGGGTCAAGCAGTAAATGTTTGATAGGGCGGCAGTCTAATGGAACACTGACTGGACGTGAATTATTGAGCACACCGTCCTCCCACATGGGAGCCTTGTGCGTCAACTCAGTGCCTCTTTTGTGTTTAATCTGACACATCACGCCGATCGGTATTTTGTGAATTAGACCATGTATTTCTCTTTTGCTTGCCTTATGAATATCCTCCTTCAACTTTACCTTTCTCCACCTAATCGATTGGTTGTCTTCTGCATTCCAGCCAAAAATCCGATACCAAGATCTCACCGAAAATCGTGTTTTGTTCCCCTCTGAGTACCTAAATCAGCATTTTTACATTCTCTACTACGTAACCGTGCAGCAAGCGAGTAACTCCAGTAACGCATTGACTCCCTACTCCACAAATTCCCTTCCTTCCGCTTCTCATTTCACTCCCATGTCATCTTTCAATTGTAGGTAGTTCTATGGGATGCTGACAGATGACGCAGTTGCTTGCACTATATAAACCTTCTTCCCTAGAAATTCCTATAAGTTACTGCCGAGACCACGAAGATCACTTTGTCACTGTCTCTGTGTGTGGTGCACAGGTTGACGATCTCTTAACTCTTAAAGGCTTGAGTGCATCTCTGAGCTTCGCTGACTCCGCCCTTAGTCGACCTGTGGTCCCCCTTCGCCTCATTCTCGTTCCCTGGGAGAGGCTACTAAACCTCAACTTTTGACTACATTTGTCGCTACTTTGGCTTAAATGACACCCTGGTCTTCTGCTCTGCCAAGTAGCTCTTAACCTCCATGCCTCCTTGTTACCTAATTAGTCCCATTATTTCCCCTCATTTTTCTTTCTTATATTCTTTACATTTCTGAACCATTTTTCTTTTAATTTCTGCAAGAACTCACCAATACTTCTTATTTTTTTTTCCTTCTTTCCCGTTAAGATTCTTAGAGCTACTATCCTCTTCTCTAACTTCTCCTATTTTGCCTCCCAGGCCTTTTTTCTCCACATTGCAACCTCCTCGAATTCTGTTAAATAGTGTTCTATGCTCTCTTTTCCTCCACACAATTCACAAACTCCCTTTTCCCTACCTCTTATCCCTCTTAGAAATATTGTTCCTGTTCTCATCCAAGCTAACCCTTCTCTCTCTTGCCTATTGCAGTAATCTACATATGCTTCTCGTCCCCAATTTCTCTTTATTTGCTCGTAAAATTGTAATGATATCATATTTTCTAGACTTCCCCATATTTCCTGTCTTTCTATATCTTCTATTCTGCATTTTACAAATTTACCCACATCGCTTGCATTCCTTTCCTCTTAATTTCCATATATCTCCCATTAGATCCTTGTTGACTAGCAGTGGGTCGGTATGACCCATCTCCCTTCTTTCAATCTCAACGAAGCGGAACATTCAGGCTCCCATTCGGGGTGTTACTGTTTCGCTCGCCGCCGAATTTCGGCTTGACTGACTTGCACTTTGTAAAGATTTTCTATCCAGGTGTTTTGCTGTAACATTTCCTCGCTTCAACATGTAGAGGAGTTATTAGAGTATGCTAGGCAGCAGCAGGATGTGTTCTATCTGGAAGAGTTACGGACCGCGTCCCTGCTTCTGCCCTATACTCAGATCTGGTCGCCCTTAGGTTACCTTCCGTCGTCCCTTCCTTCCTAGAATAACAGCAAAAGCATGTATGGACTTAGAGACTAAATTTGGTGCTCTGCCCCGGATATGGGCGCCAATCCGTTGTACGTACCTTCATTTTTACCTTCTCTTCTACATAATGAAGTAAGAGATTTCACCTAAACCTTTATGTGAAATTAGCAAATGTGTCTATATGTCAACATCACAACCAAATGTGAAAAGTAGGTGATATACAACATTTACTAAATTTCAGCGTGTTTCAAGGATGTGACGTTCCAAATTAGACTTTTTATGGAACGTTTTTCAAACATTTTGCCTTATTCAAAAGTGGTGAACGATTTTTATTATTATACTATATATTTAATATATATATAGGTGGTCTGAAATGTATGCGACCTAATAAAGGTACAAGAATATCATTTCAATTTCTTTTATTTTGTTCAACATAGTCTCCTTGTAACTCTACACACTTCTCCCAGCGATGCTCCCATCTCTGTAACACGTCCAAATAGTACTCGGCGTTTTTCAACATAGTCTCCTTGTAACTCTACACTCTTCTTCCAGCGATGCTCCCATCTCTGTAACCCGTCCAAATAGTACTCGGCGTTTTTCAACATAATCTCCTTGTAACTCTACACACTTCTCCCAGTGATGCTTCCATCTCCGTAACCCGTCCAAATAGTACTCGGCGTTTTTCGACATAGTCTCCTTGTAATTCTACACACTTCTCCCAGCGATGCTCCCATCTCTGTAACCCCTCCAAATAGTACTCGACATTTTTCTCTGCAAAATAATTGTTCACGAAGGTGATTGCCTCTATATTTGACGAAAATCTCTATCCTTCGAGCGCAATTTTCAGACGAGGGAACAAAATGAAGTCGCTTGGGACTAGATCTGGTAAGGCGGATAGTCAAGTAGTTCGAACCTTAATTCGTGGATTTGCAACCGCTGAGGTGCGAGACGGTGCGATGTCTTGGTGAAACAGGATTTTCTTTTTATGCAAATGTGGCCGTTTTTCCGTAAGTTCTGCCTTCAGCTTGTCAAGTAATGATGAGTAGTATGCTCCTGTAATGTACTTTTTCGGTTTTGAAGATAATCGATTAAAATAACACCATGACTATAAAAAAAAACATTGACCATCACTTTCCCTGCCATATAAATAGTTTTTGCTCTTTTAGAGCCTCTTCCCCCTTTGCAGTCCACTGTTTGGACTGTATTTTTGTTTCGGGCGTATAATGGTGTATCCAAGTTTCATCTACATTAATTAATCAGCGCCAAAGCTCGGATTTATTGCGCCTAGACGTCGCCTACATAGCGCTGGAGATATTCTTTCGAACACGTTTTAGGTCTAACGTGAGCAAACGCGACACCCAACGTGCGGACAGGTTTCTCATGTCTAAATGTTGATTTAATATGTGACAAACACGTTCTTTTGACATCTTCATAGCCTCTGCTATCTCTCTCACTTTAATTCGACGGTCGTCTAACACTTTGGCGATGTTTTCGTCGGTAATTGCAGTTTTTGGACGTCCCGAACGTTCATCGTCTCCCAAGCTCCTACGGCCACGTTTAAATTCAGCTGCCCAAAATTTCACTGTGGTAAATGATGGTGCAGACTCCCCATACACAGAACCCAACTCATATTTGATTTGCGTAGGCGTATTGCCTTTCAAAAACAAATATTTAATGACAGATCGATACTCAATTTTGTCCATTTTCACAACAATATTCACATGCACTCATTAAAATGACTGTTGCATAACAATTGAGCGTCAAAAATGGCTGGAGCTTTTGTATGTAACTGTCAACAGATGGACAGCGAAATTCACTAGGTTTTATTTACTAGTGCTGTCATCTTCTGTTGAGGACGGAAACTTTCCAAACCACCCTTATATAAGCGACTACCAACGCTAAGAACGGCATGAACAATACGCAAACTTCCGCACCATATGTCCGTCCCCGGATTACACCAGAAAGCTGAAAGCATACCTGAAGTGGATTGAAGGGCAATGAAACCGTGGTGTGAAAGCAAGCACTCTAGACAAGGGAAAACCTCAAATCGGAGTTTGCGGTCGACGGATATCGAACCTGCGACCACCCGAATCCGTGTAGCACACGTTTTTGCGGCTCTGGAACGTTTCTAAGTGTACCATTTGTACAGGTGATGTCACATTTGCACTATAGCATAGGTAGGTTGCACAAAAAGACAACTGCATGTGATTTTGACCTAAGAAGCAACAAGGCGTTTGTGTTTAATAAATAGTGGTGTCATGTGGCATGTTTTACGTGATTACACAACATTTCTCAACAGCTGTTTTACAAGGGTTAATGTGCGTTCTACACGAAATATGACAGTGGCTAATACAGTTAGAAGAAAGCGCAGAACCACCTGCCATTCAAGAGTGGTACTCAGTGTTAACAAACAGTTGCCTCCACCTTCAGCACGTGTTCTTCATATTCATATTCATTTATTGCATCCGTAAACCATACATTCATGATGTGGAATTGTCAAATTCCTAACTACATAAAAAATAGTAACAAGAAACAAGAATCACAATAAGTTGTTAAGCATAATAATTAAATTAATAATTAAAATTTACATTCCTTTTATTCCTACCTTTTGTCATTTAAATACTCTTCTACTGAGTAGTAACACTTTTGTAACAAATACTTCTTTGATGTGTTTTTAAACTTTGTGAAGAACTCAATGTTTTTTATTTCAGTTGGCAGTTTATTGTAGATATAAATTCCGTTGAATTTAAAACTGTGCTCATACATTTTCTTTTTATGATTTGTGACATGTAAGTTTGAACTATTTCTCGTGTTATGGTCATGAATATCATTGCTTTTTTGGAATTTATCTAAGTTCGTTTTAACCTGTACTATTATTTCTAAAAGGTAAATGCTTGGTAATGACAATATGCCTAATTTTTGGAATCATCGCTTACAACTATCTGTTCTCTTTAAATTCATCATAATTCTAATTACCCTTTTTTGGATTCTAAATACTTTGATAATGCTACTACTATTTCCCCATACTGTTATACCATAAGAAATTAATGATTTAAAATTTGCAAAATAGGCTATTCTTAATGTATTCAAATTTACACTGTGCTTCAAAATTGATATTTGGAAACAAATGCTACTTAATTTCATCATTAGACTTTCAATATGTGTATTCCAATTTAGACTGTCGTCCATCCAAACTCCTAAGAATTTTGTCTTTCCTGTATATTTAATTTCATTTTCATCCATTATAATTTCAGGTAAATTAACTGCCTTATTGATTTTATTGTGAAAACCCAATGCCTGACTCTTATCCTTATTTATAACTAATTTGTTCTTTTGAAACCAAATTGATACTTCTTTCAAATTATTTATTACATTTTCTTTGAGTTCGTCATCATTTTGACCTGATATCAAGAGGCTCGTATCATCTGCAAATAAGGAGCATTTTTAAGAATTTTGTGAATAAATTGCCAAATCATTAATATACAAAATAAATAGCGATGTCCCTAAAACTGAACCCTGCGGAACTCCACAGTTTATGCTAGCAGCTTTTGATTTTATAGTTTTTACTTCTTTTGTAGTTTTATCAACAAACTCTACCTTCAGATGCTCTTTTCCAGCCGATATCGTTCATTTTTATATAACCTGTACAAATTATTCCTCCAAAATTTTCTTTCCATAGCACCTCAGTTTTTGTTAACATTTCGTAATAGATACAAAAGTAGTGGAAGATACGGAATGAACAGTCAGGTGTTTAAAAGCAGGTTGCTATATTCTAGCACTGGATATATCATACATCTTTAGAAATAATAAAAGCAGTACCTTTCACATTTGATAATTTTCATTATTCACTGCTCCCTTAATGAATTCTCCTATCGAAGAGAAGCAGTCTTTTATTTCAGATAAGACCTGAATCTTTCCTGGCGACGATGTTCTCGAGAAACAAGCTAGGTGAAAAGACGACTAGAAATCGACGTTTCGGAAGCGTACATATCTCCCATCATTAGGATATTTTAAGAAATTATGACCACATAATGTATATCTGGATATAACACAATTATCAACAAAGACAAAACACTAGCAATAATTGCATCACTGAAAAAGGACTGTTAAATTAAATGCCAAGACAGGAGATGGCGTGAGTGTAGACAGTAAATTGGGTCAAGGAAACGTAACTACTTAACTTGATGATAAAGTTTTATAGACATGTGCTTCTTAAGCCGACGGATTTCCATTTTAAGGCTGATTTTGAAGTAGAAACCACAGGTTTCCGATAGAAGAACGTAAGACAGGGATGATACAACCATATAAATTATTAATAAACAATTGGGAATATATGATATAAGAAATGAAGTCAAAAGGAATATTGCAATAGGAATAACGTGCAAACGAAATAAATATAGGGAAAAATTTGCCTTAAGTTGGAATGGTCAGACGAGGCCGGATACGTAAAAGTAGGACAATAGAAGCCCAAAATACCTTCGCCAGCACGGAGCCTCAGACAATAATGAGGTTTAAGGAAAATGTGTAGAGGCAGGATTAAGTACCATTACGACGCCAAGGAGTTATACAACTTTAGGGGGTGGACCCTGACTACTGCACAGTTGAAGGTGAATGGAAATGACCAATAAGGTAAAATAGTAAAAATGAACTCCCCCAATTAAACGTAGCGTAAACCAAGTGATAGGCGGGAAATAGAGCACAAATAGAAAAGCGGTGGAGATAGACAAACAAATCTAAGAATAAGCCAAGAGAGTAGCGCGAAGAGAAATGATTCATTTCCATCAATTAACTGAAATAATAAGATTGAAATGATGAAGCCTGGGACTTAAGTACTTACAATAGCAAGTCGCCACAAACGGTGTATCTCAAATGCGAGAGCCCCTAGTGGTTTACCGGAGAAATATACGAGTCAAATGGAGAATTTAGTGTCATGACGGTAAGTTGGCCATGGTAGCTCAATGGGTTAGAGCGACTAGACGGAAATCAGGAGATCCGTGGTTCAAATCCCGGCCATGGCATTGAATTTTTCATGTTGACTCTATCAAAGACCTTAGCCTATATACGGCTAGTGTGAAGAAATTATTAATTTCCATCAGTTAACTAATATATTAACTAATTTTCTTAAATCAAAAGCTTGCTATGACGTGGAAGAATCTCTGAATGATAATGATATTGTAATTGACGTACAGTAACTTTTTATCAATGTATTTGTATTACAATCATCTTTATATATTATTTTAGCACTTTAACTGTTATTACTTGCAATTGTATTGGTTATCTTTATTTTTAACTGAACTATGTTCTTTAACAAATTTTCAATTGTGTACTTGTTTTAAAAAGCAATAAAGTCAAGATGTACACTTCCGAAACCTCTTTTCTCCTGGCTTGTTCATCGAGATCTTGAACAAAGTCTTTTATTTATAACAATTTATGTTTTCTGTACTACAATATGTGACAACAATGACTGCCCAAAAAGAAAAGCTCTTGGAACTCCGGTAGCCCTTTGCCCTATTTTTCGCTTTAATGCCTTTTACCTTTAGTATGTTACTTTTATTTTTAAGAAGATCTTCGTGTATTTCAGGAGCTGCAGGTATTTCGTTTTATTCTTTCTTTGAGCGGCGTCTTATTCATATTTAAACATCTTTACCGTCCCGTACTACCTCTTCGTCAATTCTTCATCATCAGTTACACTTTAGCTTTTTTGTCCCAGTCTTGTTTGCTCGCCCGGGGGAGCGGCATGGCTGGCCTCAGTTTATTAATTCAAAGTAAAACTACCACTCCTTTACTGCTGATTTATTGAACTAACCCACATTTCTCTGATGCGGCAAATGAAATGTCAAGGGGGTATTAAGAAAAATCCACCTGGAGCGTGAATACTTCAAGTACTGTTCGACATGAATAAAAGATACAGACAAAAACCTTAGCAGAAAGCCGAGCCCGGAGAGGACTGGGGCAAGGCTGCACAAGAATGTGTTTGTTTTGTGGTTTGTTGTATCAACCAGGAGTCTTTGTAATCGCCTTTCGGTCCGGGTACCTACTTGGGTCAGTCACTATGGAGCACTTCTTATCTTATTAATGAAAGGTTTTTCACATGTTCTTTTCAAAGTGAAACTGCTGTTTCTGCTTTATTATTTTTCTTAAAAAAAAAGTCTTATGTTTAACTTCAGTGACTTTCTCTACTCTTGTACAAACATTTTCTTTCAAACACATTCCTCTTCTAAAATAAATAATTAATAAATAGCCCACAACATCCCTTAAGAGCAAGGGTCTCTCACTCAATGGTGGGGTCAGCTCGGCCGTTTCTTACAGGGTGAGCAAAGGGTATGTATGACTGAAATTTTCAAATTCTGAACTAATAATGCTAGCTTTTTCAAATTTACACCATAGGTGTAGTATAATGTAAACATGTTAACAATAAATTTAAACCATTTTGCTCCAGCAGTTTAGAAATTATGATAAATTTTGTATGTTTTTTGTTACGTCACTAAAAAAGTCCCTTGCGACAAAATATTTTGAATTTTGGTCTAATATTTTAACCCTATGTTCATAATACACATACTTTTTGAAATTGCCCTGGGTTTTCTGTGTCTCCTTTAGTTTAGATCACAAAAATTTTTTAATTTACAAATATTCTTTTTTTGTCTAAAAAACTGTAAGTTTTGTGTTTGAAAATTAAAAATATATGCTTATATACATTTCACAATAAAACCTAGGGCAAACTCCATTCCTCATGATATTCTGAACCTGTGTAGGAAATTTCATGAATGTAGTACAAAAACTGCATCGCAAGGAGCATTTTACAGGAAGAAAAATGCTGAAAATATGAACATTGAGAAAACAGCGATTAAAGATTTGATTGCATAACTCACATTAAAATCCACCAGGCTGATAGGTTGGTCCCTCAGATTTCTTTTTCCTCTCCTCTGTTGCTACTTTTTCCACCTTTTTCTTCTTTAGATGTTGCTTTTCTTCTGCACAACTTCGCTTCTTGCTTTGCAGGATACGAGTCTGATCTCGCTGCACTGAAGTTTTCCTTGCTGAGTCTACTACACTTTCACCTCTGATATTTTGCTGCAGCTCCAATGACTTAAGACTACCCATGTTAAACTCACTGATGCTTTTAATAACAGCAAGATCCAATTTTTGTTTTGATATGAAAACTTCCTTTGGGCAGTTATTCCATATGACATGATGCAAAGAGTGAGTGAGTGAGTGAGTGTGGTGTTTAAGGGCCCGTCGACAACAAGGTCATTTGGGCCCCTGATGCAAAGATTCATTGGCATTCTGTGTTTTTCCTGTTTTGCACCTCTCTTGTAATGTTGTAGAAGCCAACCTCTGATATATTGGCAACATTTTAGGAACTATTTTGTCTAAAAGCCTTATTTTTATTTTCTTGAATTGAAAATTTAAGAACGGAAAACAGACAAAGAATGTGGATGTAGGCAAAAGAGGGCGTCACTCTGACAGAGTTTAAAGGCCACCGACATCTAAATAAGCATTTAAAAATGGCGTTCGGAGGCAAATTATGCATTTTTCACATTCGGGAATGTCTAAATTATTTTATAGAATTAAAATAAAAAAGTCGTTATTTTCACGATTTTCATGAAATTTCAGTCATACATATCCTTAATACTGTATCCTTATATCTAGAAATGACTGTTCATTTTCACTATATAAAAAAGAACGTGAAGATGATAAGATCCATACAGAGAGCAGGATTATTGAAATGTATTGAAGCCGTTAAGACCACATCTACAATGGCACTATTAATTGCAGTGGGGACATGGCCATTGGACTTGATAGTCAAACAGCGAGGAGCCAACTATTGGGTTAAAAAAGGGGACTTAAGTAAGTAGAGAAAATAATAGGATTTCCGTGCTCTACCAAAAGGGAAATAAATCAGAGACTTATAGAAGAATGGCAGCAAGAATGGAACAACATAGAGGAAGGTAGAAGAACGTATAATTTGTTTCCAAATATAAGAGAAAGATTACGCTTAAGACAAATACAGCCAAGAAGAGCAGGTATACAATTTCTAACGGGCCATGGACCATATCGGACCTATTTCAAAAGAATTGGAAGCTCAGCTAGTGATACATGTGACAGCTGCAATATACAGGATACACCAGAACACACATTGTTTGAATGTAAAAAATATAAAGATCTATTAGAACACCAAAGAAGTATGCTACAAGGTAAATATGTATATAATATCGTCAGAGATCCTGGGGACTTTAGAACACTGGAAGAAATGGCCGAGGTCATCTCTACGCGAGTCATGGAGGAATGTAAACAACAACAGATAGAAAGACGTGAAAGAGGAGAACCACGGAGAAGGAGAGAGGAACAGGCAGCTGTAGAACCAAGGAGGTCAAAAAGGCATATACAAAGGGAACCAGAGGATGGAACAAGGCGAGAAAATGAAATGGAAGATCAACAGGAACAACACATATGTGACCAGGAAATACCACAAAGGATCAACAGGAGACGCCAATACTGGACATCCATACGCAGAATGGGAGCAGGAGCGACAAGCAGATTAGCGGTAGACTCAGAAGAAGAGCGGAGTTAGCAGATATCTGCAATAGAATAATGTTTTCGAAAGAAATCTGAACTGATGGGGGAATTCTCTCCAAATGATGGTGGAAACACTACAAGTCTAACCGAGAGGAATATTACTACCAATAGTCAGATAGGAAATGTCAGTAAATAAAAGATGGAAAGTCTGATGTAGTACACTTATGTAGTGAGTTAGTTTGAGGAATTGTAAAGCTACTGGTTTCCGGTAGCTAGTGGGACAGGACAATAGTGAATGTAAATATTAGCAAGTAGGATATATGATATAGGTAGGGTAGGTAGTTTTCATGAGTTCTAAAGCTGCTGGTTTCCAGTAGCAAGTAGGTTAGAGTTAGCTAGTAGGTTAGGATTATTAGAGAAGTTAGATTAGGGAATATCTGCAAAGATAAGTATTGTAAATGGAACTAATAAATAAGGCAGGAGGATAAAGAATATAAATCTGTAAACAGCTTTGCCCTGGTATAGCTTCAAGATGCCAGGGCATGTGTTGAACATATATATATATATATATATATATATATATATATATATATATATATATATATTCCATTTTCACTTCCCGTAGGGGAGGGTATCCGTCCCTTTTAACTACCGTGGTTACGAGCACTGCGGAACCCTAGCAATCGTGGTACCTCTGACGTTACTAGGGGAACCTCGGACCGAACATTCGAGCCCCTTCCTGATAGGGAGTTGTTCGGATTGGGTTGGACTCGAGGGGGCAGTGGTTCCCGATACCCGTGGAAATCGGGTACATCTTCGGACGAAGTTGAGGGGAGTCATATATTCCCGCGTACTAGCCAGCCTAGGTAGTAGAAGGTGTGCTAATTCACCAGGCGGCCCCACCGAGGTCATATGCGTAGCCTTCCCATTTTGGAGTTGGCGCGCGTAAGTGGCGTATCCACTTCCATCTCGTCTTGATTCCACAGGACCAGATGTTAGTCTCTAGGTCTTGCCGTATGGAAAGCCCCCAGCCGGGCGGCCTTTTGGGACAGCTCGGTAACTCCCTGGTCGAAGGTGGCCCGGGTCCAGGACTAATGGGAGTAGAACCTCTGGCATTAACTGCATTAACTTTTACCACTTTCACTTTAGAGCTGCTACCAAAGAAAATCAAAGGAAACAGCTGTTATAAATCAACTAACTTTTGAAATAATAGTTTGTAGAAAATTATATATACAGAGTGTGTATTCGATATCGAACGGACATATAGAAGTAGTTGCTTACCTTCTATGTGACACATATAGATAGCTCTTACCGCCAATAGAGCCGAATAAAAATGCTCCAGAATGAGTGTGGATTAGGCAGTGATAGGAACAACGACGCGTGCCTCAAGCTGTCGGAGTTCGCAGGTATAAGTCACACGCCGTGCCGCGTGTTTGTAAACATACCGACATACTCCGCAGTAGCTTGCTACTATTAAGAATTTCTTTGACTAATGAAACCGCAATAAAGAATTTATTGCTTAACTATTGTTTATGAGTGTTTAACGTGTTCCAAAATTCCGTTATAGCAGTCCATGATGACAAATAAGCTTGTGGACATATGCAACTTATACCTTTTAGAGGGAAGTTAATGTTAGTGAAATTTAGAATGGAAGCATTAAATTATAAACAACTCAATAAACAACATCAAAGAACTGTAGATAAATCAACCAAAAGTACATAAATGCCTTATGCATTTTATTTCACGTGACTGACAATACTAAATAAAGCATTTGTATCTGTAAAGGAGGCTGTTGATATTTACATTAAGTGGTTGATAGTATTGTACATTGAAGATCATAACAAAATGCTCTGAAGTTAAACAAATAAATATTATTATTGATGTAACTATTTTTATAATTTATATTTTTATTGAAACTAAATTAATCGTGAGTACGTTGAACTCCCTTCAGCTCTTCCATCCATCAAAACCATATCCGTCATTTCGGCGTTCGTATAGCGCTCCACATTGCTTGGATTTGCTATCTAAATACGTGCAAAATCCTCCCTGTTAGGACGGAATGTGTAGTTTTAAACTGAAGAGCAACCTTCAACTGTCCGAGTTATTAGCAGACTTTTGTACAAGTAATTGCCCTTTGCCCCATTACCTGAAAGGTAGGCTAGCGTCACTGATAAAGAGCAAAGAGTAATGTTTTTGTTTTCGTGACCGGTGCGTTCTAATAACAACTTCTGAGGTTCGCACACCAGTGGTTCCTGCACTGCCTAATCACAAAATCATGTAATATTTAATACTGCATAAAATTATACCTAACAGAACTTCGAAGCTGCGACACCGAAATTCAGACTAGTTAAGTTATAAACCACACAAGGGCTTTAATCGTTCGGTGTCCTTTCGAAACAACCTGTCTATACAGGTGGTTACAAAAAGGTACAGCCAAACTTTCAGGAAACATTCCTCACACACAAAGAAAGAAAATATGTTATGCGGACATGTGTCCGGAAACGCTTAATTTCCATGTTAGAGCTCATTTTATTACTTCTCTTCAAATCACATTAATCATGGAATGGAAACACACGACAACAGAACGTACCAGCGTGACTTCAAACACTTTATTACAGGAAATGTTCAAAATGTCCTCCGTTACCGAGGATACATGCATCCATCCTCCGTCGCATGGAATCCCTGATGCGCTGATGCAGTCCTGGAGAATGGCGTATTGTATCACAGCCGTCCACAATACGAGCACGAAGAGTCTCTACATTTGGTACCGGGGTTGCGTAGACAAGAGCTTTCAAATGCCCTCATAAATGAAAGTCAAGAGGGCTGAAGTCAGGAGAGTGTGGAGGCCATGCAATTGGTCCGCCTTTACCAATCCATTGGTCACCGAATCTGTTGTTGAGAAGCATACTAACACTTCGACTGAAATGTGCAGGAGCTCCATCGTGCATGAACCATAATGGGTATTTTGACAATTGTCTGCACAAATGATTTCAATTTACATTTTAAGAGAAATACTAAAATGAGCTCTTAACATGGAAATTTAGCGTTTCCGGTCACATGTCCACATAACATATTTTCTTTCTTTGTGTGTGAAGAATGTTTCCTGAAAGTTTGGCCGTACCTTTTTGTAACATCCTGTATATTTGGAATATGTCAACATTAGATTTGATGTTCAAAGTTAGTCTAATTTATTATTTTATCTTAGAGGTGTGAAGCTTTCAGTTTGATATCTCTTTCTTTTGTATTTCAATTTCTATATTTCTCTGCTCTGTTACTCGTTGCTTTCATTCATTTTTCCTCTTGTTCGCAAATATCCACAAAGGGGCTTTTGAGCCATTACTGTGAATTATAGCAAGCAGCCCTTAGGAAAAAGGGTGCGTGAAATACGACGCGAGTTTAATCTTTCTAATTGATGGCAAGCTAGCTCTTCGGACGCAGAATTCTAATAGCCTTTTTATATTACTTAGAGTTTGCAGCAGGCTTAAAAAATCTACTTTCTTTGTTCTTCAGAGAGTGGGAGACGAGAAGAAAGCCTGGAAGATGTGTCTTTTCACGCCTTGGATTCTCATTTCTTACCACCTTTCTTCGCTCCCTTCCCATTCTTCTGATGTGGGCGTTAATTTAAAGAAAATTAATCACGTGGAAGAAGAGGATTTAACATGATTGCCTGCAATAGATTCCCATTAAATAACATATCGGTCTTTGGAATAAAGACAATGTCGCTCCATAACGTTCGAGAAGGGGAGAGGAAATGGAGATATTTTGGTTTCATTTCTTCTCTCTTACTTTATTTAATTTCCTTCTTGGTGCTTCAGTCCAAGTGTCACAAATAGTTTTTTGTGGAATACCTAGAAAAGCATGGGATATTCTTAGTGAAATTTTACGTCTATGAATTTGTACACATACCTGGTCACCCATCTACCCCGTCTATCATGTGCGTAGATATCCCTCCGTGCGGAATTGGCTCAACAGCGACTAAACAAGCCTGTGTAGCTCGCTGACACCATACCGTGCGTTTAACAGGAACTGCCCTGTTTCGTTCTGCAACTTCTTTTACACACGAAGAGATACCTGCTTACGCGAAATTCGGGGCAGATGGGTCACCTGGTATATGTCGACCAATGTGTTGCATTTGGTCTTTCTTTTGTTTTAGCTTTCTTGTGTTTTCATGGTACCTTTACGTATTCTTGTTATTGAGAATAAACAAATGAATACTTTTCAATGATATACTGAAAGAGTATCTACGAGGGCTGTTCAATAAAAGACGATCATTAGTTTTTACGGTCATAAATTTTTACACTAAAATTCAACCTTATTATATTCTGTTAGCTCAATGTGAAACAAACACGCCGTAGTAGTGTCATTGTTGGTACTGCTGGTCCGCGCCTGTGAGAACCAGCAACTTCAGATATGTTCAGTATTGACTACGGGTGTCTTTTTTTTTCTTTAAATTTACGTCCTCCAACGTTAAGTCAATTCGGACGATGAATGAAATGGGTGAAATGATGCTCAAATGAGTCCAGGGACCATGGAGCTTAGAGATACCCGACATTCGTCTTTAACGATAAGGGAAACCCCCGGAAAAACCTTATCCAGGTAACTCACCCTGACCGAGATTCGAACTCGCTACCTCTTAAACGTGAGGCAGACATTCTACCATCTACGCTACCGAGGCGGGTCGCCTACGTGTGCAAATGAGGTAACACGCGAAGAACAGTATGCAGCTTTGAATTTCTGATTTCGTCTCAACAAATCTCCAGTTGAGAACTATATAATGTCACAGAAGGTCTATGGAGAGTCTGACCTTCCCTAAGGCATAGCTCGAAGGTGGTTTAAAATGTTTAAAGAGGGGAGACAATCAATTTCAAAGGAAGGTGGATCCGGTGTTCCAGTTACTGCTCTTACGGAAGAAAACATCAACACTGTTGCTGCTGCCATTTTGAGACAGGATCGATGAATTACATTAAGATCACATTCTGAAACATTGAACATTTCATTGGGTGCTACCCACACTTTGGTGACGAAAACATTACACATGAGACGTGTTTGTGCGCGATGGGTTCCAAGACGGTTGATTTCCGAACAAAAGGACAAACACACGCAAGTCTGAATGCAGTTAAAGTTGACGTTAGAGGAAGATCCAGAGTTTCTTTCAAACGTAATCACTGCTGATGAAACTTGGCTACATCATTTTGATCCTGAGAACAAACAGCAAAGCTCAGTGTGAAACTCTCCTTCATCACCAACCCAAGCAAAAGTGGTTGCTTCTGCTGGGAAAGTTATGGTCATATCATTCTTTGATATTCATGGAATGGTTTATCAACATGTTGTACCAGCACACACATCAGTAACTAGACAATACTACAGGATGTTCTTAAAACATTGCAAGTCCATATCAGGCGCAAAGGATCACATTTCCGTGAAGCAGGCTGGATGCTGCACCACGATAATGTGCGGCCGCATATTGCCAATGTTGTTGCTGAATATCTTGTAAAAATCAACGTGAAGTGCATCTCTGACCCTCCCTATAGTCTGATTTTAGTGCCACATTACACTTTTATATTCCCTAAGTTGAAGAAACGCCTTCGTGGGAGGCATTATCCATCATCAGAAGCAGTGGTGAAAGCTGCGGAGGTGATTTTGAAGGATCTTTCAAAATTGGTTTCCAGCATGTCTTTGAAGACTGGCAGAAACGCTGGGACATGTACATTGCATTTAGCGGAGACTATTATGAAATTATATGTCAAAAAGTTGTGATCATTCTTTATTGAACAGCCCTTGTATATTTCCATTAAATGAAGTAGATGGAACAATAAGTGTTTCTAAGTATAGCTTGTACTAGACTGAGTAGAAAAAGTCATGTGAGTGCAAGAAAATATATTACTTTATTAATGATTAATGCGTAAGTAAGTTACTGATATTTTCAATTAGAGAACTGGGGAATAAATTTCAGTCAGAGGGGATAACTTTAGAGAGATTTGAACCGCGAACCTTACGAGGTCGAGCCTCACACGTTGACATGCAGAGGGTGCTTACTTTCATATCACTATTTTCTTTCTATAATTTCCTTTCACTCCAGTTCCTTTATCACTTTTGAGTGTCTTCTTTAAGCTCACTATTTGCGGTGTCGGATACATGGCGTAGATGCTTGCGCTGTGTAAATACTATACTGGCGTTGGAGGCTGATGTGTAGCAAATGTCCTTTCATGGGGGACCTCGGAGTGTTACGCCTGCGCAGCGAATCCTGGCGCCGAGATGAACTCTCAGTAATTTGTTACTAACATCACTGTGGTCTACTGCGATTGCCACACTTTATCTCTTCCTCCTCAGAGTAAACTGCGAACGCACTACTAGCAGAACAGTGCACGAGGTGTGCCTCTCAACTGTCTACCCTATAACGGGGATTTCTCTTACATATTACATGAACTTTTGGTATGAGAAAATTTTCCGCTCGATGAATGGCGTCTTTGTTTACAATGGACCAACAATGTAATCTAATAAACATTGCTCAAAAGGAGGTGCTTACACGCGAAGGTGCATCAAAGAAAAATATTGTGACGTCTACAGGAACAGCCATTGCCACTGTTTTCTGGGAGTCCCATTGTGTGACGCTCATCTCCCACAAGGGCAGAAACATCACGAAGTATTACGTTTCACTGCTGGACCAGTCGCAGGACGTTATTCAAGCTAAATGTCCACACCTTAAGAAAAAAGAAGGTTGAATTTCCTCACTACAGTGCGCTTTTACACGTGACTGGGATGTGTTTCACAAAACTACAATACCTTTACTGCTACATACGTCGTATTTTTGGCTCCCAGCGTTCACCTTTTGTTTTTAAAACTGAAGTAAATGTTAAAGCTAATACACAACACAATAAAAGATTAAGTTCAAGCATATGAAAATGATCTTCAAGCTGAACTTAGAATTTTGGGTGTATAAACATTGATCTAAGTTCATGGTCTCTTGATCTAACATAAAATCTAACTGGTGAATTTTCTGCAGTAAACTTGATTAAACTTAGATCAGCAGAACTGCAGAATTTACACAATAGTTTCTGAGAAGAAATAAGTCGTGCAGTTTTAAATAAATAGTACATAAAGCATTTTTGTGGTTACTTGTATAAATAATTAGCCTCTTTATTTCTCAACTGTATGTTAAAGATGCATTATTTGTGTACATAACCTATACATTTCTATTATTTTCAAAATACAGATTACTCTGATATCTCTGATGATTAGAATTTTCAATTTGAAAGGTCTCCTCGTGTTTTCCAACATAGAGGAAATCCCATCTCAGAACTAAACAACAGAAAATTCAAAATGAGATTTCAACTATCAAAGCATTTAGTTGAAGAACTGGAGCATAGGCTACATTTAGGAACACAAACCCTGAGGAATTATGCACTCAATCCAATATTTATGATCCTGCTCTATGCAACTGAAAGCCTCCAAATGGTGACTGGGGATATATTTAATATAAGTAAAGGGACTGCGTTTAGAACAATACATAAAGTTACAAGGGAAATTTCAGATTTAAGACCTTATTTCATCAAGATACCTATGGAAAAGGGTGAACTAAGAAGGGCTATGCGAGATTTAAAGTTAGCTGAACGTACCTTCTCTTTTGCTTGAACTTCTATTTTTATATACAAATATAATAATTTTTAACTTAAAATTTCACTTATCTTCCATTTTTTGTTTATATTTTCCAGCTCAAAGAATTGTAAACAGACGGAAAAAGATGAAAATTGGGCATATAATGGAGATAAAGTAAGCGAAATGGTTAACTTTTGATAAATACTGCTTCAATATGGAGTAAATTATTATACTGTTTATTTAAAATAACACAAGACGATACCACACGAAAGTTGCAACATGTTTGACGATATAAATATTAAAAGCAGAAGCATTATTAACAGTGAAGTATTCTTCATATTTAAGTTTGATTTATGAGTCACTATGTTTACACTCAAACTTCACTTACTTGTTGCTGTATAATTGAAACGTTTTCAAGATTATTCGATCTCATCCTCAGCTGTTTGGTGACTAAATGAACCTTCCTCTTCTTCCACTACTACGGAGCTCCGATCACTCTGCCATCTGGTGTTAGGGGCACTAAGTTTTAATACTTCATTTAATGCCGGAATTTCAAAATTTATAACGTTATCACGGTTTTTGTTTATGAATATTTTTTCCCAAATATCCAATTCTATGGGTGTAAACAAACAGAAAAATCTGCAATTTCACACCATTTTTGGACTGAAAACCACAACATTGGCCACAACATTAAACTGTTAAAATCTTTAAGTACACCCACATAATTCAGTGAATTATAAAATCGCAAGGTTACTAATACTTGAAGCTAAGGCGAGATAGTCATATTCCTTTCGATGTATATTCTAACTCATTATTACGTAAATTTAAAACGAGGAGCGAAGAAGGACACGTGACTTGAACATTTCAAGACGAGAGCTGGACAGTGTGTTACTCACATAATTCAGTGAATTATAAAATCGCAAGGTTACTAATACTTGAAGCTAAGGCGAGATAGTCATATTCCTTTCGATGCATGTTCTAACCTCTCTTGTACTTCCGCAGTAGCCTTCATAGCAACATGTTTCGACAGTCTATACCTCCGTAAAACAATTTTTTTCGGATATTTCCTCAAAATCATTTCTCCTCACAGGCTGTACTCTATTATGAATGCCATTTAGACGGTCTTAAATATAGCAAATCTACATCAACACTTGAGTTCATGCTCGCCATCTTGACTATTTACAATTGTTAAGGACTTAACATTAGAAATTCGGCTTGTTAGTTTAACATGAGATTTAACACGAGTGTTACGCTAACACTCGGTGAAATGCAATTTTTGTTTTAACTATTGCTAAACTCGTGTTAATTCTTAACCTTTGTTGGTGAAATCGGGCATGAAGATATTTTCATTCAGACGAATGCATGGGATGAATTTTCTAGGAATAGCCTCAAGTACTATTCTTTACGAATGAATTTTGCTAAAATTATAAGCCAAAAGAGAGTGACAAGATTATACTATACAAAGTATAAAATTAAGTTTAAAACAGAGAATTTATTCAAATAAATGTTATGTT
The DNA here is from genome assembly GCA_030765055.1 of Mantis religiosa. NCBI lineage: Eukaryota > Metazoa > Arthropoda > Insecta > Mantodea > Mantidae > Mantis > Mantis religiosa. The sequence goes on from CM060960.1 coordinate 31,971,252, forward strand.
TGAGCAAACTATTTTTGAAATATTCTTGATTAATTGTTTGAATTTTCAAACAGTTATATATTTCTCAAATGAGTAGTCATTTCTTATGTCCTCCAGATGCAAAGGGAACTGTTTTAAAATTTACGTCCTCCAACGTTGCCATATCGGATGCTTAATGAAATGGGTGATGTGATGTCGAAATGAGCCCAGGTTCCATAAAGCTTTAAGCTACCTGACATTCGCCTTTGACGATAAAGGAGAACCCTGAAAAAAGCCTTTTACAGATAACGCACCCTGGCCAATATTCGAACTCGCGATCTCTTGAACGTACGAAAGACACGCTACTATGTACGCTACCGAGGTAGTGAGGATAAAGAGGAACCAGCAGTTATAGTATTCGACTACCGCTTAAGCGATATATTTCTTTATTTCCCTTGCATCCTCGGGGAAATAATATACACTAAGACCATTTCTAGACATTGGAAAGGTAGAGTCAGACTGAAAAATTCAATGTCATAGCCGGGATTTCAACCACGGTTCTTCTGGTCTCCGTCTAGCCGCTCTAACCATTGAGCGACTATGGCCAACGTGCCGATATGACATTAAATTCTCCAACTGACTGACTCCGTTCCTCTACTGGGACCATTTTGCCAGCCAGGGACCTTTGGGGCTCTGATCGCCTGCCTGGGACCATTAGGGCTTGACTGCTGGGTTCGTTGCCATCCCGCTGTAGGGGAGCGAGTACGTTGTCCTGACCTGTCTGTGGAAGTCTCTATCCAAGGAAACTGTAAGGACCCTGCCCTGGGAGCGAGGGTATTTACTCGGGCAGTCCACAGGAAGTGAAGACCGACCCCCCTCTGACAACCAGGGAGTTAACGAGCTGTCTCTGAAGGGCGCCCAGTGCTCCGTGGGGCTTTCCATACGGCAAGACCTAGAGACTAACAAGCCACCCCATCTGATCCGAAAACACAAGATGGGATGGAAGTAAATACACCACTTACGCACGCCAACCCCAAAGAGGAAAGCTACCGATCAACCTCGGTAGGGCTGCCTGGTGATCTAGCACACTTTCTTCTAGCTATGCCGGCTAGTACGCGGGAATATGTGGCTTCCCCCAATCCTGTCCGTAGACGTAACCGATCTCCCTCGGGTAAAGTCCGTTTACTTAACGCATGTGCAGTTCCGAGTCAAAGGAACCTGAGACGCCCGCCCACTAATGACCGTCATAAATCTATCTCCACACTTCAGAAATGGAACACTGTCGTTGAGGACCAATAGCAACCCTATCTTTGGAAGTGACAGACGCATGTCTACTCCTCGTGGAGTCTCAGTTGCCAAAGTTCCAACTTCCAGTTGATCTGTTTCATTACGTGCAGAAATTCGTTGTGTGTCACGATGTGGAGACCATGGGAGAGAAATGCAGTGGTAAATGCAAATGAAGTAGTAGATAACTTTCAGTCACGTGAAAATAATCAAAGTGATGACAATAGTGTGAACAACTGGGCCAAGTTATATTACTGGAAAAGCCTAAAAAAATACAAAGTAATAACGGGAACTGTTTCTAAGCAAATTCAAGCGCTTGTTTTGAACACATATAAATATGTGCTGACAAATAATCTTGGTAAGGGGTCGTGCAATGAACCTGATGATAAATTCTGCGTATTCACAGAAATACATAAGAGAAATTGTGACGAAAGGAATACCAAAGACGCCGATCAAGTGTGAAAACAAAAGGAAACGTTTCTCTAAAGTAGATAATTTCACATGCGATTTAATTCGTCGAGAAATTTATAGATTCTATGCAAAAGGGAGAGCGCCCACCTTAGACGAATTGGTTGCACATTTGCAAGAAATTTGTGATTTTCCTTATGGGCGCTACACTTTGCGCGTTCTCTTAAAGGAGCTGGGTTTCAAATACCGCCCTTTGAATAAGTTAAGGATTATTATGGAATCCAGTTCTCTTGTAGCTTGGCGAAGTTTTGCAGTAATGGACATAAGATAATTTATTTAGACGAAACCTCGTACGATACCCATGACGTATCGAGAAAGGTGGCAACCTTCCAGAACGGTCTGGGAGAAGGAGGGTCGGGGGTTGTAAAACGATTATAAGGGTTCGTCAAAGGCAGTAGCTGACGTGCACATGCTTTAACTAAACAGACTATTATGGGAAACCACTGCCCCCTCGATTCCAACCCAATCCGAACTTCTCCTCTACGGGAGGGGCTTGGCAGTTCGGCGCGAGGTTCCTCTACTAACGTCAGAGATATCACGAGTGCTAAGGGTCCGCAGCGCTCCCACCACAGTGGCTGAAGGGGACGGATCCCCTCCCCTACTGGGGGTTCCTTGGGACAGTTATGCCAGAGGTTCTACTCCTATTAGTCCTGCACCCGTAGATCCAAGGACCCGGGTCTCCTTCGACCAGGGAGTTACCGAGCTGTCCCGAAAGAGCGCCCGGCGCCTCCGTGGGGCTTTCCATAGGGCAAGACCTAGAGACTAACAAGCCCCCCATCTGGTCATGTGGACTCAAGACGGGATCGAAGTGGATACGCCACTTACGCACGCCAACACCAAAATGGGAAGGCGGCCGATATGACAACGGTAGGGCCACCTGGTGATCCAGCACACTTTCTACTAGCTATGCAGGCTAGTACCCGGGAATATTAATGGCTTCCCTCAACCCCGTCCGGAGACGTACCCGATCCCCCACGGATATGTGCCCTTGGGACAGTTGAGTTTAGTCCAGAGGTTCTACTCCCATTAGTCTTGAACCCGTAGGAACAAGACCCGGGCCTCTTTCAGCCAGGGAGTTATCCGAGCTGTCCCAAAGGGCGCTCGGCGTCCTCCGTGGGGCTTTCCATATGACAAGACCTGGGTTACTAACAACCGCCCATCTGGTCCTAGGGACACAAGACGGGATGGAAGTGGATACGCCACTTACGCGCGCCAACACCAAAGGTGAAGACTACCGATATGACCTCGTTGGGGCCGCCTGGTGATCTAGCACACCATCTGCTAGCTTTGCAGGCTAGCACCCGGGAGAATTAATGGCTTCCCTCAACCCCGTCTGAAGATGTACCCGATTCCCACGGGTATCGGGAACCACTGCCCCCTCGAGTCCAACCCAATCCGAACAACACCCGAAGGAGGGGCTCAGTTGTTCGGCCCGAGGTTCCTCTAGTAACGTCAGAGGTACCATGAATGCTAAGGGTCCGCAGCGCCCGCACCACGGCAGCTGAAGGGGACGGATGCCCTCCCCTAAAGATGGGGGGACAGTCGACCTGTATCTCCCTCGCCTCATCCTTCCTCCCGGGGTTGCCTCCACTTGGGGGCATAAGAACTATTCACCCAGCATGGTAGCCTACGTACCGAATCCCCTCAGTAATGAAATTCCCAATCCCCCTTGCAGTACCTCCTAAGACTATTGTTTCCCTGTATTCCTATTGTACCTACAAGGAAATGTGCACCAAAACAATGTCTACACATTTATTTTATAGGTAGTTATAGAAATAAGGTATTTTAGGAATAGTTTGGACAACAATGAGTGGAGAATGCTATGGAGTGTAAACATCAGGCTCTTTTGTTCTGTAATCCCCGTAAGCTGAATTGCCAGGTTTAGCAGCACAGTCTTGAATAGATTTCATAATTATGTTTACAAAAATAATAATATTTTATTTACCTGGTCACAAACTCTTATATTTGTGTTAGGTTCTTTGTAAATAGATCTTTGCTACATTGAGTTTTCGCTAAGACACCAATATTCTCATGTTGCAGGTTCCACAACGGACCGCGTAAGCTCAGCGAGGCGCTGCGGGAGTCCATGGCTCGAGATCCAGTAGCCCCAGTTCTGTGGGAGCCCCATCTCACCGCCTTGGACCGCCGCGTCAAAATAGTGCTTCAGGGTATTCGTGATTGCATCGCCAAAGATGACGTTGTGGACGTCGTGATTCAAAACGACGCTTCCTAGCAGCAGCTGCCACGACGGCGACATCGGCAACACAGCAGCGCCGTCTATCAGCGTCTACCGCCTCTAAGCGGCTTCCAGGACTATCACCCGGGTGTTGACATAGTCGCTTGGTTGTGATGATTGTGCATCAGACACCTAATTCGAATAAACAACACTTGAGGTATAACTATACCGCCTAAAAGCTCGCCGACTTTATCTTCATAAAATACTATTTGATAACTGTAACTAAAGATTCTATTTAAAAGACTCTGAGACAAATTCTGCATAAGTGTCTTGAGAATCTGATCACACCTTGCTTCTGGAACATCCGGACAAATGCTATGTGTTTGTGTGAGCTTAAACATAAAATATATGAACTATTTTAATGTTTGTTCCTAAAGGAGCAAAGCTGATAGATAAATTATTAAGCCCAAACAGCTATGAAACCAAAGCTTTATGAGACATTTAAGGATAGCTTTGATCACTTGAAACTGATACTAAAAATGTCTCTTCAGAGTGTAAAAACAGAAATAAAGTGTACCTTGCATTGCATATTTTAATTTATTTAACCCCTTCACTCCTGCACTATTCCTTTGAATTATATATATATATATATATATATATATATATATATATATATATATATATATATATATATATATATATATACATATTGTGACTTTGTGGGTTCGTGAAATGAAAAGTCCAATTTCACCACTCAAAAATGTTCTTTATTTCCACCGACTTACAGTTAAACACTTGCCAATTACACAAAATTACGTAATGCACACAATTACGATTCACCAGTTCGTCCGTTATCGTTCCGATGCACGTACACGGCGCTACTTCACTAGCACGTCAAACACTAACTAACTGTCTCTCTGAAACCCTTTTATAGGAATGTCAGTGTTTTTCTAGAAGTCTCTAATCACCGAACGTTCCAGACCACCGGAGAAGGGGAGAGAAACAACGAGGGACCGGTGACACTACCGCAAATCACCCCTCAGTTAGTGACAGGAGACAGATGAGTGGGCGTGGCGTGGCCTCCGGCCCCTTCTCAGCTGTTGTCTTTGGTGCTTCCCGATAACTGGGTGACACTGCGCCCTCCTCAAAGCTGGTCGTCCCGAACAGCACCATCATAGCGGGCTAGACGATCCAGGTGTACCACCAACATCTTCCCTCGGGGAACCTTCTGGATGCGGTAGACCACGTCGTTAATCCTCTTCACCACCCGGTACGGTCCTTGCCATGGCTGCTGGAGCTTCGGGCACCGTCCCTTGGTCCGGGTAGGACGGTACAACCAGACTAGGTCACCTTGCTGGAACCCTTGGCTGTTGGCTTGCCTGTCATACCTGGTCTTCATGCGGTCGCTCGCCTTCTGGATGTTCTGGCGAGCCATCTCGTGCATGTCGTGGAGATGGTCCACCAAGTTCTCCACATACTCGATCGCTGGCTGTTTCGCTTCCGGAGGGCTTCCAAAAGCCAGGTCACAAGGGAGGCGTAACTCTCGGCCGAACATTAAGCTGGCTGGCGTCATCCCAGTTGTGTCGTGTGTAGATGAGCGGTAGGCCAGCAAGAACAGTGGCACCTTGACGTCCCAGTCTCGCTGATGGCTGGCCACGACCTTCCTCAGGTGTTCCTCTAAGGTCTTGATGTACCTTTCGACCATGCCATCCGACTGGGGATGTAGAGGTGTCGTGCGGGTCTTGTTCACCCCAAGCCTTTGTAGTGCCTCCTTCATTAGGTTGGACTCAAAGTTGGTACCCTGGTCACTGTGTAGCTCTAACGGCATCCCAAATCGGCAGAACACTTGCTCCACGAGGCAGTCTGTGATTGTCTTTGCCTCTTGGTTTGGGATGGCATACACCTCCGGCCACTTGGTGAAGTAGTCCACGACCACCATTAGGTACTTGTTGCCTCGGTCGGAAACTGGGAACGGTCCAGCAATGTCAACGGCGATCCGTTCGAATGGGGCTCCGACGTTGTACTGCTGCATGCGACCCCGGCTCCTAGTCTGGGGGCCACGACTCGCCGCGCACACGTGACACTGACGGCACCATCTCTCGGCATCTGCTCGGAGTCTCAGCCAGTAGTATCGCTGCCAGGTGTCCTCCCGAAGTACCAGCGTGCACTTCCTCCAAGACTTCCGGGACCTTACTCCGGGGAAGTACTAACTGTTCTCTCTGCGTCTTCCCATCGGGTGACTCCCATACCCGGAACAGCTCGCCCTCTTTGGTCTTCAACGAGTCCCATTGGGCCCAATACGACTTGTAGGTGGCGCTCCTCGGTGCGATGTCCTCCCAGGTTGGTCTCGTCCCTGCCTCCACTTCCCTCAAGAGTGGCCCCAAGTCTGCGTCCGCCAGCTGCTCCCTCCTCAGGCCTGCGCTATCCCAGCCATCCACAGGCACTGCCGTGACTACTCGGACTGCTGCGGCACGCTCCTTCTCCTCCACTCTTGTACACTGGCCGCACTCTTCCGGACAGGGTCTTCGGGACATGGCGTCAGCGTTACCGTGGCTCTTCCCTCTACGATGTTCCGAAGTGAAGTCGTACTCATGTAGCCTCTGGACCCAACGTGCTGTCTGGCCTTCCAGGTTCTTAAAGCTCAATAGCCAGGTTAGGGCGGAATGGTCAGTCCTCAGGTGGAATGGCTGACCGTACAGGTACTTGTGGAAGTGCTCCAATGTCTTTACTACCGCCAGTAACTCCCGTCGGGTGACGCAGTAGTTCTTCTCTGCCTTGGATAGCGTCTTGCTGTAATAGGCTATCACCCGCTCATGGCCGTCCTGGATCTGCGACAGGACGCCTCCAATGCAATGGTCGCTGGCGTCGGTGTCCACAATGAAAGCGCCACCCGGTTGTGGGAAACCCAAAATTGGAGCACTGCACAGGGTCTCCTTTAGGTGCTGGAAAGCGTTTTCGGCGTCCTCTGTCCACACATAAGGCCGGTGTTCCTCCGTCAGGCGGGTGAGGGGTTTTGCGATGTTGGAGAACCCCTTTATGAAGCGGCGGTAATAACTGCACAGCCCCAGGAAACTACGCAACTCTTTCCTATCCTTTGGGCGAGGCCAATCTCTCGCAGCCTGTGTCTTCTCCGGGTCTGTGGCCACTCCGGTTGCCGAGACTATGTGGCCCAAGTAGTTAACTTCCTTGCGGAAGAGCTGGCACTTCTTCGCGTTCAGCTTCAAGTTGGTCGCTTGCAGTCTCTGTAGCACCTTACTCAGGTTCTCGAGGTGATCTTCAAAAGTCTTCCCGACGATGATGATGTCGTCCAGGTATAGCAGGCAGGCATCGTAAGTCAGCCCTCTCATCACTGACTCCATAAGGCGCTGGAAGGTAGCTGGTGCGTTGCAGAGGCCAAAGGGCATAACCGTGAACTGCCAGAGCCCTTGGCCCGTCGAGAATGCAGTCTTCTCCTTGTCTCTCGGGTCTAGAGCTACCTGCCAGTAGCCCGACTTCAGGTCCAGGGTCGAGAACCACTGTGCACCAGCTAGCGTGTCCAGGGTGTCGTCAATCCGGGGTAAGGGAAAACAGTCCTTCCGGGTGACGGCGTTCAACTTTCTGTAGTCTACGCAGAAGCGCAGCTCGCCGTTCTTCTTTGTCACCAAGACTACAGGGGAACACCAAGGGCTGTCACACTCTTCAATCACTCCCCTGGATCTCATGTCCTCCAGCATGTCTCGTACCGCCCCTTGCTTCGCCAGCGGAACGCGTCTATGTGGTTGCCGAATAGGCCGGGCGTCCCCGGTGTCGATGCGGTGAAGCACTTTGTCCGTGCGGCCGTAGTCACTATCACCTTGGCTGAAGACGCGCTGATACCGCCTTAGCAGTTGTCGAACCTTCTCCAGCTGTTCTGTGGTCAGGTGGTCGGCCGCCCTCTCCACCAAGCCTTCTAGCCGGGGCCCCAGGTGTTGCTTCGGCGCCGGCTCCTGTGTATCGTCGATAGCTGTTACGCTCACCACGGGCTCGCACATTCCCAACTCCGTCCCGGCCTGGACGTCGTGATCGGCGTCCGTAGGATTTAGCAGTCTCACGGGCACCTCCTCTCGGCACGGCAGCAATGCCCTGGCTACACACAGTCCGTTTACAGGCGTCTTCTGGTCCAGCATCATGTTCCTGGTTCTCTGGCCCTCCAGTCGCGCCGTCACCACCACCTCGCTCCTCGCGGGGACAACCACGTCTTCGTCCAAGACGACCCTGCAAATTCCAAGGCGCTCTTCAGGTTGACGGAGTATAACCTCTTCTCCGTTAAGCCGCAGGACATTCTTGCCCACGTCGACCGTCGCCTCGTGGCTCCTGAGGGCATCCAGTCCCAGAATCACCTCCTCAGCCACCTTCGCGACGAACACCCACAGACGCACGGCACTCCGTCCCAAATTCAGCTCCAGCAGGGCCTCCCTCTCCACAGGCAAGGTGTCGCCCGATGCCGTGACAAGCTGGTATGGCCGGCTTGGCTTCCTTGTCGGCAAACCCTTCGCCACGTCAGGTCTGATGATGGTCACGGCCGCCCCGGTGTCCACCAGCACGCGGCACGGCTTTCCTCTTATCCAACCGTCCGCGATGAGGCTGACATCCATACGCCGGCTGACGGCGCGCAGTGTCACTCGAGGGGATGGTGGTGATGGCGCCGACGTGCCCCTCTCCACGACGGCCCTTACTCGTTTTCCGGCTGCTCTTCCTGGTGTGGGCAGTCTCTCTGCAGGTGTCCGGGCTGTCCACACCCCCAACACAGGCCACTAGGTGTTCGCCGGCGTCCCTCAGCTGGTCTTCTGTCTCCGGCGTAGCGGACACTCCTCGTTCTCGACGTCGGGATGGATGTTATTTTGGCCGCCTCCATCCTTAATGCCGCTGTCAGCGCCTCGTGGATGGTTTTATATTCCCCGAGCATTAGGCGCTGACGAATCTCCGTGTCCCGTACCCCGTCGACAAAATTGTAGGCGGCTTCCCGGGATACGAACTCCAGTGGCAGGTCAACCAAGGCCTTGCTAGCCAGCTGCTCGATCGCAATGGCGAACTCCTGCAGCGTCTCCCCCGGCTGCTGTGACCTTGCCTTTAGCTGGCTGCGGTATGCTGCGGCTAAGTGGTGGTTCCCGAAGCGATTCTCCAGGGCTTCCCAGATGTCCTTGGGCGCCGCCGTCGTCTGCACCGCGTTTAGGACTTCCGCGGCTCTTCCCTGGAGGCTGGCTATTAACTGTGTGGCCTCCTCCTCCAGTGACCATCCGTTGTGCCTAGCCACTGTGTCGAACTGGCGGCGGAAGACCTCAAACGTTGACGCGCCGTCATACTTGGGAGGTTTGACACGCGCAGATGTTGTGTCGCGTCCCGGCGCGTCGGTCTTTAAATCCTTCAGCTTCCTGCCGACGACGTCCTCCACCATGGCGTTCAGGGACTTCACGCTGCTGTCGGCTTTTCCTTCCAGCTCATTAACGCGGCTCGCCAGGTCTTCGACGCGCTCGCCTAACTCTGTGACGTCCTCTTTTACGCCGGCCAACTGTTCTTCGAACTTTGCGGCGAGAGCCTCGTTCGCCGCCTTCATTTCCGTGGCCAGACTGCCGTTCGCTGCTCTCATTTCTGTGGTTAACTCGGCCTTCATTTCTTCCATCTTCTCGGTGATGTTGTCGTTGGCCGTCTTCATTTGTTTCAGTTCCGCGGTGATGTTGTCGTTGGCCGTCTTCATTTGTTTCAACTCGGCGGTGAGGTTGTTGTTTGCCGCTTCTGTTTTCTCTGTTGACTCGTTCATCTTCGCCAAAAGCATTTCCAATGCGGATTCCATGGCTGTAGTGTTCGGTGATGTTATCATCCCGCTTCCTGACACCAGTGTGACTTTGTGGGTTCGTGAAATGAAAAGTCCAATTTCACCACTCAAAAATGTTCTTTATTTCCACCGACTTACAGTTAAACACTTGCCAATTACACAAAATTACGTAATGCACACAATTACGATTCACCAGTTCGTCCGTTATCGTTCCGATGCACGTACACGGCGCTACTTCACTAGCACGTCAAACACTAACTAACTGTCTCTCTGAAACCCTTTTATAGGAATGTCAGTGTTTTTCTAGAAGTCTCTAATCACCGAACGTTCCAGACCACCGGAGAAGGGGAGAGAAACAACGAGGGACCGGTGACACTACCGCAAATCACCCCTCAGTTAGTGACAGGAGACAGATGAGTGGGCGTGGCGTGGCCTCCGGCCCCTTCTCAGCTGTTGTCTGTGGTGCTTCCCGATAACTGGGTGACAATATATATACATATACAGGATGTTACAAAAAGGTACGGCCAAACTTTCAGGAAACATTCCTCACACACAAAGAAAGAAAATCTGTTATGTGGACATGTGACAGGAAACGCTTATTTTCCGTGTTAGAGCTCATTTTAGTATTTCTCTTTAAATGTAAATTGAAATGATTCGTGCAGACAATTGTCAAAATACCCCATTGTTTCGTTTGTATGTACTGTACTTCCTCGATTCACCGCCAGTTGGCCCAATTGAAGGAAGGTAATGTTGACTGCAGTGCCTGTGTTGACATGCGACTCATTGCTCTACAGTACTAGCATCACGCGCATCAGTACGTAGCATCAACCGGCTAGTGTTCATCACGAACGTGGTTTTGCAGTCAGTACAATGTTTACAAATACGGAGTTGGCAGATGCCCATTTGATGTATGGATTAGCACGGGACAATAGCCGTAGCGCGGTACGTTTGTATCGTGACAGATTTCCAGAACGAAGGTGTCCTGACAGGAAGACTTTCGAAGCAATTGATTGGCGTCTTAGGGAGCACAGAATATTCCAGCCTATGACTCGCGACTGGGGAAGACCTAGAACGACGAGGACACCTGCAATGGACGAGGCAATTCTTCGTGCAGTTGACGATAACCCTAATGTCAGCGTCAGAGAAGTTGCTGCTGTACAAGGTAACTTTGACCACGTCACTGTATGGAGAGTGCTACGCGAGAACCAGTTGTTTCCTTACCATGTACAGAGTGTGCAGGCACTATCAGCAGCTGATTGGCCTCCATGGGTACACTTCTGCGAATGGTTCCTCAGTGCAAACGTTCTCTTTACGGATGAGGCTTCATTCCAACGTGATCAAATTGTAAATTTTCACAATCAACATGTGCGGGCTGACAAGAATTGCACGCAATTGTGCAATCACGTCATCAACACAGATTTTCTGTGAACGTTTGGGCAGGAATTGTTGGTGATGTCTTGATTGGACCTCATGTTCTTCCACCTACGCTCAATGGAGCACGATATCATGATTTCATACGGGATAATCTACCTGTGCTGTTAGAAGATGTGCCTTTACAAGTACGGCACAACATGTGGTTCATGCACAGTGGAGCTCCTGAACATTTCAGTCGAAGTGTTCGTACGCTTCTCAACAACAGATTCGGTGACCAATGGATTGGTAGAGGTGGACCAATTCCATGGCCTCCACGTTCTCCTGAAAGAGAAAGCTCTTGTCTACGCAACCCCGGTATCAAATGTAGAGACTCTTCGTGCTCGTATTGTGGACGGCTGTGACACAATACGCCATTCTCCACGGCTGCATCAGCGCATCAGGGATTCCATGCGACGGAGGATGGATGCATGTATCCTCGCTAACGAAGGACATGTTGAACATTTCCTGTAACAAAGTGTTTGAAGTCACGCTGGTACGTTCTGTTGCTGTGTGCTTCCATTCCATGATTAATGTGATTTGAAGAATAGTAATAAAATGAGCTCTAACCTGGAAATTAAGCGTTTCCGGACACATGTCCGCATAACATATTTTCTTTCTTTGTGTGTGAGGAATGTTTCCTGAAAGTTTGGCCGTACCTTTTTGTAACATCCTGTATATATAAAATTTTCCGTAAAATAACTTCCGTTTTGGCGATTATTTATTTTAAAGGTGCAATGAAGTTACACGGTGTTCATTTTTATCTGTAATTTTACCACGCAAAATCTGACGAAATCATTAGCATTGCTGATGGAGCCAGTATATATACTATTTCCCTAGCGGCTTGCGATCGTACTTGATGTGCTGATTGCAGCTTCGAAGCCTCCCTCTACCGGCAGGTAAATATACTATTTTAGGGGTGGATCTGCCGCGTAATATAAAGCTGCGTAGTTTCGCCTGGCGCGCAGATACGATAAACCTTAAAACAAGTCCTGAAGCTTTCCTGGCGACGAATACGCTCACTTTCTTCTCGGGCAAAAAGCCAGGTGAAAAGATGATTAAATATCAACGTTTGGGCAGTGTACATCTCTCCCATCATTAGGATATTTATAAAATGTTATAACCATAAAACGAAATACTGTATATAACACAACTATAAATAAAGACAAAACACAATCAAAATTGGCATTACTGAACAAAAGACTGTTTTCAGTAAATTAAAAGCCAGGTCAGGAGATGGCGTGAGTATAGAAAATTGTGTCAAAGAAACTTAACTACTTAACTTGATTATCAAGCTCTATTGATCTTTACTTCTTAAATCGATGGATTTCCATTTTTAAGGCCGGTGTCCATGAGGAGCTGAACTGAAATCCAGCATCACGATTAAGCGTGCTCCTTTCAGAGGAAATCGCCAAAGCCTCCTTAACTCTCCGCTCCCAGTAACTGCTGCATTTTACCAAGATGGTCGTCTCCCGAAAATTGGTTCTATGGTCGTTATCAAAACAATGCTCTGCCAGCTCAGACTTCTCAGATTGCATTAAACGAACTTGGCACAAGAAAGTGAACGATAACTGTTGTACGAGGGCTGTTTATTAAAGTATGATCACAGTGTTTCTTTGACAACGTACCTTTACTCATCCTCATAATTTTGATGGTTCTTCTCAAAATAGTCTCCCCTGAATGCGATGCACTTGTCCCAGTGTATCTGCCAGTCTTCAAAGACATGTTGGAAATCATTTTTGAGAGGTCCTTCAAAATCGCCTCCGCAGCCTTCACCACTGCTTCTGATGATGGATAATGCCTCCTACGAAGGCGTTTCTTCAAGTTAGGGAATAGAAAGAAGTCACATGGAGCTAACTCCGGACTATAGGGAGGGTGAGGGATGCACCTAACGTTGATTTTTGCAAGATATGCGGCAACATTGGCAATATGCGGCCGCGCATTATCGTGGTGCAGCATCCAGCCTGCTTAGTGGAAATTTGGTCTTTTGCGCTTGATATGGACTTGCAATGTTTTCCGGACATCCCTGTAGTATTGTGCAGTTACTGATGTGTGTGCAGGTACAAACAACATGCTGATAAACCATTCCATGAATATCAAATAATGAGATAACCATAACTTTCCCAGCAGAAGCAACCACTTTTGCTTTTTTGGAGGTTGGTGATGAAGGAGATTTCCACAATGAGTTTTGCTGTTTGCTCTCAGGATCAAAATGATGTAGCCAAGTTTCGTCAGCAGTCATTACGTTTGAAAGAAGCTCCGGATCCTCCTATAACATCAACTTTAACTGTGTGCAGACCTGCATGCGAATGTCCTTTTGTTCGCGAAACAACAGTCTTGGAACCCATCGCACACAAACACGTCTCATGTGTAATGTTTCTGTCACCAATGTGTAGGCTGCACCCAATTAAATGTTCAGTATTTCAGAAAGTCATCTTAAGGTAATTTGTCGATTCTCACTCACAATGGCAGCAGCGGTGTTAGTATTTTCTTCCGTAAGAGCAGTATCTGGAGCACCGGGTCCACCTTCCTTTGAAATTGGTTGTCTCGCCTCTTTAAACACTTTAAACCACCTTCGAGCTGTGCTGTAGGGAAGAACAGACTCTACATAGGCCTCCTGTAACTGAAGATTTGTTGAGACGAAAGCAGAATGTCAAAGCCATATATTGTTTCTCGCGTGTTACCTCAATTACAGCAGTAGGCGATACTGAACATGTCTGAACTTGCCTGGCTCTTACAGGCGGTAACCAAGAGTACCAACAATGAAACTACTACGGCGTGTCTGTTTCACATAAAGCTAACAGATAATAACAAGGTTGAATTTTAGTGCGAAAAATTATGACCGTAAAAAACTATTATCATTCTTTATTGAACAGCCCTCGTAGTTTGTTTTAATGAATATGAACACTAAATGACGGATAAGTGTAAAAAATGTCTTGCAATTTGGGGTTTCACTGTGAAGATGCATAATTTAATATAATTTAATGAAGGAATATCAAATTAATAACAGTATTAATTTCAAAACATTTTAATAAAAAAACAGATATTTCATTTCTGTCCTTTCAACAGTGCACGTAATATCCACCAATGAGTGACTAAATGAATGAATTAGTGAATGAATAAAACGGATGATATGATACTCAAATGAATCCAGGGTCCCTAGAGCTCATAGTTACTCAACATTCCTCTTCGTGTAAGGGAAAACTGTGGAAAACAAACCTTACCCAGGCTGTAGATTTAACAATTTTTCCCTTCATTTAGCAGATATATCTAGAATTATAGGAGCAGTTAATTTTATTGCAACTGTAATTTATATAAAACCAATTTATATAAATAAAACACAACTTCCAGATGAGCAAATATATGTTGGTATTATTAGTTCAACCAATCTTGATTATCGTAAAGAAGGATGAAAGTTATCAGCACAATCACACTCAGAGCGCTGTAGTTAGTTACTGTTCCACAAACATTACCGCTTCTTTTCCATAGAGGGCGCTATGATTTCTAGATAGACTCAACAGTCAACTATGACGTCATTCTTGCTCAATCGGATGGCGGGAAATAACGTATAAAAATGAACACCGTGTACACTCTTTTATTTTCTTCAGGACTGGCACCAGATAGGAACTTCTGGTTTAAAAAAGATACACGTGGACCCTTTGTGAGTGCGTGATAGAGATGGCAGTACTATAGAGTGCTTAGAACTCTATGACAGCGACGAGAGTAACGACTGCTTTTGATACATAAAATGGCGACGTTTTCATTGCAAGAACAGCGTGTTATCATTCCTTTTCTCCATTTTCGTGGTGTGACGCCTATTCAAATTCATCGCCAGTTGAGTGAGGCATGTGGTGATTTTAATTTACGTCCTCCAACGTTAAGTCATATCAGACGGTGAATGAATTGGCTGAGATGATGCTCAAATTAGTCCAGGGTCCAAAAAGCTTAGAGATACCCGACATTCATCTTGAAGGATAGGGGAGAACACCGGAAAAACCTTATCCAGGTAACTTACTCTGAGTGAGATTCGAACTCGGGACCTCTTGAACGTGAGGCAGACATGCTACCATCCACGCTACCGAGGCGGGAGCATGTGGTGATGAAATGAAATGTGTAGTGTTTAACGCCCGCGTTTACTACATAAGGCACCGCAGGCGGTGACACTAATGTTACATGAGATGAAGATGGAGCACCGGTGGAACGATATGGCGGGGCAAACCGGAGTTCCCGGAGAAAATCCGCCCCAGCTCCGTGTTGTCCACCACAAATCTCACTTTGCGGTCGCCTGGGATCGAACTCGGGCCACCTTGGTGAGAGCCAAGCGGTCTAACAACTGAACCACGGCGCGGCCTAACATGCGGTGATTTTTTTTTTTTTTTTTTTTTTGTAATTTACTTCCTCCAACGTTGAGTCATATCGGACGATGAATGGTAATGGGTGAAATGATGCTCAAATGAGTGCGGGGTCCATGGAACTTAGAGTTACCAGGATAAGGGAAAACCCCGGAAAAAACCGTATCCAGGTAACTCACCCTGACCGAGATTCGAACTAGGGACCTCTTGAACGTGAGGCAGACATGCTACCACCACGCTACCAAGGCGTGCCATGTGGTGATGGTAACATGGATGTGTCTAATGTGCGTTACTGGGAGTGACAGTTCAATGAAAGCAGAACATCATGTGACAACAAACCAAGTCGGTTACAGACATCGCCTCCAAAATTGGCACTTCCGTGGGATATGTGCACACAATCCTGCATGAAGATCTGAAAATGCCAAAGGTTTCTGTGTCTTCCAGGTGGGTACCACTCATGCTGACCAATGATCACAGAGGGCTGTGCGAGTGGCAAATTATCAGGCGATGTTGACGCGTGATGACGCCATGAACGGAACATCGAGAACACGCTATTCTTGCAGTGAAAACATCGCCATTTTAAGTATCAAAAACGGCAGATCATCAACGCTGCAAAGCAAAACAAGAGAACACAAATACACCAGGAAAAAAATCCAAGCGATCCTCCCCTGTTAACCATCATCAGACAGCACAAAGAAGCAAAAGAAGAAGAACGACAAATACAGCAACACCTACGACAACTCCTGCAATGACAAAGGTACATCCAAATGATGACCTCACGGAAACTAAGTAAATATACATATATCAAAAGAAAAAAAATATATAAATAAAAAATAAATAAAAATAAAAAATAAATAAATAAAATAAAAAATAAAAAATATACATAGGAAAAAAATTAAAAAGTATATATATAAATAGCATCAAAAGAAAAAAAAAAGAGCCATCTCTCCCTCCTCCCAAACCAATAAGCATGCTGGCTGAAGAGGGCGAAATAAGCCCTGAAACAGCCTTGGGTGAGATAAACCCAGAATACCCCTAGTAGTAGCAGTAGTCGCCACCACTACAGTTTTATGCACTGTACAGTGCTACCATCTCTGTCAGGCTCCACGTGTATTTACAAATACCAGAAGTTCGTATATGGTTTCGTTCCTGAAAAGAAAGGAGGTAAATCTATATTGAGGAATTAATCCTTAAAGAATTAATCCTTTTAAATACATTACTCCGGTATAGGGGTGATTTTTGATTAATTAGAGCCAACTGAAAAATTCAATGCCATGGCCGGGATTTGAACCACGGATCTACTGGTTTCCTTCCAGTTGCTCTACCCTTGAGCTACCATGGTCAACATGCCTTCCTGACTCATCATATTTTCCTGGTAGACCACTTTAGGGTTCTCAAATTTGAGACAACCACTTGTGGCGACTTACTATTGTAAGTACTTAATTGCCAGGATTTTTATCGTAGATTATTTTTTTAATGTAAATCTATATTGAGGAGTTAATCCTTAAAGAATTAATCCTTTTAAATACATTACTCCGGTATATGGGTGATTTTTTATTAATTAGAGCCAACTGAAAAATCCAATGCCATGGCCGGGATTTGAACCACGGATCTACTGGTTTCCGTCCAGTTGCTCTACCCTTGAGCTACCATGGTCAACATGCCTTCCTGACATTAAATTCTCCAATTGACTCATCATATTTTCCCGGTAGACCACTTTTAGGGTTCTCAAATTTGAGACAACCACTTGTGGCGACTTACTATTGTAAGTACTTAATTACCAGGATTTTTATCGTAGATTATTTTTTTAATGTAAATCTATATTGAGGAGTTAATCCTTAAAGAATTAATCCTTTTAAATACATTACTCCGGTATATTGGTGATTTTTGATTAATTAGAGCTAACTGAAAAGTCCAATGTCATGGCCGGGATTTGAACCATGGATCTACTGGTTTCCGTCCAGTTGCTCTACCCTTGAGCTACCATGGTCAACATGCTTTCCTGACATTAAATTCTCCAATTGACTCATCATATTTTCCCGGTAGACCACTTTTAGGGTTCTCAAATTTTAGACAACCACTTGTGGCGACTTACTATTGTAAGTACTTAATTACCAGGATTTTTATCGTAGATTATTTTTTTAATGTAAATCTATATTGAGGAATTAATCCTTAAAGAATTAATCCTTTTAAATACATTACTCCGGACAACAAATAATAAATAATAATCTACGATAAAAATCCTGGTAATTAAGTACTTACAATAGTAAGTCGCCACAAGTGGTTGTCTCAAATTTGAGAACCCTAAAGTGGTCTACCGGGAAAATATGATGAGTCAATTGGAGAATTTAATGTCAGGAAGGCATGTTGACCATGGTAGCTCAAGGGTAGAGCAACTGGACGGAAACCAGTAGATCCGTGGTTCAAATCCCGGCCATGGCATTGAATTTTTCAGTTGGCTCTAATTAATCAAGAAAGGAGGTGTTTTAGCTTGAACTCACCTGGTATAACAATGTTGGCAATTGTTGAATTTCGCTTGCATGGCGAAACTTATGACAGATATAGAGGCTGTTTCAAAGGACCTATCACAAGAAGGCATCTGCGAAGCTTGCTGTTCGAAACCTTGTAAACAAATTTAGTCGTACAGTTTCTGTAGTGGGATGTTGGGGGACCATCGATCAGCCCACAGAGAAGCTATCGAAAGAAGTCCCCGCCGACTAAGAATCGTGAAAATTGCTTCACTATGCCTTTAAAAGTCATATCATATCCAGCTGCTTCACAAGTAGAGGAAAGACAACGGCACAAGCGGCCGTGTATCATAATCTGCTGCACCTCTAGACGAGGAAACCCCGAAGAAAGTTGTATACAGTGATGAAGCGATCCTTATAATCTTCGGAAAAGCCCTTTCTGTCTATCATTTTCCCTGTTTCGTGCGTCATTAAGAGAATCTGAGGTGGTACTTCCTCTGTTATGTCTTTCCTCTCCATCAGCTTATACACGCCATTTCTTTCATCGTGGTCTGTTTCAACGCGAAGGGCACGGTGGTGATTCTTCTTGACGTCGGTCGGAACGATTCCCACTCTATGACTTCCCTTAGGTGAAGGGCATCGGATGTGTTCTCATACATCCCTTCCTTCCAGAGTCACAATCGAAGCTCAAGGCTACATTGGTGTACTCTGCCTCAGTTTCGATAGCCCTTCTGTAGCTTTACCTTGACCCTTTACGGGAGATGAACGACCTGTGAAACCAAGCAGCCTTCTGGTATCCCTCTTTTCTTGGAAAGAACATTCATGCCATGTAAGACACCTGAAAACAAAATTCTGAAATGGATTGAATGGACATAATCAGGAAAAGAGAATCACATGACCAGAGAATCACAAAAATCCAAATATCAGAGTGGGTTATGGTCGGGAATTGAACCTAACACCTGAATGCGAGGCTTACACATTATCACGCAGTTATCTCGCGGGTTCGGATCCCATGCTCATGAAAACGGACGTTAACAAAAGGCCAACTGAAAATTAAGCACCAACGTAACATATCTGCAAACTTTAGTTTAAAATCAACCGAAAAAAATGTTCAATTTTTTGTCCATTTTAAGGATTTCTTTTCGTACTGCGTGTGTAAAGCTACCTTCATGACACAATTGCTTTTATAATTTTAACGGGATGCTGTACTAAACATCTTGTCTTATAAATATTTTAGCCCATTTATCTGAAAATTTATTTTGTCTTATACAAATATTATATAGTCCCAAATTTCAGTGTGACGTCACTTTTCATTCTGTAAATATTAAGGTTTAAATTGGATTTTTTTACGCTATGGCAAATAGTCATTTTGTATATTTAGTCTATAAACATCAAATTCAGAGTTTACAAGCATTAGTTGGCGTTCAGTAAAATGCTAGATTTCATATGGTAAGTAAGGTAGTACCGGGGAAATATACTAGTCAAATGGAGAATTGAATATCGTGACGGCAAGTTGGCTATGGTAGCTCAAAGTGTTAGAGCGACTGGACGGAAACCACGAGATCCGTGGTTCAAATCCCGGCCATGGCATTGAATTTTTCATGTTGAATATGAAAACTCTTAGCCTATATATAGCTAGTGTGAAGAAATGATTCATTTCCACCAATTAACTTAAATAATAAGAGTTAATTGATGAAGCCTGGGACTCAAGTACTTACGATAGTAGGTCGCCACAAACGGTGTATCTGGAATACCAGAGACCCTAGTGGTTTACCGGGGAAATATACTAGTCAAATGGAGAATTGAATATCGTGACGGCAAGTTGGCTATTGTGGCTCAATGTGTTAGAGCGACTGGACTGAAACCACGAGATCCGTGGTTAAAATCCCGGCCATGGCATTGAATTTTTCATGTTGAATATGAAAACTCTTAGCCTATATATAGCTAGTGTGAAGAAATGATTAATTTCCACCAATTAACTAAAATAATAAGAGTTAATTGATGAAACCTGGGACTCAAACACTTACGATAGTAAGTCGCCACAAACGGCGTATCTCGAATGCAAGAGCCCCTAGTGGCCTACCGGGGAAATATACGAGTCAAATGCAGAATTTGCTGTCAGGACGGCACGTTGACCTTGGTAGCTCAATGGGTTAGAGCGACTGGACGGAAACCACGGGATCCGTGGCTCAAATCCCGGCCATGGCAATGAATTTTTCATGTTGAACATAAAAACTCTTAGCATATATATGGCTAGTGTGAAGAAATAATTAATTTCCACCAATTAACTAAAGGTAAGTACCCATTGAATTTCACCTAAAAATTCATTACCGAGGTGTCATTTTTTGTAGTTTACGTCCTCCAACGTTAAGTCATATCGGAAGATGAATGGAATGGTTGAAATGATGCTCAAATGAGTCCGGGGTCCACGGAGCTTAGAGTTACCCGATATTTGTCTTTAGGGACAAGGGAAACCCCGGAGAAAACCTTATACGGGTAACTCACCCTGACCGAGATTCTAACTCGGGATCTCTTGAACGTGAGGCAGACATGCTACCATCTACGCTGCCGAGGCGGGCTGAGGGTTAAATGGAAATGCATGTTTTGAGAATCCCCGAAGAAGGTGCCTCTGTGTACAGGTAGCGAAAAGTTTGTTACATCTTCCGAAAATAAGTGAGGAAAATTGTCATGAAAACCCTCCATCCCAGAAAGTTTGACTTTCTAAAAAACGGCAACAACGATTTTGATTAAAATACATATGTTTAGAATGTTGTGGTGCCAGCTGAAATGTATATCTTGAGTTTTCTGTAAATATCCCTAGTGGTCGCCACCATTTTGGACAAACTCTTAATATAAACTTATGTCAAGCACATTTGTTAATTAGGTCAAAATATTTCCTATTTATTGTTTGAATTTTCTTCGATTTATACGTTAACACCTGTAGATGCAAAAGCAAAGAAATTTGAAATCTATCACTTAACATTCAGTTGTTAAAACAGTTGACTATCGCTTAAGTCTGCTGTATTTTGTTATTTCCATTATGCCCATAAGAAAATATTTAGTAAAACCAATTTCAGGAGATGGAATGAACATATTTTGTACAAGACTGTGTAGAGAAGAACATGTGAGTGCATACATTAGAGCTTTAAATGCGCGAAATTTGTTGAGAACTGTTTCATTGGTGCGTTGGTTTATTATATTTTGGCTGCACCTTTGTCTATGTGACCTTCGTTCGGATGCCTCCATGCAGTTCGCCAGCAGTGACGTTAATGTTTACGTTGATGCTGGTAGTTGCGGGTGCATAGTAGTCGGTTCTCGGTTTGGAAGGCGTGTACGTTGCTGGAATACGTTGGCTTGCTACAAGATTGGTTTTGTTTAAGTGAAGGTGAGACGATCCTATCCGGCAGTTTGGGTAAGTGTTGGTGCCTTTCTTTTCGTGTTGTAGATTATTTTAGCTGATCAAAATTGGTAATGCTAGGGCGATTTTTCAGTCCACAAATTGGGTAACTGGAGAGGTTGGTCACTTTAGGTAAGCCCTGACTGTCAAATGTTCACTCCTTTGGTACTTTAACTTTAAAAAGGGTAGAAAATTATATGAGAATAATATTGAGTTTCCTTATCTGACTTTGGCCACGTTTCTGCAACAGCTCCATTTAACCATGTTCCCTGATGTTGTTCCTTTGTCAACGTTCATTGGCTCTTTTACTGAATCTGGTGTATTCCCGGTGTATTTTTAGAATATATTGCTGTGTAATGTCTTTAATTATGTTAATAAATTTTATTGCGAAAGAATTTTTTTAAATTTCAACGATGTGTGTACCTTTTTATTCGTAAAAAATTATTAATAAATTAATCTTGTAATTTTAATTTCATCTATTAATTTTGTTTTTGTATGTATATAGCGATGATCAGTTTTTTAAAGTATTGCTTATGTAACTAATTTTTAATAATTCGAATCTGTTCCTTGAAGGGAAAACGGCAAAGGGTAGCTTTGTTTTACAGTTGGCTGCATCGCGTTAGGTTGTGTCAAGTGTTTACTTGTCTAGTTTTATTTCACTATTCTAAGCAAATAGAATATCAAAGTAAGTTCTTAATTATAGAGTTAGGGACGAAGTTTAAGAGGACGTTTCCAGAAAAGATGGCTTCAAGAAATATGAACAGGGTAATACCTGATCCGAGAGGGTAGAAAAAATTTGTACAACACGTAAGAAAATATATGAAGAAAATAAGGACCAGTTTTTAAGTTAACCGAATGGTTACCCATTTTCAGCGTTTAAAATTTGTAAAATTTATTTGTAAAATATATAGAAAACTAAAACAAGTTAATATATATTTATTGCAACTTAATACAGTGATTGAACACAATTAAGCCATGTAATTTGTAATAAACTCTCTTAAAATTAAAGGATTAGAAATGTCCAAAAAAAATTTTATTCATCTTCTCTCTCTCTCTCTCTCTCTCTCTCTCTCTCTCTCTCTCTCTCTCTCTCTCTCTCTCTCTCTCTCTCTCTCTCTCTCTCTCTCTCTCTCTCTCTCTCTCTCACTCACTCACACACACACACACACACACACACACACACACACACACACACATATATATATATATATATTATATCAGCTTATGTCACATTTATTGCAACTTAATACAGTGTTTGAACACAATTAAGCCATGCCATTTGTAATACATACTCTCTCTTAAAAGTAAACAATTAGAAATGTCAAATTTTGTCATCTTCTCAGACACACACACACACACACACACACACACACACACACACACACACACACACACACACACACACACATATATATTATATTATATATATATATATAATTATTCAAAATCATGGAAGTTTTTATCAAACTATTCATCTATACTGTAGTAGGCTCTGCTTAACAAGAATTTAGTCAGTTTAGTTTTAAACTTAGCAGCTGACACAGTATTTTTTAGGCTTTCCGTAAGCTTAAGTAGTTTTGGACAAAAGTATTGGGGCTTATGTTCAAAAAGTTTTAACCTGTGACCTTTAGCTATATAGTTATTCTTTCCCCTTGTTTCATATGTGTGGACATCGAAACTTGTGCAGGTTATATTCCTGTTATGTACAAAAAGTATTGTTCGCAGAATAAATATGCAGGGAAGAGTAAGTATATTTAATTTTTTTAAAATACGGCCTGTATAAACTCGTACGTGTTATTTTTGCCAGGTATCTGGTAGCTCCTTTCTGTAGGAGAAACATTCTGTTAAAGTTTAATATGGAAGTGTGTCCCCACAGCTCGATACCATAAGAAATGTGTGAATATATTAATGCAAAATACACTAACTTACTAGCTTCTACTGAGAGAAAATTGGCTAAATATCGCAACACAAAAAGTCCTGAGCTTAATTTATTTTCTAGTTTTTCAATGTGGTTGTTCCAAGTTAACTTGTCATCAAGGATTAAACCTGAAATATTTACACTTTTTACACACTGGACTAGACTGTTGCCTATATTAAGCTGAGGTTCGAAAGGACGTCTCCGAGAGGAACACGCTTAATCGTGATGTTGGATTTCAGTTCAGCTCCTCTTGGAAACGGCATTTAATTTACTGAAAAGTCATTTGTTCAGTAAAGCGAATTTTGATAGTGTTTTGTCTTTGTTTATATCGGTGTTACATCGAATGTTTCATTTGTGGTGAAGACTTTTTATAAATATCCTGATGGGAGATGCACACTCCTGAAACACCCGCCTTGGTAACGTGGTGGTAGTGTCTGCTTCACGTTCAAGAGGTCCCGAGTTCGAACATAGGTTAGGGAGAGTTACCTGAATAAGCTTTTTTCCGGGGTTTTCCCTTATCCTGAAAGACGAATGTCGGGTAACTCTAAGCTCTATGTATTCCGGGCTTATTTGAGCATCAAATCACTCATTCCATTCATCGTTCGATATGACGTAACGTTGGAGGAAGTAAATTACAACACAAAAAGCTCCCGAAACGTCGATTTCTAATCGTCTTTTCCCTGGCTTGCTGCCCGAGAAGAAATTGAGCAAAATATATTATCTAAAAGAGGTAAAGTTCGCGAAAATTCTCGAAAAAAATCGCTAAAAGCAAAAAAACTTTTGTCTTTGCTCATAAAGCATAAACTGTGGCTGTCAGTCTGGTACAGTAGATAGCATTTGTTTCGTTCAGGCGTTCATGGGGAAACAAAAGCAAGCTTTTCTCTATTACGCTGATAACGCAAGCATAAATTTGCAATCTCTTACGTTACGTGACTATGCAGTTGCACCTATTAATAAGTAGGTAAAAATCATGTTTGGGCGATGTCTGCAGTTACGTTTCGTTGTAAATGGCGCTTGAAAATAGAACCGTGTCAACAGATAGCTGTGCAGTTTGAATCCATTACGTGTAAAAGGATAGGAATGGAGGTTTGTCTACACGAATCTCAGCATGACTGCTTTGTCCACAACATGATCATTAATAATGTAAAGTGGAGTGTTGTTGTGCTCTCTCCCCTGGGGTACAAAGATATTACCAACCAATGTCCATTAAACTCGTACTGCATTATGTTCTTACAATTCCAAATGCTCAGTACATCTTGGTTAACTGCCTTGCATACAACGAAAGTCATTTAATCTCAACTACCAGAATAAGGTGAAAAAAGAGTTGTATTCATATAAATCAAAACTGATTTAAAAACGAGGACTGTTCAATAAAGAATAATCACAATTTTTTTCACAACGTACCTTTCCACATTTTCATAATTCTGATGGTTCTTCTCAAAATAGTCTCCTCTAAATGCGATGCACTTGTCCCAGTATTTCTGTCAGTCTTCAAAGACCTGCTGGAAACCATTTTTTGAGAGATTCTTCAAAATCGCCCCCGCAGCCTTCACCACTGCTTCTCATGATGGATAATGCCTCCCACGAAGGCGTTTCTTCAAGTTAGGGAATAGAAAAAGGTCACATGGCTACAACCGGACTATAGTGAGGGTGAGGGATGCACTTCAAGTTGATTTTTGCAAGATATTCAGCAGCAACATGGGAAATATGCGGCCATGCATTATCGCAGTGCAACATCCATCCTGCTTCATGGAAATGTGGTCTTTCGCGCCTATATGGATTTGCAATGTTTTCAGGACATCCCTGTAGTATTGTCCAGTTACTTATGTGTGTGCAGATACAACATGCTGATAAACCATTCCATGAATATCAGAGAATGAGATGACCACAACTTTCACAGGAGAAGCAACCAATTTTGCTTTTTGGGGTGTTAGTGATGAAGGAGATTTCCACACTGAGCTTTGCTGTTTGCTCTCAGTATCAAAATTATGTAGCCAAGCTTGATCTGCAATTATTACGGTTGAAAGAAACTCCGGGTTTTCTTCTAACATCAACTTTAACTGCTTGTGAATGTCCTTTTGTTCGGGAATCTACAGTCTTGGAACCCATGGCGCACAAACACGTCTCATGTGCAATGTTTCTATCATCAACGTGTGGGAGGCCGCGCCGTGGTTCAGTGGTTAGACCGCTTGGCTCTCACCAAGGCGTCCCGGGTTCGATCCCAGGCGACCGCAAAGTGAGATAGGTGGTGGACAACACGGCGCTGGGGAGGGTTTTCTCCGGGACCTCCGGTTTCCCCCGCCATCTCATTCCACCGGTGCTCCATCTTCATCTCATGTACCATCAGTGTCACCGCATGCGGTGCCGTATATAGTAAAAGCGGGCGTTAAACACTACACATTTCATTTCATTTATCAATGTGTGTGTGGTACCCAATGAAATGTTCAGTATTTTAGAAAGTTACAGTCGATCCTTTCTCACAACGGCAGCAGCAGTGTTGATGTTTTCTTCCGTAAGAGCAGTAACTGGAGCACCGGGTCCAACTTTCTTTGAAATTGATTGTCTCCCCTCTTTAAACATTTTAAGCCACCTTCGAGCTGTGCTGTAGGGAAGAACAGACTCTCCATAGGTCTCCTGTAACATTGTATAGGCCTCAACTGAAGATTTGTTGAGACGAAAGCAGAATTTCAAAGCCGCATATTGATCCTCACGTGTTAACTCCATTGCAGCGGTAGGCGATACTGAACCTGTCTGAACTTGTCTGGTTCTCACAAGCGGAACCAGGAGTACCAACAATGAAACTACTACGGCGTGTTTGTTTCACATTAAGCTAACAGAATATGATAGGAAAATTTATGACCGTAAAAAATTGTCATTCTTTATTGAGCAGCCCTCGTATTAGCCTTTTAGGAGATTATGTTGAGAATTCCTCTTCTTCTTTCTCTAACTCCTTTGTGCTGTTAAGCGTGGAGTACAAACCTCTTCTACCCATTTTCTCCACTTTTCTCGGTCCATTATTAATCTCTTCATTTCTGTCATGGTTTTCCCTCTATCCTTCCCCAACTTCTCAATGTATTCCTGATACAACATGCGTGGCCTTCCCCTAATTCTTCTACCTTCTGGTCTTGCTTCTAAATATTGTTTGGGTTTTCTTTCTTCTGACATGCGGAGTACATGTCCATACCATTTAAGTTGTCTTTTTTCCAATATTTCTTTAACGGAGTGTGTACCCAACTCTTCCCTTATTGTTATCTCTTCTTGTCTTCCCCACAGCTCGTCTTAAATATCTCATTTCCATAGCTGTTATTTTGCCTTCTTGTTTCTGTAGGAGAGTCCAGCTCTCTGCTCCATATAATAGAATTGGTAGTATTATTGTTTTAAGTACTATAATTTTTGTAACTTTTGTTATTTCCTTTTTTCCCACAATAGTATTATTAATCTGATAGTAGACCGAATTGGCATTTCTTATTCTGTTTAAAATGTCCTGCTCTATTTTTCCATCCTTATTTATAATTGTACCCAGGTATTCATAACTGTCTACCTGTTCTAAGATTTCATCATTACATTTAATTTTAACTTCTTCTTTCCTTCATATATACAAGGTTTTACTTTTGGGTATGTTTAATTTTAAACCTGTTCTAGTTAATTCTTCTTTCCATTCATTTAGCGCTAATTGTAGATTATTATTACTATTTGCTATTAATATGTCGTCATCAGCATATATCAACGATTGTGCCCAAACTTGTCTTAAATTTCTATATCCTATCATAGTTCTTCTTCCATCACAATAATAAATAAGAGTGGGCTGAGACTATCTCCTTGTTTAACTCCTCTATTCATCAGAAGTGGTTCTGATTCTTGTCCATATAATCTTATTATCCCTTTTGGTTCTTGATAAACTGATTGTATTGCTTCAATAAAATTCATAGGTACTTTTTTGTTCTTTAGAGCTCTCCAAATTTCTTCCCTAGGTATTGAATCAAATGCTGCTTTCAAATCTAAGAATCCTAAATAAATACCCCTTCCTCTATCTATAGCTTCCTCTATTATCATTCTCAAAGAGAAAATTTGGTCTTGGGTTTGTCTACCCATTCGGAAAGCAGCCTGTTCTTCTTCTAGTTGAGAATTGAATTTTTTTAATTGCGAGGCCTGGGGTTTAACTGCTGACTGTCCTAAATATTGGAAATCTAAGTCAAAGCAATCAAAATAGACAAGAAATAGGAGTGCATATGCAAATCTGTTTAATATCATATCACTGGATCGCAGCGAGCATACAGGTAGATACAAATACGCTTCTCAGGGAAGTGAAATCTGTTTATACGCGGTTAACGAAGTTTTTCCTCCACTGCCTCAGATTTCAAAACGTTGGCTACACCTTTTTTGTGGGAGAGAGGGAGAGAGCCTATGTTATATTTTTAATTAACCTCCTAGTAATGCGTGGTTACATCCGAGCTTTTGATCGTCTGCTCGAGAGTAATATGCACAAACATGAACGGCTTTTGAAGTTTTCACTTTAATTTAGGAACGCTAACTAAATTAGTGGATGGCGTACTTGCTGTCATTCAATCCTAATTTTGCAAACTATATACAACAAAATGGGCATGTCCTTTCACAAGTGAATGCAATATTTTAAGAAAGAAATTAGTTTTTGTTCGTAATCTGCTTTCATTTATGTAACAAAATATTTGAAGAGCGCTGGGGAAAGCTACTTAATGATTTAAGGAAAGTCCTTTTGAAAGCCTTAAACGAAGACTTCGTTAATTTTAAAATTAGATTTTTTAGACCTGGTAGGATACGTTTAGTTATTACGTTAGTCAATAGAGTTTGAATTTCTTCCATCAAGCACAACTTAAGATAGTTCCCTAATTTAGAGGGGATTTAATTACGGAGGGGATTTGTTACGTAGGTCACCATGGGCCTATTTATCCTATGCCCCCAAGTGGGGGCATCCCTGGGAGGAAGGATGAAGCGAGAGGAGACAAAAGGCAGCTGACCCAAGAGCCACGACACTACAGAGGGCAGGGTCCCTAAAATTTACTTGGATAGAGACTTCTCTCGACCGGCCAGGACAACGGACATAAAGAAAAAAAAGGACGAGATCTTGCTCTTCAGCAAAACGTTGGCCTCCTTTATTTTGGGAGTCTGTTTTGTATACCAGACTTTGTTGCACTCTTTATTACAGATTTCTACATTAGGCAGTGACATTTCCATTTTAGGTGTCCTAGGAGGACTTACATGCAGTTGTTTATTACATAGTTATTACAGTAGTACTTATCGTAAAGCTTACTCTATCTTAGCCTAATAACTTATGAGCTAGTGTCAAATCCAGTGTTTTCGTGGAAGGGAGTGTTTCTTTAAGGTTGTCTTCCGCCAATATATTCTTCTCTCGCCGTTATAGAGAAGGTGTTTGCTGCTTTGTCCAACCAGATCCACAGTCGTCTGTTCCTGATGTCGTATAACCTGAGGTCCTGTACATATGACATCGCTGTCATCCTTTGGTGTATTGTTAGAGGATATTCCCATAAGGCATGCTTGGGTGTTTCAGTTAGTCCACATCGGCAGTTTACCGAGTCCTTTAAGTTGAATCTCTGGAGATAGCTTGAGTATGGGCCATGGACTGTTAAGTAATGTATGAAACCTCTAGATGGCGCCAGGTATTTCATTTTAAGACATTCGTCGACGTTAGGTAAGATGTCATATGCACGCCTGCCAGTTGTGCTCGCGTCCCATTCTTGCTGCCATTCGGCAATGGGTATTTCCTTGATTTCAGCTCATCACGGACCTCGCCGCCTGCTAGTTGTGCTGCTCGGGTGTTATGTTCTTCCGCAGCCAGTAGCATGCAGCTCTTCGGCGAATTTCAAGATCTAATGGGATTAGACCTAGCACGACTAGGAGAGCGTCAGTGAGTGTTGTTGCAAATGCTCCTGTCATCATCAGTATTCGCCTCTGTAGTTTGCGTAGTTCTCTCCTGGCCGTTTTCAGGTGCAGCCTATGCACCCAGGCGCTGGCGGCGTGCCCTACGAGTGAGCTGAGTACGTTGTTGTTGTAGAGGACGATGGCAACGGACACGCTCTCCTACAGCGGGACGGCGAGTCCAGCAGCTGAGCCATAAAGGTCCCAGGCAGGCGATCCAAGCCCCACAGGTTCCTGGCTGGTGGTCCCGAAATGGTCCCAGCAGAGGAGCTGAGACCGGCAACCGACCTACCGAAGGAGGAAGTAGTTTTCCTTAAAGCACATCATCCCGCCATGCACCGCCGAGGCTCCCGCCGACACTTCTACCCTGAAAGAGACCAACAGATGAGAGATGATATGAAATAATGGATATGAAATGGAGGGACACGAAATTCGGGTAGGTAATTAACCTATCCAGCATTCGCCTTGCGACACAGGAAAACCCCCGAAAAAACCTATGGGTCGGATAGGTCCCGCACGGGAATCGAACCCGTATACAAGCAAGTATACAGATGCACAGTGATACAGATGCTGACAGAGAAGTTCGCTTAATATTTCGGCATGTGTGTGAGAACATACACAATGATTATCACACAATCTGAACCTTAAAATCTAGAACTGGAGATCAGTTCGCTTACGTAGCTATCGTTCATTTGCACACAAAACCAAATGATTCAAATTAGATGCTTTCCACGAAATAAGGTGTTTACTATAGTGAAACAATATAGTGGCATTTCATTGTAGTCTTACTGACTTCAGGGATAAGTTCGTACAGCTCGCCAACTGACACACGCCGATCTTTAAGCATTTCTTGCTCCACTTTTGCAATTGTTTCGGCTGAAACCGAAGGCCGACCAGAAAGCTTTTCGTCATGGACATCTGTACGTCCATCTTTGAACTCTCTGACCCAATTTCACACGATTTTGACGTCCATACACTGTGGCCCATGGATTTCGCATAATTGACGAATTTCAGTGCGGGTAGTGAATATGAGGATCTACTCCCACTAGTCCTGGACACGTAGGACCAGAACGCAGACCTCTCGGGTTCGTTTTACCGTAGGACAGGACCTATTTTATAAACTGCCCCCCGATGCTCACGGCAGACAGGACGGAAGTGGATACGCCACTTACGCGCCGGTCCTTAATGATCCAGCTACCAAAAAACCTTGGTAGGGCCGCCAGTGTCTAGCTCACCAGCTACTAGCTCTGCAGGCTAGTACCCGAGACTATTCAGGCAACCCTCTACCCCCTCCGGGTGGCCGTAGCCTGGCCGGAGGTACCCAATTTCCCGTGGGTGGCGGGAACACACTGCCCCCTCGAGACCAACCCAATCCGAACAGCTCCCAGAGGGAGGGGCTTGAATGTTCGGCCCGAGGTTCCTCTAGTAACGTCAGAGGTACCACGAGTGCTAAGGGTCCGCAGGCTTGGCACCCGAAAAAAACGGATTACTGCACGCAAGTCGCACTTTTCGGCGGAAGTGATAGGAAGCTCCATTGCAAACGGCTGCCCAGCCAAGACTAATGGTTACAACGGGTTCGTTATGGTGCAGATTTGATGGGATGAAACCAAGCTACAGGCCAGTGTTGTCGGATCTCTAGTAATAGCGTTCCTCACGGCTCCAGCGCCTTGGAGACCTTATTTTATGGACACCCCTCGTATTGATATAATTTTTGCTGTTTTACAGGATTGTGAAATGTTTTCTTCCTTCCAACATTTATTTATAAAATGTAAGAATCTTAGATGTAAAACTTTCATTAAAACATGAATAACTTTTTTCCATTTTAGGGTGAAGCTTGTAAAAGTATTTCTGAAACATCCTGTATATTGCATTAACGGTAATGATTAATAACTGGCTTTTAAAACCGCTTCTGTGCAAATGATTGATAATAAAATCAGAATTGTAAATTCACAGAAGTGTGGAAAGAGCTCCGCAAACATAATGATCAATCAATGCTATGAATTGATGTATATTTATCTAGCTAGAATCGGAAACGTTAGATAACTCACATTGGCACAAATAAATATAACTGCCAGTGCTCTCAAAACAATCACAAATAGGACAGCTTTAGTAGACCACTAAACGAAAATACTAATTAGCCGCATTTAGGTATAGAAATACTACCAAGTACACTTATAACGAGTTTATTTGGTGTATCTTTTATTTTATTCTATGGCAGCATTGTTTGCCTGTGTCACAGAGTGTGGGAAAGGGGAGTGCACTTTTTTAATTTAATGAGATATGTGTTAATTCTTTATCATGTGGGCCGAGCGGTGTGGATTTATCCCTCATGGCTACTCAGGTCATGTGATACTTAATTAGCATAAACTTTGATTTACATTTAAGGGGTGACAATGCTTTCTACCTCCGCCATGTTAAATTTGACATTTTCAGTGTAGCTTTTCTGAAGAACTATGAGAAATACTTCAATGATTCTTTAATGACATATATTTACACTATTGGGCAATGAAACTACATTTTTATGAATGAATTGAGTGAAATGACGCTCAAATGAGTCCAGGGTTCACGGAGCTTAGTTACCCGACATTCGTCTTGAAGGATAAGGGAAAGCCCCGGAAGAAACCTTATCCAGGTAACTCACCCTCACCGATATTCGAACTCGGGACCTCTTGAACGTGAGGCAGACACGCTACCATCTACGCTACTGTGGCGGGCTGCTTATGGTTTCTTCAACACTTCCCATGTTCTACGACTTTTAATACAAGGGGCGTCCAGAAAGAATATTCTGTTTCAATTTATCTCCACTGCAGCGCTGCGATCGCAGTTCCGCACATGCGCGGTAGACGCTCTCTCTCAAGAAGAAACGTGCGCTTTTTTGAGATCGCTGTCAGCTTTGTTGCGCTTGTTTACAATGTCGGTGTTGATTGAAAATCCCGCCGCTTGTGAAAGCAGGTGTTTATTGTGAGACACTTGGGAAATTGTGCTGTGCAATACAGAATAAGCCCCGAGGAATGCTGTCAAAACGTGTTGTTTCTTCACGACAACGCACGACCACACACTGCAAATGCGACGAAAAACATCATAAAGGGATTTGGCTGGGAATTGTTTGACCATCCCCGTACAGCCCTGACCTCGATCCTAGCGACTTTCATCTGTTTTTGCATCTCAAATCTTTCCTTGGTGGTCAACACTTCAACAATGACGAAGAGCTGAAAGAAAATGTTTCCAACTGGTTGAAGACACAGGCGCAAACTTCTATGAAGAAGGTATACAAAAACTTGTACCTCGTTATGACAAATGCCTGCAGAATTTCGGCAGTTATGTGGAAAAGTAGTTTAAGAGTTGCAGATTTTTCTGCAACAAATAATTTTTCTGTATATGTACACAATTTAATTTTATTACCAAACATTACCTCGTAACATTTACTTCGTAAATACTTATGACAAAACACGTCCACAAAGAATCAGCATTTTGGACCTTTCTAAAACTTGGTACAAACAATTCTTACTAGAAGGACCGCAACCCGTCATTTTGACGAGTACGGAAGTGTGTAAAATAGCCTTCGGATCTGTCCACATCTGGTGTCGTTTCCCTTCCTGATTGGTTTATTGCACTCTGCAGATCCTTTGTCGATGAGTAAGAAAGCTTTATAGCCAAGTGGTGCAATTCGTGCTACAGCTTATGTATTTACGACGTGTTGGAGCAAAAAACTTTCCGTTGAAGTTATCATAGTCACCACCATTTTTCAGGAACACAATGAGCAGAAACAAATTCGCTGAAATTTTCTGGTTCATGCGATTTGATGACAAGGATACACGTTCTCAAAGACTAAGTACAGATCACTTTGCCGCTGCTACTCCTTTCTGGAATCCTTTTATTGCCAATTTCTTGCAGTGTTGCATTCCAAGTGAAAATATCACTGTGGATGAGCAACTGTTTCCTAGCAAGGTAGATGCTCTTTTATTAAATATATGAGCAACGAACTAGGCAAATTTGGCTGTGGCTTTCAGTTGATGCAAATTCAAAGTATCTGGCGAATGGTTTTACTTACCTGGGCAAAGATGATCAGCGCCCACCAGGAGTGCCTCTTGCAAAGCATGTCGTAATTCGTCTTATACAGCCGTTTGTTTCTGCAGGAAGGAATATTACATGTGACAATTTTTCCACAACCAAATGTGTTGCAGAAAGTTTGAAGCGTTAAAGTACAAGCATTGTGGGCACAATGTGGGAAATCCCTCAATCAGTAAAATCTGCTGCAGGACCTTGGCACACGACTGTACTTTATAAGTCAGGTGACATAACTCCGACATGCTATCAGGGGTAAAAGAACAAAAATGTGCATGACACAGTTTCTATAAATAAATATGCTATATAAGGAAGTAACAGGTGAAAAAGTAAGCAGACGTCTATTCATATTGAAGCTGATATTACATATATATCCATGTATGAGACAAACATGGCCATTTGTAATTCATTGTAAGTTAATAACCAAGCAGGCCATGTAGATGATGCAACGAATGCTTTGGTTTATTGGAATTCCAAGTTGTGATGTAGGACCAATCAAAATTGAATATTACAGTAACTTAGCAACAAAACAAAGTAAATAACCAATGATTTTATTCCCAATTTTTTTTCTGGTTTGGACTCTTGAAGAGCGTAGATGCTTCTCGATGAAAAGGCTTCTTGCAACTTCGAGAAGTGATTGGAGTTTACCATTTATAAACGTTTATCAACAGTTTTGAATATACAACGAAAATGCGATGCGACAATAATTAACTTCAATAAAAGGCCGTTGCATCATTAATAAATAAAAAGCATAAAGTTAATATATAATGTAAAAAGTCGTGAATGTAATAAACAAAGCGATCGAGAGAAATAAAAGGAAGAGAAAATTTTAATGGTATTGTTAATCATTTATTTCAAGATTACACAAAAAGTAAAGTCCTTTTTGTATCGATACCATGCCTGAGGTAATTTCAAATCTCACCGTTCACCGAAGCTGCCGGAGAGAACATCTCCTTCACGGCTTTTAGACGAAAGGTTCATCGCTTCCACGTCAAGGTAAGGATTGGCTACACCAGTCGCCACGCCGAGGGAAGCGAGAAACCTCTCGCGCGTTTGGGGCGTAGACCTCACGACGGGGCGAAACCTCCTTCAGGTATGATACCGCATGAGGTGGCATAAAACTAACCTTCATCCGGGAGAACCGCTCCAAGATGCAACTTAACAGCAAGTATGTTTGCGGACCATGTTTAGGCAACGCTGATTACACTTGTTAGGTGCTAGGATGCTGCAGGTGGCTTTGAATGAGCGAAATCAGGTTTATAAGTGTTTTTAAACTATATACTGTGGTATTCAAAATTTTAAATTGACACACACATGTTTGCCAAGGCAAGTTGTCCATTTCACATTTTAGGCTTAAAATGTTCATTTTACCATGTAATTCTTCAGACAAAAGTAAAATTATATGATGGTAAGCTGTATAAATAATGTTGAATAACTGGCATGCATTCAAATTTGTTTACTATTTTAAAAACAGCAAATAAAACTGCACTCGTCAAAATGACTCGTTGATCCTTCTCGGTAGACCATACTCGCCGGTCTTTCTAGTGTTAATACTCTTTGATACACTTGAAAAGAAAAAATGATCAGTTTCCTTGATAATAACATCTGAGCGTTGAAAAATGTCAGTTTATAAATATGTCAGGGAAAAAGTTTGTGAAAATATCATTGTTCTAGGATAAGTAGTTTCAAAGAAAAGGTACGTAAAGCTTACAGCAACAAATGTTACGGGAGAATGAGTTTAAAGTTTTACAGTACTCAAAGTCTGTTAAAACATCCCTGCCCCATACTCAATGTTGTCATGATCTTCTCTACTCCTATTGTTGTTCATTCTCTTCCATCTAGCACTTTTATACATGTCTTCTGCCTCCATGTCAGCCTTGGTAACACGATATTGGTCATTTCTTTAAAAAAAATTAGAGCTAGAAGTAATTTTGTTTGGAACACAACCATGTGGAGTTGAATCTCCTAACCTAACACTTTCATCATCCCTAGGTGTTGTATAGTTTTCAAGTCCTAAGTTATTTTCGCAGTTTTCATAATATATATTTACCTTTTTCTTCCTATCACGCCCTCCAAACCTTTTCCTGAACACTTTAGCAGAAGATCTAGCCATTCTCCTCATTTAATAACATAACACACGTTTAGAACCATAGGATGCCAAAAAACAAGTGAAAGAGCAAAAACAAGCAGGTTTACCAATAGCTGAAAGTGTAACATGCAGAAGAAAATATCCCTAAACATAAAATACCAGATAAAGTTCTCAGAGGAGCCAGGGAGTGAAAAGGGGGCGTGACCTACTCTGCAGCATGTGATTCAAACCCACTTTTAGGCCCTTTAAATAAGTTTCTGGTACAAAACAAATTTATTTTCATATAAAACGCACTTCAAACTATTAAAATATGCAAAAGAACAATAGCTTATATTTTCATCATTTTTAAGGTATCTTCTCCCCTTAATGGCGCTTGGTGAACTGACTGATCCTTCTATTAAATTTCTATTAAAATTAAATGTAATCTTTCTAATCTCACAGCAAATAACCATGAGCATAGGGAATTTCAATTGAAATAAACAACATTATGAACGTAACATATAATTTTGACTTATTCTTATATTGTAGTTCGAATGTTCACGTACAGACCACAGCAGAAAAAAATTAATTTGTAAGAAATGGAAATGAGAAAAAACGTAATAGACCACTAAAAAACTGAGGAAAGTCTCCGCTCCTGGGGAGGGGTTTAAAGAGGGGAGACAATCAATTTCAAAGGAAGGTGCTGCAGTCACTGCTCTTACGGAAGAAAGCATCAACACTGCTGCTGCCATTGTGAGAGAGGATCGACGAATTACCTTAAGATCACTTTCTGAAATACTGAACATTTCATTGGGTGCCACCCACACGTTGGTGACAGAAACACTACACATGAGACGTGTTTGTGCGCGATGGGTTTCAAGACTGTTGATTCCCGAACAAAAGGACATTCGCATGCAGGTCTGCATGCAGTTAAAGTTGATGTTAGAGAAAGATCCGGAGTTACTTTCAAACGTAATCACTGCTGATGAAACTTGGCTACATCATTTTGATCCTGAGAGCAAACAGAAAATCTCAGTGTGGAAATGTCCTTCACCTCAACCCCCAAAAGAGCATACGTGGTTGCTTCTGCTGGGAAAGTTATGGTCATCTCATTCTTTGATATTCATGGAATGGTTTATCACCATGTTGTACCTGCACAAACATCAGTAACTGAACAATACTACAGGGATGTCCTGAAAACATTGCAAGTCCATATCAGGCGCAAAAGAACATATTTCGGTGAAGCAGGCTGGATGCCGCACCACGATAATGCGCGGCTGCATGTTCCCAATGTTGTTGCTGAATATCTTGCAAAAATCAACGTGAAGTGCATCCCTCACCCTCCCTATAGTCCAGATTTAGCCCCATGTGGCTCTTTTCTAATTTCTAACTTGAAGAAACGCCTTCGTGGGAGGCATTATCCATCATCACAAGCAGTGGTGAAGGCTGCGGAGGCGATTTTGAAGGATGTCTCAAAAAATGGTTACCAGCATGTCTTTGAAGTCTGGCAGAAATGCTGGGACAAGTGCATCGCATTCAGGGGACACTATTTTGTGAAGAACCATCAAAATTATGAGGATGGGTAACGGTAGGTTTTCAAAAAAATTGGGATAATTTTTTTTTCGAACAGCCCGCGTCTACCCCTGTCATTTATAAAATTATAACTCTTACTTTCATACCCCCTTCTATACTTAACGAAGACTGTTCTTATTGTGGCATTCGCTCAGCTGAATTATATTTTGTATAATTTGAAGTAGGATAATTGACGCTTGTTTTTTGTTAATTGATTCTGATATTTATACCACTGACCCTCAGGCGCGTTAACATTTGTTTGTTTTATATTTGTTTTACATTCTGTTTTGTAATTTAATTAACTTTAGATAAAAGGAAGCTTTACATGTAGGAGGCAATGGTTTAGCCATTATGAATAAACACATAATGAAGGTTAAGCTTACTTGCTAAGGAACTGGGTTGAATAGCAATATATATGAATGAGTAGTTTATTCGTGCATTTTTTTAGAATATTTTACATTATTCCGTATAATTGTTTATCTATCCCACAATATTTCATCTATCACCTCGTTTTCTTGGCTTACATGACACCCTGGTCTTCTGCTCAGCCAGGTACCTCTTAACCTCCATGCCTCCTTGTTAGATAATTAGCCCCATTCTTCCACCTCATCTTCCTTTCTTATATTATTTACATTTCTTGTCCATTTTTCTTTTACATTCTCTAAGAACTCACCAAAATTTCTTCTTTTCCTTTCTTCCCGTTTACATTTTTATAGATACTTTACTCTCCACTACTTTCTCCCATTTTTCCTCCCAAATCTGTTTTCTCTACATTTTAACCTCGAATTCTGTTTGTCTAGTCAACGCGAGTGGAGTTGCTCCACAAAGGAAACGGACTCCACCACCCACTAATGACAGTCATAAATCTCCAAACTTCAGAAATGGAACACTGTCGTTGAGCACCAATAGCAACCCTGATTTTCTGGAAATGACAGTTGTATGTTTACTCCACGTGGAGTCTCAGTTGCCAAGGTTCCAACTTCCAGTTGATCTGTTTCATTACGTGCAGAAATTCGTTGTGTCACGATGTGGAGACCGTGGGAGAGAAATGCAGTGTTAAATGTAATTGAAGTAGTAGATAACTTTCAGTCAAGTGAAAATAATCAAAGTGAAGACAATAGTGTGAATAACTGGGCCGAGTTATCTTACTGGAAAAGCCTCAAAAAACAAAGTTATAACGGGAAAATTCAAGAGCTTGTTTTGAACACATATAAATATGTGCTGAAAAATAATCTTGGTAAGGGGTCGTGCATTGAACCTGATAAAATCTAGGTATTCACAGAAATACAGTAAGAAAAATTGTGACGAAAGGAATACCAAAGACGCCGATCAAGTGTGAAAACAAAAGGAAACGTTTCTCTAATGCGGATAGTTTCACATGCGATTTAATTCGTCGAGAAATTTATAGTTTCTATGCAAAAGGTAGAGCGCCCACCTTAGACGAATTAGTTGCACATTTGCAAGAAATTTGTGATTTCCCTTCCATGACGTATCGAGAGAGGTGGCAACCTTGCAGAAAGGACTGAGAGAAAGAGGGGTTCGACAAAATAGGCGACCGAACTGCACACGCATTAACTAAAGACTTTACTTAGTGTTCTATGCTTTCTTTTCCCCCACACAATTCACAAATTCCCTTTTCCCTATATGTATACACCATACTAGCGGACAAACTAATGGATTGGGCGAAAAGAGAAAATAAAATATCAGCTGGACTTGGGAGAAAAAGGCAAACTATAGACAATGTGTTTATAATCAAGATGTAAAATGATAAATACTTTAGCAGGAAAAATGGGATATTATATTTGTTAAAGTTTTTGTACAAATTACCTTATTACTAGGGAATGCGGTACACTCCCGGAACTTGGAAATTCAGTTTGTCTTTCACTAGTCTCAACATATTTTCAATTTTCGGGGGTGGCTTGTGGGTGGTCCTGATGTATTTGGCGAGAATTCTGCTGATTCTGCCGGATAGATTGCCGGTAAACGGGATGCAGCCTGTAGCGTTAGGCCCATCCCTGAGAATGTGGGGCACCATATATAGGACAAACCGGAAGGACTAGTACCTGAGCGTTAAACTTGATAGAGGCCTAACTTTCCGCGGACACATCAGGGAACTATCGGTACGGGTACAGGGGGCTATTGCCTCTCTGTACCCAATGATGGGTTCGGGCTCCATGCCAGTCCGCTTAAAGATACACCTCTTTCGAGCGCTGATAATCCCACTCATGTTGTACACCTGTGAAATCTGGGGCACGGCTGCAGATAGCTGGATAGCCTACCCTCAGCGTGCACAGAATAGAGGACTCCGATCCATCTATTCTGTGGGCCGTTCTTTCCCCGTGAGGTTGCTTCACGAAGGCTCTCGTCTCCCATACGTGGAGGACGAAATTAGGCGCCGGGCGACAAAATTCTACGCTCAAATTGCAGCTCACAGAAGCACCCTGTTTCGGTCCCTAGAAGATTACGACGCTACGAGACGCCGCTTCAGGCTTTACCGGGTACCCCGTATGGCTTGCGGGCACCTGAGGTAACAAAGGAGTTAATCCATACAGCAGGGTGTAAACAAAAAGCTGTTTGGCATCCTGTACAAGATTGAGGAGCAAAAAACTACCTCAATAAATTTCCTCAACAAATAATCCCACATCCTATAACCATCTAAATTAACAACCTGCGGTCAGACCCAAAACCTGGGTGGGTACGCAGCAAAAAACCTCTAGCTGTTAACAGCCTGTCAGTATTCGACTTGGACTTGGATGGACTATCGCTACTAGAATAATAGAACCATGAACGGAGCATTCGTTTAATGCAATATGAGAAGTCTGGGCTGGCAGAGCATTGCTTTGATAAGGGCCATAGAGCCAATTTTTCGGGAGACGACTATCTTGGCAAAATGCAACAGTTACTGGGAGCGGAGAGTTAAGGAGGCTTTGGCGAATTCCTCTGAAAGGAGCACGCTTAATCGTGATGCTGGATTTCAGTTCAGTTCCTTTTCGAAATTGGCCTTAAAATGGCCTTAAAATCTGTCGACTTAAGAAGCAAAGATCAATACAGCTTGGTAATCAAGTAGTTACGTTTCTTTGACACAATTTTCTACACTCACACCATCTTCTGACCAGGCATTAATTTACTGAAAACAGTCTTTTGTTCAGTAAAGCGAGTTTTGATAGTGTTTTGTCTTTGTTTATAGTTGTTATATCCAGCGTTTCATTTGTGGTTATAACATTTTAGAAATAATCGTGATGATGGGAGAGATGCACACACCCGAAACGTTGATATTGTCACCCAATTAGCGGAAAGCACAACCAACGACAGCTGAATAAGGGGCCAGAGGCAGCCAAGCCACACCCACCCATTAGTCTGTCACTGAGGGGTTGATTAGGGAAGTGTCACTTGTCGCTGGCCGCCTCTTTCCCCTTCCCCTGTCCTCTGAAGTTTTCTTGGTGATTCACTGAAACCAGAGGCTTCTAGAAAAGTGATATTCCTATAAAAAGGGCTGCAATGAGTGAGGACAGTCAGTTCTTGGCGAGCAGCGAAGCAGCGCCGTGCTAGTGTACGGACGAGAAGACTGTGTACGTGTATCGGAGGAGTGTACGTAATTGCGAGAGCAAAAGGGAACTGTAACGGACGAACTGGTTAACCGTAATTGTGTGCACTACGTAATTCTGTGTAATTGGCAAGTGTTCAACTATAAGTCAGTGGAAATAAAGAACATTTTGAGTTTGTGTAATTGGAATTTTAATTTCACGAACCCACAAAGTCACAATATATAATTATATTTTCACCTGGCTTGTTGTACAAGAAGAAAGTGTGCATTTTCGACGCCTGGAAAGCTTCAGGTCTTATTTTGATAAATGGTTTTTGCTGAAATACAGCATTTGCTTGCATATTTTGTGCTTATTTTAATTAAAATAGCTTATTTTATTCAAATCATTTCTACTCCTAGCCATGATCGTCTCGCCGAAAGAGTCAGGAGGGGATATATTCGAGATATGCTGTGTCATAACTTCGAGTATCACCAGGGATATTTACAGGTGTTACAAATATTGTATAAATCAATGGTGGCCACTAAATCCAGTATTTTGTTTTTTAGTAAGGCTCAGCTTTAATCCATGTGAGGTGCTAACGGGTTTATCTCGGTCCAAGCAATTTGTCAGAAGCGTTTTGATGAGAGTTGACGGCTACTGATTTACGCGCTTTGTTTCTGTACCACACCACCTTGTTGTGCCACCGCTGGCCATCAATCACAACACGGGGCGCCCGCACATTACTCAACCTTATCACAATACACAGACCTCATACGTATCTTGGCTTTAACAAGCGCTCTGCAATTGCATGTTATGCTCCGAAAATCATCCTTTGTATATAATACATTATGGAATTTAGCTAGATGTGACTAACGTAAGGATAACACTGGACAACAGAGAAAAAAATGAATGTTTCGAGCACTTCATCAGGCAATTCCTACTAATTTTAGGTTGAGAAAAACAAATGACAATGAAACATTTGCATTAGCTCTAGTTTCTGTGATACATACAAGGTGGAAGTATTACATAAAAGACCGCTGTCCATATATGATAGGACCATAGAGGTGGGAGACCCAGATATAGACCTCCAAGAGTATGTTAACACTCTTGTAAGACTTCCATAGAAGTAGTAAGATTACCCATGACTGTACACCACACCCTGACATTTGGCAGTTCCACAAGTCCTTGCTCTTAGTCAAGGCGGCTCCATACTTACACGACAATTGCTATGAACATTGGTTATGATCAATCTAATGCGAACAAATTCAACTTAGAATCAACTTCATACTAGATGTAGCTTACGCATAGAACTAACAACCATACATATATACACACTAACTTTACATGTAAAGATAATGCATGACTAACGCTATCTTAGCGACCACCACTAACTTTAATGATACGTTCTACCCTCTCAGGGTAGACAATACATTAACTAAGAACTACAAACTAATGCAAATAAAGTAGTATAACTCATACATGACTATTTCCTCTATCATTGAGGATGCAACCAGTATGTTAGGACGGTGTTTCCTATTGGAAACGACACTACACCCAACCACATCCCTCACTACGAAACCGCGAGGGCATATTCAGGGCTTCGGCTATGCTTATGTCCTAGCATCCAATGTCACCTTGGTTAGGCCATACGGCAACCTCTACAAGCTCTCCATGAATCCGCAGGTGCACATAGCGGTACTGCTGGAATTCCTCACCTGACTTCCCTCCGGTGGAGGTTTTCTAGTGGGTAGTACCGTCGGGTGAAGCTCACACTCCCGGCTGCACCATCCCAGTATAGTCGGGGTTAGTCCATAAATGGATTTTTCCTCCACTTGAAAAAAAAAAGAAAAAAAAAAGATTGGAGTGGAATATCTGCCTCACCTCGGCCAGGGTGAGTTACCTGGATAAGGTTTTTTCCGGGTTTTCCCCTTATACTTCAAGATAAATGTCGGATAACTCTAAGCTCAATGGACCCTGGACTCATTTGAGCATCATTTCATCCATCGTCCGATATGATTTAACGTTGGACGTAAATTACAAAAATAATAAAATATAACAAACTAATTGAGAGAAAAGGATACATTTAAATTGCATGCTAACAATTGATACCGAAATTAAGGTTTGCCATAAGTAAAGAGTCATGATGGATGTCAAAGGAATGTTGGTTCTTTGTTAGAACACGTGCAAGGCCAGTTAAGTCGATAGCATTTTTGGGGAAAGTTGTTATAACAAAAGCAATGTAAGAAACAGTGTCCTTAGCAGATTTCTAAAGGCTCTCACTTGACTTGTTGAATGGGATATTCTTAGAACCATTCATAATGGCATGACAAAACAGCCACAAAGGGATCTTTGGTTGAAAAGGAGTCTCCAGAAAGTGAAAGTGATACACCCACACGCGCAGCTCTGGACAAGAGTCTTCGGCGTGGAGCCGATTAGAGCAGTTCGTGGCTAGGAAGCCATTAAGAAACTTCGGCGTGGAGCCGATGAGAGTGGTCCTAGGCGTGAGGGTGATTAGGGCAGTCCTCTTGTTCTGTCTTGGATATTTGTCGGTTCATATATACGTGAGGAACGAATAAAGTTTATCGAGTAATAAACATTCTGCCGTCAGTAACTCTAAACAGGGATATTGGTAACCCTTGGTCGGCAACTTCAATTTCGATGTTCTAAACAAAGAAGCAGTGAATAAATAAGTTGGAAGCGGGCATTCCAGTGTCATTAAATATCCTTCTCACACACATCCACGCACACCCTGTGAGAAACCTCACTGTTTTACCCTGAGCTAAACAAAAGCGCTTCAAACTGTATTGTCAAGTGGAATATTGTTCGCTACATATATTG
The DNA here is from genome assembly GCA_030765055.1 of Mantis religiosa. Taxonomy (NCBI): domain Eukaryota; kingdom Metazoa; phylum Arthropoda; class Insecta; order Mantodea; family Mantidae; genus Mantis; species Mantis religiosa. Next base: position 32,014,454 of record CM060960.1, read on the forward strand.
TTGCTTCAAATTGGCGTCCCAACGTGGACTTGTGTGCTACCCATAAATATTTTTGCTTCACAATGAAACTGCATTTGATGTTTTTAACTGGTAATTACATGCTAAGAGTTCTAAATTGCTGGAAAAATACTTCACAGATAGTCGTTTCTGAAGAGAATCATGTGGTGGCCTATTGACTTCGTCGTCTTTTCGCTTGCCTCTTGTGATGGAGTTCCACAGAATCCCTATACAAAGACCAACAGTAATCCGCAAGCATTACTTCATTCCAACGGCTCTGATATCTTTGTTCCATAACAGGAATGTTCTGATGGAATCTCTCCCCATGTTCATCACTAACAGCTCCACAACTAGGAGGGAAAAAAGTCTAGGTGGGAGTGGAGAAAATGGATCCAAGGTTACGGTATTTTTGCAGGAGCGCTGTCACCAAATGCTTGTAGTTCGCATCTCTTTTGTTGCCTAAAAATCCATGAACAACTACCTTGAATGCTTCCCAAGCTTCCTTTTCTTTCCCCTCCAAAATTTGGTCAAACTTTACAAGTTCTCTTATTTGCGGTCCGACAAAAACGCCTTCTTTAACTTTTGCATCACTTAATTTCCAAAATTTATCTCTGATTGTGTTTTGTTATTTGACAGGTGTGCCAATTCCCAAAAACAATTCCCCCAAATTAAAATCTTCACAATAAAATATGAAATGTGACTTTATCTTCAATACAAGAGCGAATTTATCATTTTATGGTGATTGTTTTAATTCTGCAGATGGAAATACATTTAAATTCACTACTTTTCATTGTTGCCCAGTGTAATCACATTTAATAAAACAGACCTTTCAAAAACATACGAATTTTACACTAAAATTGTCATAATTGAACATTTAGATACCTCCTAATTTAAGAAAACTAGATATGTTCCATATTCTCTACCCATTCCCTACGAAACTACCCTTATATTTCAAAACAACTTATTCTTCTATGCGCTGATATAGAAATTATTGGCTTATAGAATACAAAGTGCCTTCAAGTTATCACACTTCCTATTTTTTCCAGCACTAGGTCCAGATATGATCTTCTGTTTAAAAAAAGTACACGTGGACTCTTTTTGAATACGTGACAGATGGCAGCACTGTACAGTGCATAGAACTATAGTGGCAGTGACGAGAGTTATGATTGTTTCTGGTACTTAAAATGGCGACGTTTTCATTGCATGAACAGCGTGTTATTTGTTTTCTCCATTTTCGTGGTGTCACATCTATTGAAATCCATTGCCAGTTGAGTGAGGCATGTGGTGATGGTACCATGGATGTATCTAATGTGCGTTCCTGGGTGCGACAGTTCAATGAAGGTATAACACCTTTTGACAACAAACCAACACAGTTGCAGCCATCTTTTCCAAAACTGGTATTTTCGTGGGATCTGTGAACACAATCCTTACTGAAGATCTGAAAATGCTCCATCGGCGATTGTCAAAGACAATGTTCTGCACCCGCTGGATCATGTCGTCAGACCGGCTGGTGTGAGGCCATGATACATTTTCCCCAGCGGATCTTGAGCTTCCGAATACCTTGACTGTAGAAGTCTGCAGAATTTGCTTTAAACCACTCTTCTGCTTAATTAATGACGTCATTTGCGTTGTCAAATCGAAGAACACGCAACGTATTCTTCATTTACGGGAACAAGAACGTCACTTGGTGCGAGATCGGGCGAATAAGGTGGATGCTGTAAAGTCTTAAAGCTACATTCCCTTGTTTTGTCAACTGCAACTTGAGATGAATGAGCTGGTGCATTGTCAGACAGAAGACGAACAGCTTTGGAGAGCATACCGCGTCGTTTCTTAATCAGAGCTGCTCGTAACTTGTCCAGAAGTTTGAAGTAGTATCTGCCAGTGATGGTTTGACCCTTGGCAAGATAATCTGTAAAAATTACTCCACGACAGTTCCAAAAAACTGAAACCATGACCTTCCCAGCTGTCTTTTGCACCTTTGCCTTTTTGTGAGGGGGGAATCGGCATGTTTCCATTCCCTGCACATGATTTTTGCCTCTGGATCATACTGATAGATCCAGGATTCATCCATGGTTACCAGACGATCAAAAAGTCATCTTCATCCTGTAGAAACAGCATCAACATTTGTTTTGAAAGGTCATGCCCTGTTTGCTTTTGGAAAAGTGTTAACAAACATGGAACCCATCGGACAGACACCTTAGACATGTGCAGTTCGTCATGAATAATTTTCCACTGAAACGGTACTCTGTTCCTCAAGTTGATTAATTAACTGTTAAGGAACATGTAGAAGATTAATTGAATGTACAAGGAATATATACATGTATTGAAACAAATATCTTGTGTGTAGTGTCAAGTTTGTTACGAGCTCTGAATCGGTAGGATTTTTTCTCCCCCAGGAAAATAAATAAATTTGAAGGGTCGAACCCCGCGTTTAGTTTCATACATAGTTTGACAGGAAGGGGACATTTTGGGTGGTCTAGAGTGAGATTCTCGTAACTGGGACTCCATATGTGTTCTACCGACCAACTAATTAAAAATAATGAACTGAAGGGCTAAGCGAAGTGTCATATGGCCTAGCCGGGAACAAATAGATATCTAAAGTTCAGTCGCTAGCTCGGGGTCAAGCTAGATCGTCGTGCGAACCCACGCGGAAAGAAATCGCGTTCAATTAAAGGTGCTAATCCGATGAGTCGTGTTATAGACACGGGAGTACAACCACTCCAGCGCGAAGCCTACCGTTCAGAGTTCACCTAATTAACATGTATTTCGAGAGTAATTGAAATATAACCGATCGTCATAAGAGAATTAACCTGTGTTTCTTTCCAAGTACCCTAATTGATCCACCCAGAACGCACTTAATCAAAAGATCCTTGCCACAGATCCTATATTCATAAATATTAGGATATCTCCGAGAGCAGCCGAGGACATAGATATTTTTCAAATTATATTTGTGATGATAACGACCCTAGGAGTCAAGCCGCTGCCAAATAATTGAGCCGAACTGCGCGGCAATACTAACTCAACGCCCCGACATGCCGCACCACACACGACCATAACTAAGATGTGTCTCATTCATGATCATTTGGATGGTTGCTCGTCTGTCTTCCAGTATTAAACACTCCACTTTCTTCACTGTGACAGCTGACGGTCTACCAGCTCTTGGCTCATCTGTCAGGGACATGTGACCAGTTTGAAAATTCCTTTTACACCTCACAAGAGTGTCATACGATGGGCAATCATTTCCGTAAACAGCCGTCATCTCATGGATTTTCCGGGCAGTTTTGCCCTTCAAATGGAGGAAATTGACCATAGTACGAGCGTCAATTTTCTCCATCTTACACCTTAGTTACTTCTGGCACTCACTATAAAAATAGAGATTCTCATCACTGAAACTACGAACATTGTGTACTGAGGTAATTTCAAAATATGTATTTGTTATGAAGCCTGCTATTGACTTTTGGGTACGTACATAGGTAGGTAAAGTAAAATCAGAATATTTTCCATGGAATTCGATGTTATACATTTTTTATTTAAGTTTCTAAAGTGTTGAAGATTAACTTGATTCCCGCTGAGTGTATTTAGAAATGTCATTTATGCTTTATTCTACAGTCTACTTTGTGAAATTTCGAAAAGGGCGTGTAACTAAATCTTGATGTGGTTTTGTTCATTTGAACTCGTCCTTGTCATGGACTAAATCTGTTTTACAGTTCAAAGTAATTTTTTAGTGACCTGTAATGGAAATTTTTTTAGAAAAAAAATCGCATCTAGTCAGTGAAGCTACATCAACTGCCCTATATGTATTTATATGTAAATACGGCTGTGAAAGTGCCTGGGGAAATGTGAACCTGATTATGAAGCATACGTACAAATGATCGAGACAATGAAAGTAGCCTGGCTGGGTGGGACGAGTTAATAATCGTCCAAGTTCCAACCCACGTTGCATGTAATATGACAAAGCGAATTGAAAAGCTATGGTTTATTAGATCCGATGCAAAAATGACGAATTTGTGTGTTGTCTGCATAAAAACCTCGTTTTCACTCGTAATTTGATTTCGGAATGTTTCATACTTGGGTGGATTGAGTTTAATAAAGGCGGACGTGTAGTCCTTTGTTGTGTGTGCAAGGTTTTAATGTGGCGTGTGATGTAAATAATGTAACAGAAACATGTCATAGGTCAACGATAATGTCTCTACCACGCCAAAATCACATTCCTAAATGAATGACCGCTAAACCTCCATGCAGACCGCGTGTGAAGCGTTTTAGCTTGTTGCAGCTACATCATATACCCTTGAAGGGAAACATAGAAGTTCATACTGAGGATAAAAGTTATATACCTATATTGGATTATATATAGAGGCCGACATAAGCATTCAAACGTAAACATATTTATTATATTATTTTAAAGCTACGCAGAGTAAGCATACGTAAATACAACTGGTACAAAATAAACTTGAGTCTTTCATTAAACATATCAACTCATAAATAGCAACTGAAACTAATTTGAACTACAAGGAGAAATAAAACAGTTACTTTACATCTGTACATAAGTATTCGAACAGAGAACAGCTGGCATTTAGTTATCATCCCCTTTCTTTGAATTACTACTGACAATCGTTTGGGCATTGTCTGTATGTGTTGTTTAGTGACTGCAGAATACACATTTCTCCACTCTGTTTGAAGAAGTTCTTTCAGATGTTCCTTGCTTCTGATGTGATGCTTCCTCACACGCTCCTCAGTTCCTTCCAGATGTTCTCTATAGGAATTAAATCTGGAGATTGAGGCGATGTCTTCAAACTGTGAGGAGTGTTGTACACGATCCAAAGTCTTACAATTTCAGCAGTATGCTTCGGATCATTGTCCTACTGGAAGTAATCATGCCCTAAACCCAGCTTCTCTGCACTCTTTTTAAGATTGCTTTCAAGAATCCTCTTGTATTGAAATTTGTCCATGATCCCATCTATGAACACCAGTTCCCCAAAGCCAGATGAAGCTATACAGCCCCATACCATCATACTATAGCCACCATGTTTCACTGTAGCTACCAAGTTCTTAGGTTCCCATTCTGTATTTGGCAGTCTCCACACTTTAAGACGTCCATCACTCTTGTATAAGTAGAATTTGCTCTCGTTCGACCAGAGAACCTTATCCCAGAATTCTGTTGGTTTAATCACATACTGTTTAGCAAATTCTATACGCTTTTTATTCACCTTATTGACATATAGTTTCTTTCAAGTAGCGCGGGGATTGTACCCAGTACTGTTTAAAACCCGTTCAACTGTTCTGGTGTGAACCACAGTGCCAGAATATTGCTCAAGGCATCCTCTAATCTCAGATGCAGTGACTCTGGGATTCTGCTTCACCATTTTTATTATTTGCCTCGTATATCTGGTGGTGAGTTTAGAAGGAGCGCCATTTCTAGGTTTATTTACAACAGTATTTGACTGTTGGAAGCGTCGAATTATGCAGAACACTATAGTTTTGCTTCTGTTAATGCCTTTGGCAATTTATGATAGAAATTTGTTTTGTTTGTACAATTTATCACGATATTCCTCTCTGTCACCGTTGTCTCCTTACCTTTACGTCCCATATTACCTGTGAGTTCACAATTGACTGAAGAACTTTGAGCACACTGTCTCGAGGCATAGCATAAACACAACTACTATGTAGTAGGGGCGTGTAGGGCACGTCCAACCACCTTTTTTGCCCTTGCCCTTACTCTTAGTGGGTTTTCGGTATCTATACCACGTTTTCCTTAATTTTGAAAAGTCCCTCACTTCCGGGGTTTCAATATCCATATGGCTTACACTTCTTGAATGTTTCGGTGCATTATCTTACTGATCACATCATTTGGAGCCCTGACGTGAACGTCGCCCTCTCTCATTTCTTGCAGGTTACATGGCCAGATTTCACCACGATTTACACCGACGGTTCTATATCTGCTGATGGAGTAGGTTATGCATACGTCTGTCCTTCTACTAATGCCCTGGCTCGATACCGCCTACCTATGGAGGCTTCCAGCTACACTGCGGAGGTTCTGGCCATTCGTGACGCTTTGCAATATGGGATTTCTCAGAGCTTCCCCAAACTGCTGATCTTAACCGATGCGCAGATTGTGCTGCAGAGACTCTCATCTCCCCGCTACATGAGAGATATGCACCGTTATCTTTACGAGATACTGACGTTGGTGAACAACGCTACCATAGCTGGACATCAAATGCACTTCCTTTGGATCAGAGGGCATGTCGGAATTCGATACAATAAAGTCGCCGATCGCCTGGCAAAAGAAGGACTCACCTAACGCACCTTCCAAGGCATCCAACTGCCCTACACGGATTTCTTCCCGGTCCTTCATCGTGACGCCTATTGTCGCTGGAATGACGCCTGGATTCGTTCGCAGTCCATCAAAGGCAAACAATACGCCGCCGTTCAGACGCATCTATCCACGACCCCTTGGTTCTCCAGCTTCAGGATTGCACGTCGACATCTCACCTCCATCATTAGAATGCGACTTGGACTTGGATGTTACCCTGCGCATCTACACCGACTACCTCTCATCTATTCTCCTGTATGTCCTGATGACCCAGGCGAAACCGCCGACCTCAATCATCTCCTGTTCAGTTGCTCTCGCTACCGACCCCACCGTTCTTCCTTCCTCCGCCGCCTACTTCAGCACTCTGTTCCTTTTCCCGCTAGCGTCAACACCATATTACAGTTATGCAACAAACCTGTATACCAAGCTCTTCTGCAATTTCTTAAAGAAAGTGATCTACAGATCTAGGCTCCCCCCATCCTCTTTATTTCCCTTACATTATTTTTCTTATTTTTCCCTACGATGGCCATATGGGATTTTACCGAAGGCAAAAAAAATAAACACCTTTCTCTCTGTTCGATTGGGTACGTTCGAATACTTATGTCCTCCAATAAGAGGGACAATAGAATAAATACAGTACAGATTGTGTAATAAATATGTGCAAAGTGACACTTTAAATACTGTTTCCGAGACACGAAAGGTTAATATTTACATGTTTAATTAACAATTTAATGCTGCCAAATAAATATTACACGTACAATGTTACATGTTATGTTATTCGAATATAAAAAGCACACACGGAAGCTTTTAAGAAACACGTACACCTTCTTTTATTTTCAACAAACAAAAGCATTACGAAAGAGAAAGACATTCCACTCCTCGTCACTCTTCAAATCTATTTCACCTACAATATTTTATTAAATAACTTCTTTGGTTTGTAATCAAGACTGGAATTGTTTTATGCAGCATTATATACCTTTCGAAGATTAGACCCAAATTTAATTTCTGAACGCACTATAACACTATAAATCAGAGGAAGGGAGCTTCAAGAGTTGTGATGTATTTCAGCCCGGAGCGAGTTCATTTTGTTTTCTCAACTGTCTAAGTTTTCTAATGCCCGATTTCACCAACAGATGTTAACATCGACATTAAAAAATGTAACGTAACAATTCTCACAGCGCTAACACTAATCTTAAATTTCTTGCATTTCACCAACCTGTTTTCTTAAAATGTTAACACGTGTTAACGCCAAGATCCTTGTAAATATCACAGCTATAGAAGGCTATGAATAAGTCGTATTATTTTCTGAACGTACTGCGATGCGCTTTTGTTTTCATTTTCGTCTGCACAAGCTGAAAAATGGCGGATGGACAAAATCGTAAACAAAACCGTGAGACAAATTACACATCGATGGAGAAAGAATTGTTAATTGAATTGGTGACGAAGTGTAAGGATATCGTGGAAAATGAGAGGACGGATGCAGTGAATGTAAAAGAGAAAGATGTCACAGGAAAAATATTGGAAACGAATTTAATTGAAATGCCTCTGGCACTACTACAAGCACCAAACTACTTCGTTAGTATTAAGTAAATTTAAAACGAGGTGCGAAGAAGGTCGACTTAAACGTTTCAAGACGGGAGGTGGACAATGTATTATCCACATAATTCAGTGAATTATAAAATAGCAAAGTTATTAATACTTGAAGCAGCGGCGAGATCAGCATATTCCTTTCGATGCATATTCTAACCTCTCTTGTACTTCCGCAGTAACCTTCATAGCAACATGTTTCGACAATCTATAACTCTGTAGAAAATTTTCTTCGGATATTTCCTCAAAATCATTTCTCCTCATAGGCCGCACTCTATTACGAATGCCATTTAGACAGTCTTAAATATAGCAGATCGACAACAACAGTTGCGTTCACGCCCGCCATCTTGACGATTAAGAACTTAACATCAGAAATTTGCCTTGTCAGATTAACAAGAGATTTAGCATGAGTGTTAAACTAACACTTGTTGGTGAAATGTAATTTTTGTTTTAACTATTGCTTAACTCGTGTTAAGTCCTAGCATCTGTTAGTAAAATTGGGCATCACTCTTGTACGTATTATTTTTGAACACTTCAGAATTATCCCAGTTTGATTAGTAAGACATCTCCGTAAGTTTCAGCTGCAATCACTGATAGAAGGAATTAGAATCACCATCCTAATCAAAATCAAAAATATATCTTCTCTAATTTTAATATTCACCAAGTTGCTGATTTAACAAGAGTGTACCAAAGTTTTGATAAAAAGAATACTACGCAAAAATATATTCAAAAGTATTTTTGAACAATGTACAATTAGCATACCTCTAAGAAAGTTACATCAAAATGAGTGGCACATTCAAAATATTCATATGCAATTACAACATTAAAAATCTAAAATGTTAGGAAAATCCGTTTCTATTCTGTTTAAATGAAATATTTTTTAAATGTTTCTATTTTCTAAAATATCTCTAATAATTTTAATTGAAGAACCGTACGCTTAAGATACTATACAAATATGATGTACGTATATCTTGAACTTTCTTGGATTATTGTTACGTTATAGAAGTAACTTCGGCGACTATACCATAAGGTTACAATCTACTCAGTAACTGGTACCCCAGGTGGGCAGTCCTCAGACCTTGTTGGGTGGGATGCTGCTTTTGCTGGCCTCCCAGGAGAGTTTCTAGGCGGTAAATAGGAACTCTGCACTGTCGTGACTCCCTTGTGTCGGCCGCCTTGCCTTCTCTCGCTTCACCCTTCCTCCCGGAGATGCATAGCTACAATAAACCACAATTTTTGGTGCCGAATCCCCTCCGAACCATTGCCCAATCCAAACCAAAATCAAAATGTCCTTTCCAATGCGAAAAATACAATTGAATGTTGTGACGAATGTTAAGTGAACTATTAGTGATAAACCAAGAACAATTAACAGGTGGAACAAAATCTACGTAGATCTTGTTAAAGCACCTAACTTACATACGAAGGCTGTTCAATAAAGAATGATCATAATCTTTACGGTAATAACTTTTCGCACTAAAATTCAAACTTATTATATTCTGTTAGCTTAATGTTAAACAAACACGCCGTAGTAGTTTCATTGTTGGTACTCCAGATTCCCGCCTGTGAGAACCAGGCAAGTTCAGACATGTTCAGTATCGGCTACCGCTGCAATGGAGGTAACACGCGATGAACAATATGCGGCTTTGAAATTCTGCTTTCGTCTCCACAAATATTCAGCTGAGGCCTACACAAAGTTACAGGAGGACAATGGAGAGTCTGTTCTTCCCTACAGCACAGCTCCAAGGTGGTTTAAAATGTTTAAAGAGGGGAGACAATCAATTTCAAAGCAAGGTGGACCCGGTGCTCCAGTTACTGCTCTTATAGAAAAAAAAAACAACACTGCTGCTGCCATTGGAAGAGAGGATCGACGAACTACCTTAAGATGGCTTTCTGAAATACTGAACATTTCATTGGGTGCCACCCACACGTTGGTGAGAGAAACATTACTCATGAGATGTGTTTGTGCGCGATGGGTTCCAAGACCATTGATAGCGGAACAAAAGGACATTCGCATGCAGGTCTGCATGCAGTTAAAGTTGATGTTAGAGAAAGATCCGGAGTTTCTTTCAAATGTAATCACTGCTGATACTTAGCTACATCATTTTGATCCTGAGAGCAAACAGTAAAGCTCAGTGTGGAAATCTTCATCACCAATCCCCCAAAAAAGCAAAATTGGTTGCTTCTGCTGAGAAAGTTACGGTCATTTCATTCTTTGATATTCATGGAATGGTTTCTCAACATGTTGTACCTGCACACATATCAGTAACTGGGCAATACAACAGGGATGTCCTTAAAACATTGGAAGCCCATATAAGGTGCAAAAGAACACATTTCCATGAAGAAGGCTGAATGCTGCACCACGATAATGTACGGCCGCATATTGCCAATGTTGTTTCTGAATATCTTGTAAAAATCAACGTGAAGTACATCCCTCATCCTCCCTATAGTTCGGATTTAGCCCCATGTGACTTTTTTCTATTCCCTAACTTGAAGAAACGCCTCCGTGGGCGGCATTATCCATCATCGGAAGCAGTGGTGAAGGCTGCGGAGGGGATTTTGAAGGACCTCTGAAAAATAGTTTCCAGCATGTCTTTGAAGACTGGCAGAAACGCTGGGACAAGTGCTTCGCATTCAGGGGAGACTATTTTGAGGACCATCAAAATTATGAGGATGAGTAAAGGTATGTTGTCAAAAAAATATTGTGATCATTCTTTATCGAACAGCCCGGGTATTAAGTGAGCTAACCTTATCCGACATAATCTTTGTTGTTGTTGTTTTGAATATACGTATGAACTATTTATTATTTCCTCAGTCAAGAAGATATTCGTTCTGTACCTTTTCTAGTGTATTTTTCATGCATAGAGAACGTAATTTGAAAGCACTCACATAAACATTTGACTATCGATTGAGCCTACTGTATTCTGCTATGTCCATTGTATTTGCAAGGAAATATATAACAAAATCACTTAATAAATTCTTTATATGAAACAGATTAATATAGAATGAGTAGAACTACATTCAGATGTTTTTATGTAATATTCTCATAGATATGACACACAATATGCGTAAAACTAATGAAATTTTAGTCTGTAAAAATAATTACGTTATAATTTAAATAAATATAAACTTTTTCAAATTTTCCATACTTTAACTTTTGATCATATATTCGTATTGTATTAACCATGATCTAAACGAACATATTATTTTTTGACACAAAACTTTTAAAAACTGCACTCTTATCCGTAGATACAGCTTACACAAGCACTGTGACCGTTGTGGACTCTTGATTCCCTTGTGCAATGAAAGATATGCCCTCCAGCAAAAGCATTTTGTCATATTTTGTGTACCTAGCAGAAGCCGTAGTCCATATCCTAAACAAACACGAACTTTCCATTCCTTTCTTTTTATTCGTTTCCTGTTCAACATGACAAAAACTTCTCTTCCAAGTGAGTTCTTTTATGTGCTGTGGAAATGGCTAGGAATAGTACTGAACACCACCGACGTGGGATTGACGTTTGTGGTTCTAGATTTAGAAATCTCAAAGCTACAATAAAAGTGCTTCCCGGCCTTTTATAGCTTTTAGAACGGAAGATCTCTAGCACGTATTACACGCTGTTTCATGTAGCATTATACTAGATGAATAACAATACCACTAATTGTAACAAAGTAACAATACATAGGCAGTGGTCCGAAGTTTCTAAGCTAATAAAGATACAAGACATTTTTCAGATATTTTTTTCAACATAGTCTCCTTGTAACTCCACACACTTCTCCCAGCGATGCTCCCATCTCTGTAACCCGTCCAGATAGTACTCGGCGTTTTTCAACATAGTCTCCTTGAAACTCTACACACTTCTCCCAGCGATGCTCCCATCTCTGTAACCCGTCCAGATAGTACTCGGCGTTTTTCAACATAGTCTCCTTGTAACTCTACACACTTCTCCCAACGATGCTCCCATCTCTGTAACCCGTCCAAATAGTTCTCGGCGTTTTTCAACATAGTCTCCTTGTAACTCTACACAATTCTCCCAGCGATGCTCCCATCTCTGTAACCCGTCCAAATAGTACTCGGCGTTTTTCAACATAGTCTCCTTGTAACACTACACACTTCTCCTAGCGATGCTCCCATCTCTGTAACCCGTCCAAATAGTACTCGGAGTTTTTCAGCATAGTGTCCTTGTAACTCTACACACTTCTCCCAGCGACACTCCCATCTCTGTAACCCGTCCACATAGTACTCTGCGTTTTTCAAAATAGTCTTTTCGTAACTTTACACACTTCTCCCAGCGATGCTCCCATCTTTGTAACCCGTCCAAATAGTACTCGGCGTTTTTCAACATAGTCTCCTTGTAACTCTACACACTTCTTCCAGCGATGCTCCCATCTCTGTATCCCGTCCAAATAGTACTCGGCGTTTTTCAACATAGTCTCCTTGTAACTCTACACACTTCTTCCAGCGATGCTCCCATCTCTGTATCCCGTCCAAATAGTACTCGGCGTTTTTCAACATAGTCTCCTTGTAAATCTACACACGTCTCCCAGCGATGCTCCTATCTCTGTAACACGTCCAAATAGTACTCGGCGTCTTTCAACATAGTCTCCTTGTAACTCTACACACTTCTCCCAGCGATGCTCCCATCTCTGTAACCCGTCCAAATGGTACTCGGCGTTTTTCAACATAGTCTCCTTGTAACTCTACACACTTCCCCCAGCGATACTCCCATCTCTGTAGCACGTCCAAATAGTACTCTGCGTTTTTCAACATAGTGTTTTTCAACATCGTCTCCTTTTAACTCTACACACTTCTCCCAGCGATGCTCCCATCTCTGTAACCCGTCCAAATGGTACTCGGCGTTTTTCAACATAGTCTCCCTGTAACTCTACACACGTCTCCCAGGGATGCTTCTCTCTCTGTAACACGTCCAAATAGTACTCGGCGTTTTTCAACACAGTCTCCTTGTAACTCTACACACTTCTCCCAGCGATGCTCCCATCTCTGTAACCCGTCCAAATAGTACTCGGCGTTTTTCAACATAGTCTCCTTGTAACTCTACACACTTCTCCCAGCGATGCTCCCATCTCTGTAACACGTCCAAATAGTACTCGACGTTTTTCAACATAGTCTCCTTGTAACTCTATACACTTCTCCCAGCGATGCTCCCATCTCTGTAACCCGTCTAAATAGTACTCGGCGTTTTTCACCATAGTCTCCTTGTAACACTACACACTTCCCCCAGCGATGCTCCCATCTCTGTAACCCGTCCAGATAGTACTCGGAGTTTTTCAACATAGTCTCCTTATAACACTACACACTTCTCCTAGCGATGCTCCCATCTCTGTAACCCGTCCAAATAGTACTCGAAGTTTTTCAACATAGTCTCCTTGTAACTCTACACACTTCTCCCAGCGACACTCCCATCTCTGTAACCCGTCCAAATAGTACTCTGCGTTTTTCAAAATAGTCTTTTCGTAACTTTACACACTTCTCCCAGCGATGCTCCCATCTTTGTAACCCGTCCAAATAGTACTCGGCGTTTTTCAGCATATTCTCCTTGTAACTCTAAACACTTCTTCCAGCGATGCTCCCATCTCTGTATCCCGTCCAAATAGTACTCGGCGTTTTTCAACATAGTCTCCTTGTAACTCTACACACTCCTCCCAGCGATGCTCACATCTCTGTATCCCGTCCAAATAGTACTCGGCGTTTTTCGACATAGTCTCCTTGTAACTCTACACACTTCTTCCAGCGATGCTCCCATCTCTGTATCCCGTCCAAATAGTACTCGGCGTTTTTCAACATAGTCTCCTTGTAACTCTACACACTTCTTCCAGCGATGCTCCCATCTCTGTATCCCGTCCAAATAGTACTCGGCGTTTTTCAACATAGTCTCCTTGTAACTCTACACCTTTCTCCCAGCGATGCTCCCATCTCTGTAACCCGTCCAAATGCTACTCGGCGTTTTTCAACATAGTCTCCTTGTAACTCTACACACCTCCCCCAGCGATACTCCCAACTCTGTAACACGTTCAAATAGTACTCTGCGTTTTTCAACATAGTGTTTTTCAACATAGTCTCCTTGTAACTCTACACACTTTTCCCAGCGATGCTCCCATCTCTGTAACCCGTCCAAATGGTACTCGGCGTTTTTCAACATAGTCTCCCTGTAACTCTACACACGTCTCCCAGGGATGCTTCTCTCCCTGTAACACGTTCAAATAGTACTCGGCGTTTTTCAACATAGTCTCCTTGTAACTCTACACACTTCTCCCAGCGATGCTCCTATCTCTGTAACCCGTCCAAGTAGTACTCGGCGTTTTTCAACATAGTCTCCTTGTAACTCTACACACGTCTCCCAGCGATGCTACCAACCCTGTAACACGTCCAAATAGTACTCGGCGTTTTTCAACATAGTCTCCTTGTAACTCTACACACTTCTCCAAGCGATGCTCCCATCTCTATAACCCGTCCAAATGGTACTCGGCGTTTTTCAACAGTCTCCTTGTAACTCTACACACGTCTCCTAGCGATGCTTCTATCTCTGTAACACGTCCAAATAGTACTCGACGTTTTTCAACATAGTCTCCTTGTAACTCTACACACTTCCCCCAGCGTTACTCCCATCTCTGTAACACGTCCAAATAGTACTCTGCGTTTTTCAACATAGTCTCCTTGTAACTCTACACACTTCTCCTAGCGATGCTCCCATCTCTGTAACACGTCCAAATAGTACTCGGCGTTTTTCAACATAGTCTCCTTGTAACTCTACACACTTCTCCCAGCAATGCTCATATCTCTGTAACCCGTCCAAATAGTACTCGGCGTTTTTCTCTGCAAAATAAGCGTTCTCGAAGATGATTGCCTCTTAATTTGACGGAAATATCTGTCCTCCGAGTGCAGTAATATTCAGATGAGGGAATAAAATGTCGCTTCGGGCTGAATCTGGTGAGTAAGATGGATGGTAAAGCAGTTAAAACCGTAATTCGTGGATTTTCGCCTTTGCAAACGCTTAGTTGTGAAACAGGACTTTCTTTTTTGCAAATGTGGCCGTTTTCCCGCAAGTTTTGAGTTCAGCTAGTAATGGTTTTTCCTTTCTGAAGATAATCGATTACAGTAACTCCATGACTATGCCAAAAGCAGTCACCATCACTTTCCCAGCCTAAGAGTTTCTTTTTTCTCTTCTTTTTTATAGCCTGTTTTCCCTTTGCAGTCCATTGTTTGGACTGTATTTTTGTTTCGGGCGTATAATGGTGTATCCCAAGCTTCATATACCGTAATTAATCGGCGCCAAAAATCGGACCTATTGCGCCTAAACTGCGCCAACAGAGCGTTGGAAATGTTCATTCGAACACGGTTTTTTTTTTATAACGTGAGCAAACACGGAATCCAACGCGCGGACAGCTTTCTCACGCCTAAGTGTTGAATTAATGTGACAAACACGTTCTTTTGACATGTTCATAGCCTCTGCTATCTCTCTCACTTTAATTCGGCGGTCATCTAGCACCATTTGGTGAACTTGGCGATGTTTTCATCAGTAGTTGTAGTTTTTGGACGTCCCGAACTTCCATCGTCAAGCTGTTACGGCCACGTTTAAATTCATCTGCCCAAACTTTCACTGTGGTAAATGATGGTGTAGAGTCCCCATACACAGAATCCAACTCATCTTTGATTTACGTAGGCGTATTGCCGTTCAAAAACAATATTTAATGACAGCTCGATACTCGATTTTCTCCATTATCATAAAAACACTCACATCAACTCACTCAAACGACTGTTAAATAACAACTGGACGTCCAAAGTGGCTGAAACTTTGGCGAGTAAGTGTCAACAGATTAATTTAGGAAATTCACTAGCTTAACTTTACGAGTGCTGCCATCTTCATGTTGAGGTCAGAAACTTTGCAGACCACCTCGTAATAACCTACAAATAATTTAATATTTATTTCACTTAAATCAAGATATGCTTTGGTAGAAACCAGCTAATTGCTGATTTTCTTGTAGTTGCAAGGAAAATTCAGAAATACAGTGGGCTTTACGTAGTAGTCAATTGTTTTAACAGCCCGTCCCTATGCGATGATCTGAAGTTCAGCTAACTTTGCTAGGCCTAGGGATAAACAAGCGGCCAAAAATTTCCGTAAAGTATAAGTATTGGATAATCCAAACAAATAACAGGAATGTGTAGGAAATATTTGTGCTTTAAGAATATCTACAATTTGATGTAGCAAGATTTCACCAATTTCTTATGGTTAACTAATTGTGCAAAAGACATTTTGAATGAAGAGAACTTTTGAGGATATTACACCCGATTTTAAGAAGTTAATTCTTTTCTCACGAAAACATCTTAAGCATTACTGTTAGATGGCCTGCCTCTGCAGCGCTGGATGTAGCGTGTCTGCCTCGCGTACAAGAGTTCTCGAGATCGAATTTCATGCAGGGGGAGTTACCTGAATAAGGTTTCTTCCAGAGGTTTTCCCTTATCCTGAAAGATGTTTGTCGGGTAGCCCTTGAATGGGTCCAGGGGCCATAGAGCTTATTTCACCTTATTATATCTAGATAAGGTTGTTTCTAGAGTCTTCCCGCCTCCTGAAAAATAAATGTCGGATAACTCTAAGCTCTATGGATCTTGGGCACATTTCACCATCATTTTACCACATCTGAATAAGGTTTTACAGAGTTTTCTCTTATCCTGACACATGATGGTCGGATAACTCTAATCCCTATGGACCTTGGACACATTTGACCATCACTTTAATTTATCTGAATAAACTTTTACAGGGTTTTCCCTTATCCTGAAACATGAATTTCGAGTAACTGTAAGCTCTATGGACCTTGGGCACATTTAAACATTTTACCTTATCTGAATAATTTTTCAGGGTTTTCTCTTATCCTGACACATGAAGGTCGGGTAACTCTAAGCTCTATGGACCTTGGACACATTTGACCATCATTTTACCTTATCTGAACAATTTTTCAGCGTTTTCACTTATTCCTGAAACATGAAGGTCGGGTAACTCTAAGCTCTATGGACCTTGGACACATTTAACCATTTACCTTATCTGAATAAGCTTTTCCAGGGTTTTCCCTTATACTGAAAGATGAAGGTCGGGTAACTCTAAGCTCTATGGACCTTGGCACATTTGACCACCATTTTACCTTATCTGAATAATTTTTCATGGTTTTCTCTTATCCTAAAACATGGAGATCGGGTAACTCTAAGCTCTATGGACCTTGGGCACATTTAACCGTCAGTTTACCTTATCTGAATAGGCTTTTACAGGGTTTTCCCTTATACTTAAAGATGAAGATCGGGTAACTCTAAGCTCTATGGACCTTGGACATATTTGACCATCATTTTACCTAGTCAGAATAAGTTTTTCAAAGGTCTTCCCTTGTCCTGAAATATGAAGGAAGCTTAACTCTAAGCTCTATGGATTCTGGGCTCAATTGAGCATCATTTCAGCATATTATATATATTTTCTCCCAGGGTTTTCCCTTATACTGAAAGATGAATGTGGAGTAGCTTTAAGCTCCATGGATTCTGGGTAAAATTGAGCATCGTTTCAGCTTATCCTATCTGAATAAGATTTTTCCAGGGTGTTCCCTTATTCTGAAAAATAAATGTCGGGTAACTCTAAGCTCTATGGACCCTGTGCACATTTGAGCATCACTTCACCCATTATATGCAGTCAGATATGGAAATTCTAGAAGACATAAATTTTTATTGCTTGTTGTATTTTGGTTAAACTATTGGAACCAATTTTTGAAAACAAATCCAACATTTCGGAAAATGTCCCATGTAAAAGTTAATTTTGAAATACTCGAGTTGGAAAGTGCTGAACTTAATACCAAGTTTGGCATCTAGCTGACTTTTCAACAAGTTTGCAAATCTTCTTTACATTTTTTTAATTCATAATTTCAAAATGTGAATTTCAGCCGAAACATGGTTTCGCACTATCGTGGTAAAGCGAAAATTCTGCAGTAAAGCTACCTATAAAGCCAAACAAACTGTTGGTCTTAGTATTTTGACGTCTGTAAACAAACTGAACAGATATAGGAAAAAAAAACACTGTAGGAAATAAGATAGGTATAAAACGAAACAGCATTGTCTGTATTGGAGCAATGTGACGATACCTGTTAATTGTTTATAAGTCCAGGATGTAGACATGAACCTTTGTGGACCAGTCTCCCTACAGACTGGCCCAGCTCAGAAACTAATGACTGGTTAATAATGAAGGGAATCAAATGGTGACCTACCCGCATGCATAAATCACAACGAGATCCAAATCGTTCCCTCCCCCCTTCCACTAGAACCCCATTTGAAACCACAGCAACCAGGGGGCCAGTTTTAAGGTATAATTGTCATGTATTTCACAGTCATTGGTGGCCATTGAAATAAACTTGTCGCACCAACGACCTGTTTATCGTTAAATTATTAGCTACCTGTCCGTTAGTATAGTAGGGGGTGGGTGTTCGACGACACGGACCATTTAACCTGTTTAACATTAGTTAGGCACTGAAATTTGTCAGCAAAACGTGGAACACTTAAAGACACTAAAACTTTCATATAATGCACCTTAGAGCGGCAGGATCTATTTCAAGGATTTAACCATCTCTGCATGATTGATTTTGATGGGTATACTCACTCATGAAAATTGTTCTTAAAAGCCTTAATCTATTTATTTCATGTTTTCTATATAATAGATACAATGGGAACAGAAAAGTATTTTAGGCTTCAGCAACACTCAAATATTTTAAGGTAAGAACATTCACTTGAGGTTAAAATTCACTTTTTGTAAGGGATCTTTCAGGCTTTCTGCTGGTACCACTGTAACTCCAATGATGCTAGATTTTCTTTTGTTTTTGGCTGTGTAGGTGAACAGTTATTTGTTCTGAATATTTTGTACTAGTTATTGGTGAATATATGATATGAGTAGTCGAAAAGCATTTCAAATGAGAAACTACAGGCAATTGTTTAACTAAAAACAGAAGAGTAAATGAGGAAAATATAAATAGAATAGACAATGAAACCACGTGTAATATTGAGTGCCCAGTTCACACAGTTTATTGCAGAGGTTCCACTCTCATTAGTCCTGGACCTGTAGGATCAAGGACCCGGGCCTTCTTCTACCCAGGAGCAATGGAAAACTCCGGGGGTCTTTCATGGGGCAATACTTTGAGTATTAAAAGCTCCGCCCCCCCAATCGACTACAACTTCAAGACGGGATGGAAATGCATACGCCAATTAAGCGCGTCAACCCCGCAGGGAAGACTACCGAAAACTCGGTAGGGCCGCCTGGTGATCTAGCACACCTTCTACTAGCTCTGCGGGCTAGTACCCGGGACTTATGAGGCATCCCTCTACCCCCTCCGGGTGGCCGTAGCCTGGCTGGAGGTACCCATTTCCCCGTGGGTGTCGGGAACACACTGCCCCCTCGAGTCCAACCCAATCGGAACTGCCCGAACGGGAGGGGCTCGGCAGTTCGGCCCGAGGTTCCTCTAGTAACATCAGAGGTACGAGTGCTAAGGGTCCTCAGCACCCGCACCATGGCAGCTGAAGTGGACGGATCCTCTTCTCTACGAGACATCCCTCTAGAGCACAAATATATAGGTAAAAAGTTCATTGGAGCAATATCTCTAATTTACTAAGTATATTAGTGGGTGTTAAGTTTTAGCCACGCCCCTTTTCGTAAGCTTACTCAGCAGCAGTTGAGTGCTCAGCCTCAACAAATTCACCAACAGCCGGCAACACCAAACTACACCACAAATCAGGAGCTGCTCAGGGAGCAAGTTCGGGACCTAGGGTAGGCTGTTCAGGCTCTCCATTCGAAGTTCCTGGTCGTAATGGCCAAGCTTACCAACATGGAGGAACTTCTCACAAGCTCTGGACTTCATCTGCGCAGCAAGCCACATCACACACAAATATCAGTTCAGAGCTCGCAGAATTGCGAGAGGATACAGAGAAGCATCAATTCTCCATTAAACAACGCAACACACATACATTCATGCTCCGAAGACTCGTCAAGGAGGAAGTGGCAGGCCTCCAAACGATGTTCGACGGACCCAACACAAGAGGTCGACACCAACCGCCGCAGAGACCCTACAATAACCATTCCTCATCCACTTCCAAACAAGACCGCTCCTAATAAGCAAGGGCGTAAGTAGGGCCTTGGTCATGCTTACGTCCTGCCGCCATCCTCACCTTGGACCTGGCCTCGGCCGGGCCAATATATACCTTCCTAGAATCCGCAGGTGCTTACAGCGGTACTGCCACAGCACCACTCCTGAATACTCACCGGTGGAGGATTTTTAGTGGGTAGGGCTGGTGGTTCGATTCCACCAGTAGAGTCCCACACTCCTATCCCAGGGTAAGTGCGTAACATGCACTTTTCCTCCACTCGGAAAAAAATCGATCATAACTTTTGTAATACTGAACAGATAATTCTGAACTAAACTTTGTTTTGTAAGGGATCTTTCAAGCTTTCGGCTGGTACCACTGTAACTCCAATGGTACTAGATTTTCTTTTGTCTTTGGCTGTGTATGTGCACAGTTATTTGTTTTGAATAATATTTTGTACTAGTTATTGGTGAATATGTGATATGGGTAGGCCGAAAACGTTTCAAAAGAGAAACTTTACAGGCAATTGTTTTACTAAAAACAGAACAGTAAATGTAGAAAATATAAATAGAATAGACAATGAAACCACATGTAATATTGAGGTTAGTATGCCCAGTTCAACAATACATGTGCTAATCATGATAGTAGTCATATACAGAAATTGATGAGCTGCGAGTCCTGAAAACAGATAAAATAGTTGAAGAACTGGCCAAGAAGGCAAGACAAATGAAGAGCGACTTGAAAAGAACAAGTGAGAATACAGAGTCAAGACTATGCAGCAGGAATGTTGTGACTGAGAAGGCAGTAATCAATATATAAACTTAAAATGTTTTTTGAGTTTCACATTTTTCAGGTTATGGTACACTTCTTTAAAAAAAAAATAATCAAGCAAAACATTTGAATTTTTTGTGTGTATATGGCAGGCTGATAAGAATTATAATAAGAAGGGATTTTTGTCTGAGATTCATAATACTTGTTTTAAAAAAATAAAATGATCTGAAATTTCAGTGCTTTTTTTTTTTTTTTTTTTTTGTACAAAAACTAAAGTTATAACAAATTATCAGTACAAAATTTTCAAATAAATTTTTAAAGATACAGGTTTTAAGAACATGACTGAAAATTTTCATGTACATATCGATAATAATTTCTTAGTAATCTGCCGCTCGCCTCGGTAGCGTAGATGGTACCGTGTCTGCCTCACGTTCAAGAGGTCCCGAGTTCGAATCTCGGTCAGGATGAGTTATCTAGATAGTTTTTCCAGGGTTTTCCCTTATCCTGAAACACGAATGTCGGGTAGCTCTAAGCTCTATGGACTCTGGGCTCATCTTAGCATTATTCCACCCATTCCATTTATCGTCCGATATGACTTGACGTTGGAGGACGCAAATTACAAAAACAAAACAAAAATGATCTTGGTAATGCGCCCCCAAAAATCGTGAAAATATCATTTTGGAAATAGTGTCACCTTAAGGGCATGAGATTGTGTTGGCTTTAAAACTGCATTGTCTCTGTATGTCAGGAGAAACAAACAAAAGAACTAATAAAAGCTTTGATAAAATTATGAGTATTCGAGAACTCAAAAAAAGGATATCTTTAAAATAATTATTTTAAGAAAAATATGATGTGATTTACTCACACCAGTATACCAAGTGGAATGGCTCAGGCTGTTTTCTCTTCAGGATATCCGGTTTGGATTACCGTGACCGACCTACTTACCCGAACAATCTGTTTTTTTCGGGGGTTTTACGGGTAGGTTAATTACATCCCCCGAACTTCCTATCCCTTCAGTTCATTTTCATTACCACTTCATAACATCTGTTTCAGGGTAGAAATGTAGGCGTGTGTCTTGGCGTTGCATGCCAGGATGATGTCCTGTTAAACTTTCTCCTCCGGCCTGGAGGTCTGCGGTTTACGAACCCGGTCTGGTTGGGCCCTGTCCGGACCACAGTGGGAAACATATCTGGGAAAACAAGAAGGAAAAGTCTCTGGTAAAGCCCACAACGCCATAAAAAGTCAGGTACAGCAGAGTAAATGCATTGCCCCTATGTGACGTCACGTTCAAAATTAAGCACCTATAGCCTTGAAGGGGTTTTATTTTTGCAAACCAATCGCTTCAGCAGCACCTTTACTGCATATTATGGACGGAAAAAGCACGGATAACTTCTTTTACCATTACATAGAAAATGAAACTAACTACAGTGAAGCAATAAATATTACACAAATATAAATATTTGTTACAAAGGCTTCACGTATCTTAAGAAATTGGCGTTAAAACTTCTTTGTAATGGAGATCGATTTCAAAACACATTGCTTGTATCTTCAGTCCATAAATAAACTCCGTTGTCAAGGATTCCGGTTATGATGTTCTGTTTTTTTTTCTCAGTATTAACATAATATGAAAACGAAACAAACCTAAAAACGGAATCAACTGCTGATATTTCAAAATTAATTACGCGATGTTTATTTTTTAAAATAAATATCTTCTCCAAAACTATTAAATCAATCTTACCATTTAATTGTTTTAATAATTTAACTTCAGGATTTATTTCATGGTTAAATGACCAAAAATGATCTGCTATGGCCGATTTATCAGTTTATTTATACTTAATGTTACGAAAATATTCTTTCGTTCTGGTTTCTAAATTACGTTTTGTGTTTTCCAATATAAACCTGATCACAATCTAAACAATTAAACTGATAAATACCAGATATTTTATTATTAGAAGTTTTATCTTTTTTTATAGAAATTTAGTAAAGTTTTAATACTATATTAACCCAAGAATGGTAAGAATTTGTTTAAAATTATAATCATCTTTTATTTTTAAGGGTAGAAATATATTTAACAGTTTTTTGAAGATTTAAAATTTTCAATCTTCTTTTGTATAAAGTCTTTATTAAAACCATAAATTAAAGCAGCATTAATAATGATTATATTGTGTCTTTGTGTGTTCGTAGAATTAAAAGGCCGAGCTGCAGAAATTAAAAATCTTCCTTATTTTCCTAGAAATACTCTTAGAGATTAGAGCAGCATTACGTTACATAAACCATCAGTCTACCAAGCTCGATGACAATAACAGTGACAGCAGATTACATACTTAGCTCTCGTTACAACAACACTCTTGTTACACAACTACTGCTTACTCACTCTTGTTTACAACTACAACTGTCCTGCTAGCGTGTCACATTCCCTTTTATATCTCCATTCATGATTACCAGACTGTTCTGTCAATCACTAGAGGTTTCTGGAAAACGAGGCATCTAATTACATAATCCGAATATTCTATCACCTTCGAGAAACGTAACTTAATCTACGCCGGCGAGGTCTTTGTCTCAGTTATCTTGCCTGCCGGCGTTATCTGCTTATGCCAGTTGCGCCGAAACTTCCATGCCCGTTACCAAGACAATATTCTTTATTAAATTCTCCTTTATTCAGGGATATGATATTTCTACCCTTAAAAATAAAGAACGATTATAATTTTAATAAAATTTACTTACCATCTTTGGGTTAATAAACATTTTCAAATTTTTGTAAAGAAGTTGGTATAACTTTAGTTCTTCAAAATAAATATAGTATTAAAATTTTACTACATTTTTTTAAAGAGCAATAAAATTCCTAATAATAATAAAAATCTTATTTATCAATTTAATTGTTTAGATTCTGATAGTTTATATTGAAATGACGACGTAATTTAGAAACCAGAAAGAAAGAAAATTTTCGTAACATTAAGTATAAACGATTTGAAAAATCCGCCGTAGCAGATCAATTTTAGTCATTTAACCATGAAATAAATCCAGAAGTTAAATTATCAAAACAATTAAATTGTCCGATTGATTTAATGTTTTGGGAAAATATATTTATTTTAAAAAATAAACATCGCGTAATGAATTTTGAAATACCAGCAGTTGATTCTGTTTTTAGGTTTGTTTCGTTTTCAGATTTTGGTAATACTGAAAAAAACAGAACAATGTAACCGGAATCCTTGACGACTAAGTTTGTTTGTGGACTGCAGATGCAAACGATCTGTTTGTGAAATCGATCGCCATTAGAAAGAAGTACTAACTCCAATTTCGCCCGCCTCGGTAGCGTAGATGGTAGCGTATCTGCCTTACGTTCAAGAGGTCCCGAGTTCGAATCTCGGTCAGGGTGAGTTACTTGGATAAGTTTTTTCCGGGGTTTTCCCTTATCCTTAAAGACGAATGTCAGGTAACTGTAAGCTCAATGGACCCTGGACTCATTAGAGCATCATTTCACCCATTTCATTCATCGTCCGATATGACTTAACGTTGGACGACGTAAATTACAAATAAAAGAAACACAAATTTCTTAAGATAAATGAAGCCTGTTTAACAAATATTTATATTTGTGTAATATTTATTGTTTCACTGTAGCTAGCTTCATTTTCTACGTAATCTAATTGGGTACTCTTCAAAACTATCTATTCATATAACAAATATCACTAGCAAACTAATCTTAAAGGATCTGTCTCTTAAGCTACAGTGTTACATTGGGCCTACAATGAAATACTGCCCGCTTCTGTGGCGTAGATGGTAGGGTGTCTGCCTCACGTTCAAGATGTCCCGAGTTCTATTCTCGTTCAGGGTGAGTTACCAGGATAAGATTTTTCCGGGGTTTTCCCTGATCCTGAAAGTCGAATGTCGGGTTACTCTAAGCTCCATGGACCCCGGACTCATTTGAGCATCATTTCACCCCTTTCATTCATCGTCCGATATGACTTAATGTTGGAGAACGTAAAATTACAAAAAAAAAGGCGAAATAACTACAAATGTTAACGTCGATAACGAGAATGACATGCAACAATAAGGTTTTTAGTTCGTTTAAGAATGTTACAGAAGGTCATGTGACTGTGACATCAGATATCTTCTTTTTTTCCTGTTTCGTGTATCAGCAACTCTGAATACTGTGCTTGTCGACTCATTATGTGATCGTGGTGAAGGGTTTTGAGATATAGATAAGTCATTCACCTAAGATGGTGCTCTAACTGAAGAGAGAGCATTGTGATGAAGTGATGCTTGTGAAACAAAAGCTATCTTAATGAGAGAGAACGGTGATGGCGAAGATATCTCACACAATGCATCAAGGTTCACTAGTGTGTTAATATATTTCTCAAACCTCTGTTTATTGCACGATGACCCAAAAGATTTCATCTGATACATTCACGCTATCTACTATATTCATTCTGCACGCCGTTCTTCTTCATTCAGATAAACACTTGCAGAAAGTTTTGATTAAATATTTCCTTGTAGACACTTTGGATGGAAATACGATGTAAAGTAGCCTTAAGCGATTGTCTACTTTTTAAGGAGATGGTCTCTATGTAACGGTACCACTGTGCTGTTTTCGTTATCAGGAGTGAGAGAGAGTGGAACCAATAACAATCCCATTTGGGGGTAGTATAAATGTATGAAAATTCAAACTAAAAATAAGTCACATCTCGAAAGTGGTTCTACTTAAATGTTACGAAAATGTTCTTTCGTTCTGGTTTCAAAATAACTTTTTGTCCTTCCAAAATAAACTTTATCACAATCTAAACATTTAAACCGATAAATACCAGATTTTTTATTATTAGGAAGTTTATCTTTTTTAGAGGAATGTAGTAAATTGTTAATACTACATTTAGTTTGAGGAACTTAAGTTATACCAACTTTTTTAAGCATATTTTTGAAAATGTTTATTAAAACAGCAATGATAAGTAACTTTTTTAAAATTATACTCGTCTTTTATTTTTATGAGTAGAAATATCATTAATAGTTTTATGATATTTCAATTTTTCAATCTCCTTTTGTATAAAGTCTTTATTAAAACCATATATAAATCAGTATTAATATGTTTATATTATTTATTAAATTCTTCTTTATTCAGATGTATATTTATTAATCTATAAATCAAACTATTAAAAGCGCCCAATTTATGTGAAGAGGGGTTAAAAATGTTATTTTTTATGTAATTATTGATATGAGTAGAATATCTATAAATACCAAAATATAATTTATTATCACTTCTCATTATCTTCAAGTCCAGAAAAGGAAGAAATCCATTAATTTCATAGATAGTCAACATGAAAAATTCAATGCCACGGACGGGATTTGAACCACGGATCTCCTGGCTTCCGTCCAGTCACTCTAACCCATTGAGCTACCCTGGCCAATGTGCCGTCATGACATTAAGTTCTCCATTTTACTCGCATTCTTCCCCGGTACACCACTAGGGGTTCTCGCATCCGAGATACACCATTTGTGGCGACTTACTATTGTAAGTACTTTAAGTCCCAGGCTTCATCATTTAACTCTTATTATTTCAGTATGAAGAAATGATAAATTTCCATCAATTAACCATTAATTTCAGTTTCTAATATGAATTTGTTAGTTTATCTTGTAAATTTAGTAATTTTTAAGCATCGATAGTTTATCAGGAACAATAGGAAAAATATCAACATATCTATAACAGGTTTTAAAAATCATTTCGATCAAACTCATAAAAACGATCAGCAAGAAAAGGTGAAAAAGGATTACCCATTGCTGAGCCAGAAGTTTGTTGTAAAACTTCACCATTAAAAGTGAAAAAATGTTGATCCAAACAAAAATTAGTAATGGACATTGTTCTTTCACACTAGCCGTGTGTAGGACGCACTATGAAAGGGTAGAGCCAGAGTGAGAAATTCAATGCCATAGCCGGGATTTAAACTAGGGATCTTCTGGTTTCCGTCCAGTCTGGCTCTACACTTTCATAGTGCGTCCTACACACGGCTAGTGTGAAAGAACAATTAATTGTACCTAATAGTGGTCCTAACTATAAAGCCCGGGCCTTAGAGTACTTACAGCATAAGTCGCCATTAGGGTAGTTGTCTCATATGTTTGTGAGAACTCCTAAGTGATTTACCGGGAATAATACGAGTCAGTTGGAGAATTTAATGTCATGTCGGCACGTTGGCCATAGTCGCTCAAATGGGTAGAGCGGCTGGACGGAAACCAGAAGAGACACGCTGTGGGGTCGTTGAAGGGTTATCCTCCTCCGCGAAGGAGGGCCCTTCGACTCTTGCCATACCGGGACTAGGTCCCTTACTGGCATGGTGATGGGTATTTAAAAGGGATGGTGGTTAGATGGTGGCGATTAAAGTTGAGATAAGTGTAAGAGTAAGGATGTTTGATTAATGGGAAAATGACTTGAATTTATTGAGTTCCAAATTCGTGGTTCAAATCACTGCTGGCACTGAATTTTTCATTCTGGCTCTATCCTTTCATAGTGCGTCCTACACACGGCTAGTGTGAATTAACAACTAATTTCCATTAATTGTACCTAATAGTGGTCCGAACTATAAAGCCCGG
The DNA here is from genome assembly GCA_030765055.1 of Mantis religiosa. Lineage (NCBI taxonomy): Eukaryota > Metazoa > Arthropoda > Insecta > Mantodea > Mantidae > Mantis > Mantis religiosa. The sequence goes on from CM060960.1 coordinate 32,041,804, forward strand.
GCCTTAAAGTACTTACAGCATAGTAAGTGGCCATTAAGGTAGTTGTCTCATGTGTTTATGACAACTCCTAGTGGTTTACCGGGAGAAACACGAATCAGTCGGAGAATTGAATGTCATTTTGGCACGTTAGCCATAGTAGCTCAATGGGTTAGAGCGGCTGGACGGAAACCAAAAGATCCGTGGTTCAAATCCCGGCTATGGCATTGAATGTTTGAGTCTGGCTCTACCCTTTCACAGTGCGTACTATCTAATAGTGGTCCGAACTGTAAAGCCCGGGCCTTAAAGTACTTACAGCATAGTAAGTCGCCATTAAGGTAGTTGTCTTATGTGTTTATGAGAACTCCTAGTGGTTTACCGGAAAAAAAACACGAGTCAGTTGGAGAATTTAATGTCATATCGGCACGTTGGCCATAGTAGCTCATAGTTAGAGCGTCTGGACGGAAACAAGAAGATCCGTTGTTCAAATCCCGGCTATGGCATTGAATTTTTGAGTCTGGCTCTACCATTAAAAAATAAGTAAGTTTAACAAAATCAAATATTAAGTCCTCATGTAAATTTATTGAATTCAATTAATTTTTAAATCATTTTTTTCTCTAGGAAAACTAGGAAATAAGGCAGTTACGTCAAAAAGTTTCTTGACGACGAAGTGTGTTGAGGGACTGACGATGCAAGCATTTTTTTGTGAAATCGATCTCAATTAAAAAGAAAAATTGAGATCACTTTCTTAAGATGAATGAAAGTTTTGTTAAAAATAGTTATATTTTTATAATATTCACTGTAGCTAGTTTTATTTTCTACATAATGAGAGTTTTGTATTGCAGTTTCTATTTTAATTGTTTTCTATAGGTATTTGCAACAAGAATAGATCACAGTCTATTCTAAACATTGTAAATTCTTTCTGTCCTCATTAGCACGTTCCTTTTGCGATCGCTAAATGGGCTTCATATACAATCACCGCAAGCTTTCCCCCTTCTGTAGTGTGTAATGAATATTTGAGGTTGACAACATAGCTTGGCTTGTACGTAATATCAATGGCCAGGTAATAATCCATTTGCTGCCCCGCAGGATAACTGGTCGCTTGTCGATATGGGTCGATCACTGCTGGTTTCAGCTCTGTGGTCACAGCATTGACTCCACTACCATTGTTGCTGTAGTAAACTATATTACTCGGCAATTCCAACTCCAGAACTGCTCTCATGACCCTAGAGCATCATGGACCTTGTACCGAACTAATATTGCTTAGAATCTGCCAGTCCAATAGACAATTAAAACCTCAGGAGGTTATTCAGTAATTCAATTTCTTTATTTTAGGTTTTTTGTTTGGACACGCAAAGTAAACGCTGTCATCCAGCAGGTTTAAACATTCCAAATTCTTCATTTATTCTTTATTTATTCATTTCTTCCCTCATAATTGCTTTATTAATTATTATTATACCGATTACATCTACACGTAAACAAATAAAAGCAAAAACCTGTGTTGAATACACATGATCTTCTATTCATGTCCAAACTATTCTTACAAACACTTATTCCTCTACCTATGTAATTAAAGCCTAGACATGAATAGTTGGTCTTGGCTAACCTCTCTAATTTGTCAGTCCAACCTGTGGTTCTCTACTCTTATACAAACTATTCTTACAAACACTTATTCCTCTATCTATGTAATTAATCGAACTGAATAACTTCCTAAAGGCTAGACATAAATAATTGGCCTTGGCTAGTCTCTCTAATTTGTCGGTCCAACCTGCCGTTCTCTACTCTTGTACAAACTATTCTTACATACACTTATTCCTCTATCTATGTAATTATTCGAACTGAATAACTTCCTAAAGGATAGACATGAATAGCTGGCCTTGGCTAGCCTTTCTAATTTGTCGGTCCAATCTGCCGTTCCCTACTCTTGAAAAACTATTCACTTATTCTTCTATGTAATTAATCGAACTGAATAACTTCCTAAAGGCTAGACATGAATACTTGGTCTTGGCTAGCCTCTCTAATTTGTCGGTCCAACCTGCCGTTCTTTACTCTTGTACAAACTATTCTTACAAACACTTATTCTTCTATTTATGTAATTCGTCGAACTGAATAACTTCCTAAAGGCTAGACATGAATAGTTGACCTTGGCTAGCCTCTCTAATTTGTCGGTCCAACCTGCCGTTCTCTACTCTTGTACAAACTATTCTTACAAACACTTATTTCTCTATCTATGTAATTAATCGAACTGAATAACTAGACATGAATAACTTGTCCAAACTCTTTGAAAAGATTCTTCTTCGCCGTCCCCATAAATATACCTCTGAAAACCGTATCACTCCACCCTTCCAATTTGGATTTCGTTCTAGACATTCTACCTCTCACCAACTACTACGTTTAACACAAACAGTAATTCATGGTTTTGAGCAACGAAAGCACACAACCACTCTGTTCCTCGACGTAGCACAGGCCTTTGATAAAGTTTGTCATAAGGGATTAACCTTCAAACTGTATAGCATTGGCCTTCCACAGTATCTGCTCACTACCATTTGTAGTTTTCTATCAGATCGCACATTTACTGTTCGCATTGGTGGTACGGAGTCCTCTCAGCGCCATATTACAGCAGGAGTTCCTCAGGGATCCATATTGGCCCCAATCTTATTTAGTATCTATACCAATGATCTTCCTGAATTGGCCCCTACCTCTATAGCCTTATACGCTGATGATACTGTTTTACATCATTCCGACACAGATCTTCCTACAACTATTCACACGCTGCAAACCTCTCTTGACTGCCTCGTTTAATGGTTCGATACTTGGCGCATACGTCTTAACACTCAAAAGACCGCAGCTAACATTTTCAGCTTACGTTGCATCTCCAACTCTCCCGAATTGCATATCAAGCATGAATCAATCCCCTGGCTATCTCCTGCCACCTGCGTCAAATACCTTGGAGTAATGCTGGACACTAAACTTACTTGGCGAGGCCATATTGATCGACTTATCTCGTTGGCATCAGGACGACTTTCAAAACTCGGTCCGCTAATTCAGACACACTCCTCTTGGGATTGAATGCTCTCTGCTTCTCTACAAATCTCTTCTCCAGCTACTTATCACATATGCTTCCCAGGTATGGGGTACGGCTAGCAACACTCGTCTCCGAAGGCTACAGGTCCTGCAAAATCGATTTCTGGGCATCGCCACGGGTGCCCCTTGGCACGTACGAAATCAACAACTGCATAAAGAACTTGTCCTTCCTATTCACCAGTACATACGTCAGATCACCTCTCGCTTCTTCTCAAACCTGCCAGATGTTCCAGGAGCTGTGATGTACGACGTCGGCGTACGAACCCGCCAGCCCACACGCCTGAAGAGACGACTCACACAGGATCTCCTCCTTAGTGACTCTGATTAAAAAAACTATGAATATTGTTTCACAACGACTGTTGTTCTATCTCTTTGATTACTTGTTTTTATTATTAAGTTTTTTTCTCTTGTTTCACAGTGTTAAATATACAATAGGAGCCAACTTGGCTTTACTTACATGTTATTATATAGTTCATAAGGATTCAGTTAGTTAACAAGGATCTGTAAAGCATGTACTGCTGATCGACCATTGAATAAATTAAAAAAAGACATGAATAGTTCGCCTTGACTGGTCTCTCTATTTTGCCGGACCAACCTGCCGTTCTCTACTCTTGTACAAACTATTCTTACTAACACTTATTCCTTTATCTATGTAATTAATCGAACTGAATAACTTCCTAAAGGCTAGACATGAATAGTTGACCTTGGCTAGCCTCTCTAATTTGCCGGTCTAACCTGCCGTTCTCTACTCTTGTACAAACTATTCTTACAAACACTTATTCCTCTATCTATGTAATTAATCGAACTGAATAACTTCCTACAGGCTAGACATGAATAGTTGACCTTGGCTAACCTCTCTAATTTGTCGGTCCAACCTGCCATTCTCTACTCTTGTACAAACTATTCTTACAAACATTTATTCCTCTATCTATGTAATTCATCGAACTATGTTACTAGAAGGGAATGTAAAAGCATAACATTTTATATCGGGATTTACCTTATTACTCATTAAATCCTAACATTTCTTTAAATTTGTACATTTATGTAATCTTAATAGGGAAAGACTGACCTACTTGCAATAACGACCAAAGGCTCTAGTTCCTTATTCATTAAATTCAAACTGCGCTCCGAATCTTCTCCATTTTCAAGATAATTAATGGAAAATGCAAAACTCCTAAAGAGGATGGGGCAATATTACAAAATGTATCCAGAAATAACCGCGGGAATCTGAAGCAAATAAGGACTGGTAAAATCGCCATTTGGAAACCTCGGCAGGACTCTGGATAATTACGAACGTGGGAGGGTAAGCAAGGAAGGGAGGAGGTAGATGGGCAGTGGATGGGTAGGTATAGAGGTAGGCAGGTAGGTACTTGCCTACATTTACATATCAGTTAATCGGGCAATGTCCCTTTTAAACACAAATAAAAACCAGGGTCTGCGCAGAGTTTGAACCCGAAATCTTAACGAACAATAAACCATCACATAGTGATCCCCTCTTAAAAGCCTTTAAACTATCAAGTCTATCGTACTCTTCCTGTTCCCATTAATCTACAAAGGCTGTTCAATAAAGTATCATAATTTTTCGTACTAACATTCAAACTTATTTTATTCTGTTAGCTTAATGTGAAACAAACACGCCGTAGTAGTTTCATTGTTGGTACTCCTGGTTCCCGTCTGTGAGAACCAGGCACGCTCACACATGTTCAGTATCGCCTACCGCTGCAATGGAGGTAACACGCGAGGAACAATATTCAGCTTTGAAATTCTGCTTTAGTCTCAACAAATCTTCAGTTGAGGCCTATACAATGTTACAGAAGGCCTATGGAGCGTTTGTTCTTCCCTACAGCACAGCTCAAAGGTGGTTTAAAATGTTTAAAGAGGGGGAGACAATCAATTTCAATGAAAGGTGAACCTGGTGCTCCAGTTACTGCTCTTACGGAAGAAAACATCAACACTGATGCTGACGTGAGAGATGATCGACGAATTACCTTAATTTCACTTTCTGAAATACTGAACATTTCTTTGGGTGCCACGCACACGTTGGTCAGAGAAACAGTACACATGAGACGTGTTTGTGCGCGATGGGTTCCAAGACTTTTGATTCCCGAACAAAAGGACACTCGCATGCAGGTCTGCATGCAGTTAAAGTTGATCTTAGAGGAAGATCCGGAGTTTCTTTCAAACGTAATCACTGCTGATGAAACTTGGCTACATCATTTTGATCCTGAGAGCAAACAGCAAAGCTGAGTTTGGAAATCTCCTTCATCACCAACACCCAGAAAAGCAAAAGTGGTTGCTTCTGCTGGGAAAGTTATGGTCATCTCATTGTTTGATATTTATGAAATGGTTTATCAGCATGTTGTACCTGCACACACATCAGTAACTGCACAATACTACAGGGATGTCCTGAAAATATTGCAAGTCCATATCAGGCGCAAAAGACCGCATTTCTGTGAAAAAGGCTGGATGCTGCACCACGATAATGCGCGGCTGCATATTGCCAATGTTGCTCAATATTGTGACTTTGTGTGTTTGTGAAATGAAAAGTCCAATTGCACCACTCAAAAATGTTCCTTGTTTCCACCGACTTACAGTTGAACACTTGCCAATTACACAGAATTAAGTAATGCACACGATTACGATTCACCAGTTCGTCCGTTACAGTTCCACTTGCACTCGCAATTACGTAAACTCCTCCGACGCACGTACACAGTCTTCTCCTCCGTACACTAGCACGGCGCTGCTTCGCTGCTCGCCAAGAACTCACTGACCTCACTCATTGCAGCCCCTTTTATAGGAATATCACTGTTTTCTAGAAGTCTCTGGTTTCAGTGAATCACCGCGAAGATTCCAGATGGCAGGCGAAGGGGGAAGAGGCGGCCAGCGACAAGTTACACTTCCCTAATCATCCCCTCAGTTAGTGACTGAGATTAATGGGAGGGTGTGGCTCGGCTGCCTCTGTTCCCTTCTCAGCTGTCGTTGGTCGGGCTTTCCGATAATTGGGTGACAATATATTGCAAAAATCAACGTGAAGTGCATCTCTCACCCTCCCTATAGTCCGGATTTAGCCCCATGTGACTTTTTCTATTTCCTAACTTGAAGAAACGCTTCCTTGGGAGGTATTATCCATCACCAGAAGCAGTGGTGAAGGCTGCGGAGGCGATTTTGAAGGATCTCTCAAAAATGGTTTCCAGCATGTCTTTGAAGACTGGCACAAATGCTGGGACAAGTACATCGCATTCAGGGGAGACTATTTTGAGAAGAATCGTCAAGGTTATGAGGATCAGTAAAGGCAACTTGTAAAAAAAAATGTGAATTTTTTTATTGAACAACCCTCGTAGAAGAAAATATGTTATACATGAAGCCATGTCTACAAATGTCTCGGTAGAGGAGGATGAAGAATAGCTTGTGCTGGAGTAGAGAAAGTCTAATGACGGTAAACATCAGATTATTTATTCAGGAAGTTTTAATGTCATTTTCGGTGTTAATGGAATGCAATAGTTTCTTTACTTAGTGTAGGTAGGTTTTATTACTGCATTATGCAGTTGAACGTAACGCTCGCTGTTTTCATCCCCAAACCCTCGACCCCAAAGTTAATCTTTAATGCTCTTACGGTTCGTTTTATCCCTAGCCAGAGGGGGCTTGGAAGTGATAGAGGTTTTCCGTGCCGTTGCTGTCTATGCGATAACGGTCTAAAATCTATTGCTTATTTTTGGCCCGGTAGCAACCACTCTTCTCGAATACCAGACCGTTAGCTAAGTTTCGCAAAGATGGCTCTTGTTCACCCAGCTATTCTGAAAATGAGACACAAGTTTCATATTCCATAATTAATAACTGTGTTGATATATTTAAGCCGAGTGGCGTGGGACCGCTGATAACACAATTACAAGCATCTTGTTCCCGTGCAGTGGCGGCTGCTACACAAGTACATGTGAACACCCTAACTTTTCACACCCTTACCTTGGCTATGTTTTCTTTAAATGCGATGACTAAGCAGTAACTAAACTCCTTTTTTTCTTATTCTCCTCCTCATCCCTCAACATTAAAAGTCCAAAGATTTGTTTGTTGCGTGCTGCAAATGCCTATCTTTGTGTTATCCATGCTTTTCTGGGCCTACCGATGTTTCGTTTTCCTTTAGGATTATAATTTAATATTTTCTTCAAGTATTATTACTAATATTATTGCTATGATTTATGTTTTTATGATTTTATTGCATGATTTACGTTTTTATGATTTTATTGTACGATTTACGTTTTCATGATTTTATTGTATGATTTACGTTTTCATGATTTTATTTTACGATTTATGTTTTATGATTTTATTTGTTGGTTTGTTTTCATGATTTTATTGTACGATTTACGTTTTCATGATCTTATTTTACGATTTATGTTTTTATCATCTTATTTTATTATTTATCTTATGATTTATTTTATGATTTTATTGTACGATTTACCTTTTTTATCATTTTACTGTATGATTTACGTTTTTACGATTTTATTTCATGATTTACGTTTTTATGATTTTATTGTATGATTTACGTTTTCATGATTTTATTGTATGATTTACGTTTTCATGATTTTATTGTATGATTTATGTTTTATGATTTTATTTGTTGGTTTGTTTTCATGATTTTATTGTACGATTTACGTTTTCATGATCTTATTTTACGATTTATGTTTTTATCATCTTATTTTATTATTTATCTTATGATTTATTTTATGATTTTATTGTACGATTTACCTTTTTTATGATTTTACTGTATGATTTACGTTTTTACGATTTTATTTCATGATTTACGTTTTCATGATTTTATTGTATGATTTACGTTTTCATGATCTTATTGTATGATTTATGTTTTATGATTTTATTTGTTGGTTTGTTTTCATGATTTTATTGTACGATTTACGTTTTCATGATCTTATTTTACGATTTATGTTTTTATCATCTTATTTTATTATTTATCTTATGATTTATTTTATGATTTTATTGTACGATTTACCTTTTTTATGATTTTACTGTATGATTTACGTTTTTACGATTTTATTTCATGATTTACGTTTTTATAATTTTATTGTGATTTACGTTTTTATGATTTTATTGTATGATTTACGTTTTATGATTTTTATTTTATGATTTATGGTTTTATTTTATTTTATGATTTATGTTTTTATGATTTTATTTTATGACTTATGCTTTCATGATTTTATGTGATTTATATTTTAATGATTTTATTATGTGATTTATGTTTTCATGATTTTATTATGCGATTTATGTTTTTATGATTTTATTTTGTGATTTATGTATTTATGATTTTATTTTGTGATTTATGTATTTATGATTTTATTTTATGATTTGTTTCTATGATTTTATTTTATGATTTGTTTTTATGATTTTATTTTATGATTTATGTTTTTATGATTTTATTTCATGATTTATGTTTTTATGATTTTATTTTATGATTTATGTTTTTATTTTATGATTTATGTTTTATTGTATGATTTAAGTTTTATGATTTACGTTTTATGATTTTATTTTATGATTTACGTTGTTATGATTTTATTTTATGATTTACGTTGTTATGATTTTATTTTATGATTTACGTTTTTATGATTTTATTTTGTGATTTATGTTTTTTTTGTGATTTATGTTTTTATGATTTTATTTTGTGATTTATGTTTTCATGATTTTATTTTGTGATTTATGTTTTCATGATATTATTTTATGATTTATCTTGTTATCATTTTATATTATGATTTGATTAATTTATTGTTTTTGAGACAGTTACACTGCGAGAAAATGTTGGAAGTGACCTCCACCAGCATCTATACATGTTTGCACTAGTCTCACCATATTCTCTGAAGTTTTACGGAGAATTTCCTGGGCAATGTTACTTATTTCGGTTCGATGGATTCCTTGAGAACATCAATTGTCCGTGGCCTATTCTTGCACACCCTATTTTAGACACCCCCATAAAAATCCGCTGAGGTTAGTTCAGGGGATCTCGGGGTTACAGTCTTGTTGAGATTATTCGATTATTAAAGAAACTGGTTACAACTTCCATGGTGTCATTAGATGTATGATACGCTGCTCCATCTTGCTGAAAATAACTTTCTCTCAATTCGATATCTCCGTAAAACTTCAGAGAATATGGTGAGACGAGTGCAAACATGTATAGATGCTGGTGGGGGACACTTCCAACATTTTCTCTGAGATGTAAATAGTGTAATGTAATCTTCCAATTGTGTATTATATTCTTCCAAAGTTGCACCTGTGTGCTATTTATTATTAATTCAAAATTTATGGCCTGTTGAAATGGTTCAGGTTTATATGAATCGCACTTTAACTTCATATTTAGATATATCTTTAGGTTAATTTGTTTATTACCAGCTTGTGTAGTTAGTTATTTCAATTTAGTTTGTAATATTTATTTGAAAAATGTTGAATATAGAATTTCAAAGCTGTGTTTGGACATAAATTATAAAGAATTAGAACATAGGCCCCGAGTTTATAAAATGGTATATTGCAGATTTTTTATTTATTTATTTAGACAGTCAGGGATGCTGCAATTAATTCTTAAGTATTGAAAAGTACCCTAATGCTTGAGTGGAAGGAGATAATTGGATCAATACAGGCTACTGCCGAGTCAAAATACTGCAGTCATTTGTCGATAGCGTGTTTAAGAAAGGATTCAACAGGAGGATAATTCCCTCAAACCCTTTCTCAAGGAGAAGTTTGCATCTATTGGCACTTCATTCTACTCGACAGCCAGTTACCAGGATGGTGCTCTTTTTTCGCCGCACATTTCACTTTCTTTGCATTGCCAGTTTCTAACCTTTTCCCTATTTTCACACTGTTTTAATTAAATATCCCCAACTACTTCTTCATCGCAGAAGTTCTCCCACATCAGGGCACGTTTACCCAAACTGCTTTTCCTCCTTTTTTTATGAAGTAATAAGATCCGACAGAGGAAACTTTGGCTTCAGAGTGACGAGTTGGTTACGGAACCTCCAAAATGTTCGGGAAGATATTCGGCGACAGATTACAGATAGACCCAAGTCTTACTGAAACATGTCAACTTATATCTTACACTTACTTCCTCTGCCACACACTTTAAGTACTGTATTCCACCAAAGAGTTCAAAATAGACATTTCACCACCTGAATGTAAACGCTCCAAGCTCTTGCAATCGACTTTTGTTTCTGCACATCGACGGTGTCCGTTCGATGTTTAAACATTAATGCCCAATATGTCGGCAGCGGTGAAATGTACCAGCGTGCTACTTATGGTGATGTTACCTTTTAGCAAAAAATTCATTAAAAATTTAATTTTAAAGCAAAATTAAAAATATAAACAGTGAAATAAGACCTGAAGCTTTCCTGGCGACGAATACCTTCGTGATCTTCTCGAGAAAGAAGCCGAGTGACTGGATACAATACAAATATCAACAAAGACAAAAAAACTATCAAAATTCACATTACTGAACAAAAGACTGTTTTCAGTAAATTAAATGCTAGGTCAGGAGATGGCGTGAGTATAGAATATTCAGTCACAGCAACGTAACTAATTAACTTGATGATCAAGCTGTATAGATCTGTGCTTCTTAAGCCGACGGATTTCCATTTTAAGGCGGGTTTCCAAGAACAGCTGAACTTAAATCCACCACCACGACTAAGTGTGCTCCTCTCGGGAAATGGTGAAAGCTTCCTCAACTCTCCGGTGAAAAACTAATTAGATAGAAGACTAATTAGGTCACAGAAACGTAAAGATTTAATTTGATGATGTCAAGCTGTACATGTGTACTGGTAGCGGAAATTTAAGGAGGATTTGGCCATTTCCTCTGAGAGGAGCATGCTTAATCGTGATGCTGGATTTCAGTTCAATTCCTCTTGGAAACCGGCCTTAAAAGAAAATCCGTCGACTTAAGAAGCATAGATTTCATCATAATCAAATTTCATAGATTAGCATTCATTGCTGACTTATTACCGAGAGCTGGTGATGAGTCAGAGTAACTAAAGTAAAAATTCGTTCCAGTGAACTTAGCCAATAAGAAACCCATTAGCTACCCTACATTCCTCAATAAATGGCTAACCCAGACTACAACGGACGCCAGAGAAATAGATGACATTATCAATCTTACAGATTTATGCATAAGGAATAAATACTTCATCTTTAACCAAAAATTCTACAGACAATCAAAAGGATTAGCTATGGGGAGCCCACTTTCGCCTATTTTAGCAGACCTATACATGAGCTATTTTGAAACGCACATAGTAAAGGCCTTCCCTCAGATTTATAAATTTTGGCAGAGATATGTTGATGTTTTTGCTATCATTCCGGAAAAACTTAGAGAAGATTCTCTAAAATTACTAAACCTGCAAGATAATCACATCCAATTTACTATGGAAGTAGAAAGAGACAACACCCTGCCCTTATTGGAACTCACGATAACTAGAAATCGTTATGGTGTAGATTTTGGAATATACAGGAAGCACACACACATAGATAATTACATAAAGAAAAATGAATACAACCCAGTTTCACATCAACTAGGTGACTTTAGAAGTCTAATTTACCGGCTATACAACATCCCACTGAGTAAGGATGAATTTTTGAAGAACAACAACACATAAAAGACATAGCGGTATTAAATGGATTCAACCCAGCCATCATAAGGAACATGATGAAGAGAAAAGAAAAACTGAAGATAATATCAAAAAATACCACTCTCACACCACTTAAAAACAAATTGGCAATATATAAAATTCACCTACCATCCATGGGCTTTTAGAAAATTTGAACGAATCTTCAAAAGACTAAACTTAAAACTAGCACCCCAAAACAAATTCAATCTGAGGAACCTGCTAAATAAACCACTGAAAAATACAATCCCCAACAATTTTAAATCAGGAATTTATCAGATTAATTGTGAAACCTGTGAGAAAAGCTACATAGGAAAAACTAAGAGAAACTTGTTAACCAGGCAAAAAGAACACCAGAGGAACATTAAGTTGAAACAAACAGAAAAATATGCAGTTTCACACCATTTTTGGACAGAAAACCACAACATTGGCCACAACATTGAACTGTTAAAATCTTTAAGTACACCCATAGAATGGGATATTTGGGAAAAAATATTCATAAACAAAAACCGTGATAAAGTTATAAATTTTGAAATCCCGGCATTAAATGAAGTATTAAAACTTAGTGCCCCTAACACCAGATGGCAGAGTGATCGGAGCTCCGTAGTAGTGGAAGAAGAGGAATGTTCATTTAGTCACCAAACAGCTGAGGATGAGATCGAATAATCTTGAAAACGTTTCAATTATACAACAAGTAAGTGAAGTTTGAGTGTAAACACAGTGACTCATAAATCAAACTTAAATATAAAGATAACACGTGTTTAAATTACAAGTATTTCCATAAAAAAATCCAATGTACAACTAGTCTTCTGCAAAAAGTCAGCGATTACTCCTTCCTTCGGAATTCTTAAGTTTAGGAAAGTTTGCATATTAATCTCTGCATAACTGTTTTGTTTCTTTTTAGAGGAATCTGCCGTTCTGCCCGTTTAATCCGCGGATCCAAATATTCTGTTGCAACAGCAGATTCTCGTAGCCAAGGTATGTAAGCTCTGAAAAAATGGCAATATCGGTTACTTCGCAAATATCAGACATTCCAGTGGAACTGTTAACCTGGAAAGAGGATCATATTGAAATTCTACTGCTGTTTTCCTACGCATCAATATGGAGGCAAAAATATTCCAATAAATGCAAACATCACACAGAGAAAGCTAGAAAGAAAATGTGTTTCAATAAAACATTCGAAAGGGACATTTGGAGTTTAGAAATATTTTGCTAATATGTAGGCTTAGTGATTTTTGTAGTGCTTATACCAGGGTCATTTGATAAGTCTGGTAAAAAAAACAAAGAATAATATTTTTTTCAACATCTCACGTTATTTCTCAACATAATCTCCATTGTTGTCTATACACTTGTTACAGCGATGTTCAGCTTTTTCATCCCTTCGGAAAAATAGGTTGCATAAAGTTCGACAAAATACTCGTTGACGGTGACTATCACTTCTTCATTAGATTAAAATTTCTTACTTCCAAGCCAAATTTTCAAGTTAGAAGACAGGAAGAAGTCACTCGGGGCAAAGTTTTGCGAATAAGGTGGATGAGGGACCAATTCAAAGCCCAACTCATGCACTATTGCCACTACAATTGCTGATGTGTGCGATGGCGCACTATCCTGGTGAGGGAGTACCTCTTTTGCGTCTCAATCTCGCTCTGTTTTCATTCAACTTATTGCAAACGATCCAACAATGAAGCATAATAAACTCTAGTTATGTTCTTGCCTTTCTCCAAATAGTCTATGAGAATTATTCCTTGAGAATTACAAAGAAAAAAGTGGTCATCACCTTACCAGCTAACAAAATGGTCCTTGCCTTATTTGGCGCATTTTAACCAGCCTTTGTCTATTGCTTTGACTGCGATTTTGACTCTGGTGTGTAATGACGGATTCAAGTTTTATCCACGGTCACAAACAGGTGCAAAGTCTTTCGGATTGTGATTAAACATCGCCAGACACTCGATAGAAGTGTTCATTCAGATGCGCTTTTGTTCGACTGTGAGCAATAACGGCACCCATCTTGCACATAGCTTTTTATTGCAACTTTTCATGCAGCATATTGTGCACTTGCTTAGCTGAGATGCCTACAGCCTCAACCTATCATAAATTTGCAGTACTCAGACGTTGAAGACAATGACAATGACGAATTATCTCTTTACGTAAGTAACACTCACAGCTATACGGATACACCGCTGGCATTTTCGTTGGATTAGAAAAATAAATAATTCATAAACTGTAATTAACTTTAAACTAAATATTTAAAATCGTTTCGTAATATAAAAATATTCATGTTGCAATTGTGACTTTTTTTTTTTTTTTTTTTTGTAAGTTACGTCCTCCAACGTTGTCACATCGGAGGATGAATGAATTGGGTGAAACGATGCTCAAATGAGTCCAGGGTCCATGGAGCTTAGAGTTACCCAATATTTGTCTTGAAGGACAAGGGAAAACCACGGAAAAAAAGCCTTTTCCAGGTAACTCATCCTGACCGAGATTCGAACTCGGGACCTCCTGAACGTGAGGCAGACTTGCTACCATCAATGCTACCGAGGCGGGCTTGCAATTGTGATTTCAACAACTGTATTATTATAAAACTTTGGAAAATTCAGTTTGCGTTAGCGCCACGAACACTCGCATGTGTGGGAGAGAGAGAGGGGGGGATATAAAAAGAGTGGGGGTTACGAGGTGGCAACAGTGAAGGCTCTAACGCATCTGATTGGCTACAGGCGAGAACTCTTCCCATTTGAAACACATAATAGTGCTCGTACGTCTCATTTTAAACTCAGCAACCCACATTTTAATCATTTTATACGAAGGGTCGAGTCCTTCAATGTACTGCCCATCTCCCTTTTTGATTCTTTAACGTTAAGCCTTTCATATCACTGTTCGTTTCTCCAGATCCTCCATTTTGTGAGACATCTACACTTGTCTTCTTTAAAATGCTGTCATTCAAACACTAAACAAGCTATTGACCTGTAACTATGGATCAAGCTAGTGTAGAGTTAAGGTATACGAAGCTATCCGTCAAATTGGCCACGTGGTGCCATCTGTATGTGAGGCCTTGGACTTATCAACCGACCCTCCTATTGCAATATGTTTCCAGCTTAACAATCTTTCCTTTCTTTATATAAAACGAAAAATCTTTTAATGTGACGTGTCCCTCTAATACTCGTTAGATTGCCTTCCCTCCCCTCCGCCCTTCTCATTCCGCTCCCTCTGTGAGATATATTGAAAAGATGTTTGATGGTAAACGAGCTGTGTGTTTAAGTATTCAAATTTACGTTTCTAACCTGTTACCGAGCTCTGTTTCTAGCTGCACACCAATTGCGTACCTAGTAAATGTTATTCCCAGTTGAATGTAGCGTCCCGGCTTCTGCTACACAGCTGCCCGTCCCAAGGGATGCACAGAGTACATCCAGATTAAATTTTACCTTTACAGTTCTTTTTATAATTTCAACAAGAGAGATTGGACCAACCTACACACGATTAATAACACCAATCTGTCTGGTGCAGCAAGTCTAAAAAAAAATTCAGTTCTACTTTTTGACGCAAGTTAATTAAAGCGTGGTTGCTGAATTTTCGATTTATTTTTATCTGTATTTGATAGAAAAGAGAC
The DNA here is from genome assembly GCA_030765055.1 of Mantis religiosa. Lineage (NCBI taxonomy): Eukaryota > Metazoa > Arthropoda > Insecta > Mantodea > Mantidae > Mantis > Mantis religiosa. The sequence goes on from CM060960.1 coordinate 32,057,107, forward strand.
GGAATACACGATATGATAGATAGAATTTTTCAAACTATTTTTAATTATCCCATCTGTATATTCCACATACACTAAGGAAGTATAGACACCTACGCCACCTTTGTACGAGGGCTGTCCAATAAAAAATGATTACAATTTTTTTTGACAACGTCCCTTTACTCATCATAATTTTGATGGTCTTTCTCAAAATAGTCTCCCCTGAATGCGATGCACTTGTCCCAGCGTTTCTGCCCGTCTTCAAAGACATGCTGGAAACCATTTTTGAAAGATCCTTCAAAATGGCCTCCGCAGCCTTCACCACTGCTTCTGATGATGGATAAAGCCTCCCACGAAGGCGTTTCTTCAAGTTAAGGAATAGGAAAATATCACATGGGCTAAATCCGGACTATAGGAAGGGTGAGGGGTGTACTTCACGTTGATTTGTTGCAAGATATTGTTGCAGCAACAACAATGGCAATATGCGGCCGCGCATAATCGTGGTGCAGCATCCAGCCTGCTTCAGAGAAAAGTGGTCTTATGCGCCTTATATGGACTTGCAATGTTTTCAGGACATCCCTGTAGTATTGTCCAGTTACTGATGTGTGTGCAGGTACAACATGCTGATAAACCATTCCATGAATATCAAAGAAAGAGATGGCCATAACTTTCCCAGCAGAAACAACCACTTTTGCTTTTTTGGGGATTGTTGATGAAGGAGATTTCCACACTGAGCTTTGCTGTTTGCTCTCAGCATCAAAATGATGTAGCCAAGTTTCATCAGCAGTGACTACATTTGAAAGAACTCCGGATCTTCCTTTAACATCAACTTTAACTGCATGCAGACCTGCATGTGAATGTCCTCTTGTTCGGGAATCAACAGTCTTGGAGCCCATCACGCACAAACACGTCTCATGTGTAATGTTTCTGTCACCAAAGTGTGGGTGGCACCCAATGAAATTCCCGCCTCGGTAGCGTAGATGGTAGCGTGTCTGCCTTACGTTCAAGAGCTCCCGAGTTCGAATCTCGGTCAGGGTGAGTTACCTAGATAAGTTTTTTTCGGGATTTCCCCTTTTCCTGAACGACGAATGTCAGGTAACTCTAAGCTCCGTGGACCCCGTACTCATTTGAGCCCCATTTCACCCAATTCATTCACCGTCCGATATAACTTAACGTAGGGGCGGACGTAAATTACAAAAAAAAAAAAATATTATGCAGATGTTGGTATGGCTAGCGGACCCCGAGTGAGGATAGATTCGTGCTTTGTGCTAACATAGCGTGGCGCTTATTTTTTCTTTCTTGGTGAACCTTGCTAGGACGTATAGCAGGATATTGTGCAATCACATCTCTTCTGAATCCAGCCTAAAAGATAAATGTGTTTTTGTTTATTGTAATGGTATCTAGGTTTATTAAATTTGTTAAATCGAAGTAATTTTCTTTTTTGTTTTAAAATTGTAATTTAGATGTCACTTAATAAAACGGTATTTGGTGCACCGAAGCCTCTCATGCCATTCGAATTGACTCATGTTGGCGCGCTGGCCATAGTAGCTCAATGGTTTAGAGCGGCTGGACGGAGACCAGAAGATCCGTGGTTCAAATCCCGTCTATGGTATTGAATTTTTCAGTCTGGCTCGATCCTTTCGAAGTGATACATTTGCCTGTGGAATAACCTGTTTTGCTAACTAAGCTTTCCATTTCAACTAGGGTAATGGCATACTTCTCAAGGAGAGAAACTTTTAAATTTTCAAGTAGCCACCGCCACCCAATTGTTTCGAATGGAGGTGTAATATAATGACATTGATAGAGATTGCATGTAGAGAGTACAGACTTATTTTGAGTCAATGGAGTCTCAGAGTATATTTCAGTTAAGACACTAAAAGGCAGACGCGGCTTCTGAAGGGGGTAGCATGTTTGCGCTACAACCAAAATGCTGGGTCTACCTTTAATGTAATGGTATGTTCCATTTGGAGTTCATTTCGACCTTGTCTAGTGCAGGGGACCTGAGCGTGCTGTGTCAAGTAGTTCACTACCAGATGCAAACCACTGGCATACAATAGGGAGGTATCAGGCAGGACGAACCTAGGATTTGCCGAGGCAAGTAGGGGGGCGATGAGGGGCATATGGCTGCATGTCGTTGGTTAACCTAGCTGTCAGATAATAGTGGATGCCTAACCTGCTCGTTCTTTCATCACAGCAGCGGCATCTATTGCGCCTATGTTAAATGTAACCTACGAGTACATAGTCACATGGTTTGTGCCGTGTTTTGAGTAGTGCATCAGAAATATTTATATAAATACAGGTAACTTATGTTATAAGAAGAAACAATGAATTCCATAAAGTGTCTTTTAGCACATCCTTTTTCAAACATGACCTTAGAAGGAAAAATTGAACTTAAGCGACTTGGAAGACCCACGCTGAAGCTAAACATCACACAGATAGTCAAAACAAAAACAAGATGTTTTAACAGGAAGTTTAACAACAATGTATACGATAAATCAACACCAACTCCAATACTCAGACCATAATGCAGATTCCAAGATGGCGCCCGTCGAAGCCCAGTGGCTCTGGTTACGCAGAATAGAAAACTATACACAATGGACATAATATAATCCATATTACGGAGCAGCGAGGTAACTCCTAAGCATGTATCACTATATACTTTCAACTAAAACGTGTTATAACATAAATAAAGAGTATCATGACAAATCCTAAGAGCTTATCACATTATATAGTAGCACGACCAGTACTATGCATTTTCCACCTTATACTTCCAATCAAAATTTAATTTAGAAGGTATGACAACTCATAAGCATTAAACACAGCAAAGTTTATCTTATTGGACTCAATCATCCTATCGTCTGTAGCAAGTACTAAAGTTTCTTTTATATTGTTTATATAGTAACCTTTTCTGGCAAGGACATAGGTACTGCTTATACTATAACATTTAAGAGAACTCACCAGATTGTCCAGTTTACTCCAATTGTCACGTTTGAAGGTGTCTGTTCCCTCACACTGCAAGAGCCATTTAAAATTTCCTACTGGTAGGCTCATAATATTGCTTCTAGGTTATGAAATACTTCGAAACTTATTAAGTGAAGGAACATCAGTGAAGCTGGGATCTTGAATGTTATTGAAAAGAACGTAACTAATCGTCTTTAATAATGACTATCAATGGGTTAAAATCTCCTCACCACTTCGGTTCAAAACTGTCAATAACATCTTGTGCACACCAAATATTAAAATTATCTTTACTCTCTGTAAAATGTGTTGGATGCATTCTTCAGGATTTCGTCTTTTCTGGTTGAGCTTTAATGTGTGATAAGATGGCTGATTCTCTAAAAATCGTGGGTAGGCATCATCTATTAATTTTGGTACTTATCGAAGGGCACGAATTGGTTCACCATCATTTACTGGAAAGATGTCTTCCTTAACCTCAAAGCACTGTTCAAAATTATGAATACAAACTACAGTTTTGTCATTTACTTTAAAATCTTTACGATGTATGTTCCTGGTCCACTTACACCATTTCGATTTTTCCTTCGCAAATTTAAATGTCGTGTGAGGTGCACTACCATAATTAGATTGCAGCTGGGAACACAACAACGACGCATTTCGACATTACTTCACAGTATATATTTAGGTAAACGTTATCACTTTATGTTAAATACTCAACTATAAACTAACTCGTTAGTCACTAATTGCCACTGTAATATGAATTACACTAATTCTTCAAACACACAATCAAAGTAAACAAACACACACTTTACTCTGTAGATATAACCACAACATAACAAGCTGGGCCACGAGCGCCGCCATTTTTCCTACAATCGATTCTCGTATTATGGTCTGAGTATTGGAGTTGGTGTTGGATAAATATTCTAGAGTGTTTATGAAATGTGATTGTTGCGTTGTATGCTGTGAATTACCGTTAACTTGTGTGTACAGCAATCTGTAGTGACAGGCTTAAAGAAATTTTATTTAAAAAAATTAAGTTGCATGGATAACTTGGTGAACCACCAATTTTCAGAGCCATCAGCCGCTAAGTAAAAGAATACAGTAGACAGATTTTTATGACTGCCTCTAATATTTCTTCATACCCTAGTCATTCAGGCAACGAATAGAAAGTAGATTCTATGTGATGTTATTCCTAAAATCAAGATTCAGCTTTGAGCGTACACATATGTACTACTCCCCCCCCCCCTTCTCTCTTCATGGGATCAAAAGCTTACCAAGACATAAAGAAACACTTCCACAACAACAACCATTACTCCTGAAGAGAGCTTCTGATACATAAAATACATTTGCAATTCAATCTCGACCCTACCGTATAATATATTGTTCTCAGGAGCTCAGAGGAGCTTGTAAGTTTCTTTACAACAGTTCCTGGGAGGCTGGCTGGCTGGTCAGGAATATAGCCGTAATGTTTCGCCCATCCCTCTTTCTCCCTGTAGGGCAGAACCTGGACTAAGGGTGTAAATCATGGCTTCTCTCTATATCCTCTCTCTCTGATCTGCAGTGGACTCTGTAAATCAGGCCAAGTGCTTTTCCCTTAGTCGATAAAGTCTGCCCGCATACTGTTACTAACTGGTCGCTTCAGTGGTTGCAGTTTTTTTCCCCCGAGGAACGCTTACCCTTCGGGGCTTAATATTGCACTTACGACCCTCCAATTAAATAGCTAAAGACAGTTAAAATATTTAGCTATCAAACCTACTAAACCAACAATAAACAATACAGCAAGATCTTGATCCGTACTGGAGAAATAAGCGAGATACGACGGCTGTTCAATAAGGAATGATCATAACCCTTTTACGGTCATAATTTTTCACACTAAAATTAAAACTTATTATATTCTGTTAGCTTAATGTGAAACAAACACGCTGTAGTAGTTTCATTGTTGGTACTACTGCTTTCCACCTATGAGAACCAGGCAAGTTCAGACACGTTCAGTATCGCCTACCGCTGCAATGGAGGTAACATGCAGTTAACGTTGATGTTAGAGGAAGATCGGGAGTTTCTTTCAAACGTCATAACTGCTGATGAAACTTTGCTACATCATTTTGATCGTGAGAGCAAACAGTAAAGCTCAGTGTGGAAATCTGCTTCATCACCAACGCTCAAAAAAATCAAAAGTGGTTGCTTCTGCTGGGAAAGTTATGGTCATCTCATTCTTTGATATTCATGGAACGGTTTATCAGCATGTTGTACCTGTACACACATCAGTAACTGGACAATACTACAGGGATGTGCTGAAAACATTTCAAGTCCATATCAGGCACAAAAGACCACATTTCCGTGAAGCAGGCTGGATGCTGCACCACGATAATGCGCGGCTGCATATTGCCAATGTTGTTGCTGAATATCTTGCAAATATCAAGATGAATAGCATCCCTCACCCTCCATAAAGTTCGGATTTACCCCATGTGACTTTTTTCTATTCCCTAACTTGAAGAAATGCCTTCGTGGGAGGCATTATCCATCATCAGAAGCAGTGATGAAGGCTGCGGAGGCGATTTTGAAGGATCTCTCAAAAATGGTTTCCAGCATGTCTTTGAAGACTGGCAGAAACGCTGGTACAAGTGCATCGCATTCAGGGGAGACTACCTTGAGAAGGGCCATCAAAATTATGAGTATAGGTACGGTGCCAAAAAAAATTGTGGTCATCCTTTATGGAACAAGTAGAGATTTGATAAGAGTTTAGGGAAGTAAAAAGATAAATAACATTCCATGTTTTTTTAATGTAAATTTATATTGAGGAATTAATCCTTAAAGAATTAATCCTTTTAAATACATTACTCCGGTATATGGGTGATTTTTGATTAGAGCCAACTGAAAAATTCAATGCCATGGCCGGGATTTGAACCACGGATCTACTGGTTTCCATCCAGTTGCTCTACCCTTGAGCTACCATGGTCAACGTGCCTTCCTGACATTAAATTCTCCAATTGACTCATCATATTTTCCCGGTAGACCACTTTAGGGTTCTCAAATTTGAGACAACCACTTGTGGCGACTTACTATTATAAGTACTTAATTACCAGGATTTTATCGTAGATTATTTTTTAATGTAAATTTATATTGAGGAATTAATCCTTAAAGAATTAATCCTTTTAAATACATTACTCCGGTATATGGGTGATTTTTTATTAATTAGAACCAACTGAAAAATTCAATGCCATGGCCGGGATTTCAACCACGGATCAACTGGTTTCCGTCCAGTTGCTCTACCCTTGATCACAGTAGGTCCGTGGTTCAAATCCCGGCCATGGCATTGAATTTTTCAGTTGGCTCTAATTAAACATTCCATGTTGTTGGAAATAATCATTTCTTCCACATTAGCCGTGTGTAGGCTAAGTTTTGAATGAGTACGAGTCAGACTAAAGATTCGTAGCTGGAATTTGAACCACGGTAAGTCGCCACAACAGGTACGTGCCTCATAGCATATGAGAATCCCTAGTGGTCTACCGGGAAACATGAGTCAGTAGGAGAATTCAATATCATGTCGGCATGTTGGCCATAGTAGCTCAGTTGGTTAGCGCAACCGCATGGAGAGTGGGAGATCGATGGTTCAAATCCCGGCTTCTCTTGGAATGTACACATTTGCTAATTTGTTACAGTGCTGGAATGCACACTTTAAATACATCAATTTCTTTCAACTGTTTGAACGTACACGCTGAATTTTACATTCTTTACTGTCATAGCATTGATACATTTAAATTTTCTTTTAAGGACCCAGCGTTCTTCCTTGCTTTATCCAATTATAGATGTTTAAGGATTTCACTATCCGCATAGCGTTCGGTTCCAAGAAATCCAGAAGATTAGATTTGTTATGTATGTTAGCAATGTATTAGTACATATCTTGAAGCAACCATGGATGGATGGATGGATGGATGGATGGATGGATGGATGGATGGATGGATGGATGGATGGATGGATGGATGGATGGATGGATGGATGGATGGATGGATGGATGGATGGATGGATGGATGGATGGATGGATGGATGGATGGATGGATGGATGGATGGATGGATGGATGGATGGATGGATGGATGGATGGATGGATGGATGGATGGATGGATGGATGGATGGATGGATGGATGGATGGATGGATGGATGGATGGATGGATGGATGGATGGATGGATGGATGGATGGATGGATGGATGGATGGATGGATGGATGGATGGATGGATGGATGGATGGATGGATGGATGGATGGATGGATGGATGGATGGATGGATGGATGGATGGATGGATGGATGGATGGATGGATGGATGGATGGATGGATGGATGGATGGATGGATGGATGGATGGATGGATGGATGGATGGATGGATGGATGGATGGATGGATGGATGGATGGATGGATGGATGGATGGATGGATGGATGGATGGATGGATGGATGGATGGATGGATGGATGGATGGATGGATGGATGGATGGATGGATGGATGGATGGATGGATGGATGGATGGATGGATGGATGGATGGATGGATGGATGGATGGATGGATGGATGGATGGATGGATGGATGGATGGATGGATGGATGGATGGATGGATGGATGGATGGATGGATGGATGGATGGATGGATGGATGGATGGCCCATAAAAATTCAATGCCACGGCCGGGATTTGAACCACAGATCTCCTGGTTTCCCTCCAGACGCTGTAACCCATTGAGCTGCCATGATCCGTGGTTCAAATCCCGGCCGTGGCATTGAATTTTTCATATTGACTCTATCAAAAACCATACTCTGTATACGGCTAGAGTGAAGAAATGATTAATTTCCATCAATTAACTAAAATAATAAGAGTTAAATGATGAAGCCTGGGACTCAAGTACTTACGATAGTAAGTCGCCACAAACGGTGTATCTCGGATGCGAGAGCCCCTAGTGGTCTACCGCGGAAATATACGAGTCAAATGGAGAATTTAATGTCATGAGGGCAAGTTGGTCATTGTAGCTCAATGGTTTAGAGCGATTGGACGGAAACCAGGAGATCCATGGTTAAAATCCCGGCCATGGCATTGAATTTTTCATGTTGACTATCAAAATCCTTAGCCTTTATACGGCTAGTGTGAAGAAATGAATAAATTCCTTCAATTAACTAAAACAAATGCCCACCTCGGTAGAGTAAGTAGTAGCGTGTCTGCCTTACGTTCAAGAGGTTCAAAGTTCGAATCTCGGTCAGGATGAGTTATCTGGATAAGGTTTTTTCCGGGGTTCTTCCTTATCCTAATAGACGAATGTCGGTAAGCTACATGTACCCTGGGCTCACTGAGGTTCATTTCATACACCTCGTGCATCGTCCGATAAAACGGCCGCGCTGTGGCTTGGTGGTTACCGCTCGACTTTCACCAAGTAGGCCCGGGTTTGTTCCCTGGCGACCGCAAAGTGAGATCTGTGGTGGACAACAAGGCGCTGGGGTGGGTTTCCTCAGGATTTCCGGTTTCCCCGCCATGTCATTACATCTGTGCTCCAACTTCATCTCATTTATCATCAGTGTCACCGCCTGCGGTGCCGCATGCAGTAAAAGCGGGCGTTAAACACTAAGCTAGCTACAAAACAGGAATGAACATAAGATGGCCTTAGGCGTGGCTGTTCTATTACTACTAGCCAATGCGGTGCGCGCACGTTGTACAGTTAAGCTCGCATACTCTCTCACTTCGCTGAACCATACGGCTAATTTCTTTGCGCGCTCTAAAGATATTAATTGCAGAATCACTTTCTTGTCCCATGTTACGGAGCTATTTTTTCTGAGGATTACTGTCCAAAGCCTATGTTTGTAGCACATCTGGTTTCGGAGATATGGAAAGATAAGGCGCCTGACTAGAAACAAAAGAATTATTAACTGTCAGTGAAGAAGAGCACACATGTTATGCTGCAGTTGTATTTTGTACCTTGTGTTCAGTAAAGTGGTGATCTTTTACGAGTGCACACGTTCTTTTCAAAGTTAGTAAATATATCGCTTAGCAAGCCTAGTACTGGTGCGCCTAGTAGTAACTGCCAAACCACTCATAAGATTTCACACAAGCAGGCTAGAAATATTCTTGTTAATGCGTATTCCTTTTTCAAACAGTTGACAATTGAAGACATTTTCGAAAGTACAAATTTCGCTCAGACTCGAGAATTAATGTTACAATCTTGTCACGTGAGTGCTCATTCTGTGACGAACATTGTTAAAGAAGGCAAACAATTTACCAAATTAGGAGAACTTTCCATATTTAGATCTCCAGGTCAACATCGGTCAGCTAAACAACGTGCTACCAACATAGACAATTTTCAAAAATGTGTTTTACGTAGAACAATTTGATTTATATGCAAAGGATGAATATCAAACTGCCAAAATGCTGATCAATTTAATTAGGGGGAATATAGAATATACAGATTCCGTATCTTCTATGCATAATATTCTGAAATCTCTTGGATTCAAATATAGAAGAACTAATGGTCGGTAATTTCTGTTTGAAAGAAGCGATATTGTTGCTGCAAGACTAAAATTTCTGCGCAGAATGCCTTACATTAGTACATGAGATTCATGGTGTGAAAATGCTTAATAAACACACATTCATATCTTCAGTAATTAAGTATTTTAATGAAACAAAAATTGGTTTAAAGTCCATTACAGACAGTATACAAATATGGCATCATAGTCGTTGAAATGTCACTATTTTGTTTCACTGTAGCAAACACCTTACTTCGTAGAACGCATTTAATTTGAATAAGTCTGTTTTGTGTGCATATGAACGATAGCTATGTAAGCGAACTGTTCTCCAGTTCAAGGTTTTAAGGTTCAGGTTGTGCTATAATCATTCTGTATGTTCTTAAACACATGCTGAAATATTAAGCGAAATTCTCTCAGTATCTGTATCACTGTACATCTCAGCATCTATTTTCTAGCTAGGTTCAGACAAAGACAGGTTTATTTTCTATCTCTGTCTCCTGCTAGCCGTGGAACTGGCAAAACCAAGGCAGTAGAATAACCGTATTGGCTTAACCCATGTTCATTCTTACCTTGTAGTCACACAAACAGGCTCGCGCGCACGCTCACTCTCGTACTCTCGCGCTGGCCGCGCCGTGGCTCAATGGTTAGACCGCTTGGCTCTCACCAAGGCAGCCCGGTTTCGATCCCAGGCGACCGCATAGTGAGATTTGTGGTTGACAACACGGCACTGGGCGGGTTTTTCTCCGGGATCTCCGGTTTCCCCACCATCTCATTCCACCGGTGTTCCATCTTCATCTCATGTATCATCAGTGTCACCACCTGCGGTGTGGTATGTAGTAAAAGCGGGCGTTAAACACTACACATTTCACACACTCTCGCGCTCATGCACTCTCGCGCTCATGCCCTCCCGCACTCTCGCGCTCTCACTCTCTATATCTCTCACTATATATATATATATATCACTATCTCTCTCTATCTCTTCTATCTATCTCTCACTCTCTATATCTCTATCTCTCTCTATATCTCTATCTAACTATCTCTAACTCCCTCTATCTCTCTCAATCTCTATCTCTATCTCTCTCTATCACCCTCTATCTCTATCACCCTCTATCTCTATCACTCTCTATCTCTATCACTATCTCTATCTCTATCTCTATCACTATCTCTATCTCTATCTCTATCACTATCTCTATCACTCTCTATCTCTGTCACTCTCTATCTCTATCACTCTCTCTCTATCACTCTCTGTCTATCACTCTCCATCTCTACATCTCTATATACCCATATCTCTATCTCTCTATCTCTATATCTATCTATATCTCTACATCTCTATATCTATATCTCTACATCTCTACATCTCTGTCTCTCTCTAGCTCTCTAGCCCTCTACCTCCCCTCTCTATCAATCTCTACCTCCCCTCTCTATCTCTATTTCTACCTCCCCTCTCTATCTATCTCTATCTCTCTACCTCCCCTCTCTACCTCCCCTCTCTCTATCTCTCTACCACCCCTCTCTACTTCTATCTCTCTACCTCCCCTCTCTACCTCTCTCTCCCTCCCCTCTCTATCTCTCTACCTCCCCTCTAACTATCTCTCACTGTCTCTCTCCCTCTCTCTCTCTCTCTCTCTCTCTCTCTCTCTCTTACACATCCATATGATTTAACGTTGTAGCACGTAAATAAAAAATTAAAGTAGCACTTCTTACAAAAACCTTATTAATGTTAAAAAATGTTGTGATAGTACCCTAGCATAACAATTTGAATTCTACCTCCCCTCTCCGAAATTCCTTCTCTCATACAATTCATATTACAGCCTCAGTGTGAGCAAGTAAAGACCCAGTCTAATTAAAAAATCTGAAGCCTAGGGAGCAGCTGGTGTGTACCTCTGGCGGGATAGACGGTAACTAAAACTGCAAGCAGACGCATTATGTGAAAGTTCTTGACGCCAGGTCTCGCGTGATCTTAATCTCGGCGTTATTAATGCCTTTCTCATGTACTTTGGACATTAACATATGGTCCACTTCCTTCTACTTATCCAGCATCTTTCTAAGCTCTTATTTTCCATGGCAGCTTCATTTTATTCCATTCTGAGTTTTTAATGTGTTCATTTTAAAAGGCACTGAAGGAGCAAACATCTTCAGAGTACGTTAAAATGCAACGCTGAAGCATTCGTGTGTTCGCGCTACGGCTGACACTGTAATGGGACAAGTACTACAGCATTTGTTTTCACTCTTTCACTCTTACCTGTTTTAAACAAATTTTAAATAAAAGAGATCAAGTTATTGAGTACTGGCCTTAAGATTACATTGAGAGTAATTAATGAGAAACTGGCTGCACTTTATAACATTTTCTGGTATTTAAGAGGGATTTAGATCTGATAAATCCTGTACTTATGCAATATTTATAATTAAACAGCTCTCGGAAGAAGCATTAGAAGTTAATATATCAGCATATGTGTTTTGTCGATCTAGAAAACACATTTGATAAATTGGAACTACATCACGTTTTACAAATTTCAGACGATAATAATGTGCCAAATACAGCTATAGAAGGCTATGGAAGGGTCGTATTATTTTCTGAACGTACTGCGATGCACTTTTTTTCATTTTCGTCTGCACACAGCTGAAAAAATGGCAGGTATACAAAATCGTAAACAAAAGCCGTAAGACAAATTTCTCATCGATGGAGAAAGAATTGTTAACTGAATTGGTGACGAAGTAAAAGGATATCGTTGGAAAATAAGAGGACGGATGCTGTGAATGTAAAATAGAAAGATGTCACATGGGAAAAATTGGAAACGAATTTAATTCAAATGCATGTGTCACTACTACAAGCACCAAACAACTTCGTCAGTATTACTTAAATTTAAAACGAGTTGCGAAGGACAAGTGACTTGAACGTTTCAAGACGGGAGGTGGACAGTATTAATCACATAATTCAGTGAATTTAAAATCGCAAAGTTATTAATACTTGAAGCTAAGGCGAGATCGGCGTATTCCTTTCGATGCATGTTCTAATTCAGTATTACGTAAATTTAAAACGAGAAGCGAAGGACAAGTGACTTGAATGTTTCTAGACGGGAGGTGGACAGTGTATTATCCACATAATTCAGTGAATTATAAAATCGCAAAGTTATTAATACTTGAAGCTAAGGCGAGATCGGCGTATTCCTTTCGATGCATGTTCTAATTCAGTATTACGTAAATTTAAAACGAGAAGCGAAGAAGGACAAGTGACTTGAATGTTTCTAGACGGGAGGTGGACAGTGTATTATCCACATAATTCAGTGAATTATAAAATCGCAAAGTTATTAATACTTGAAGCAAAGGCAAGATCGGCATATTCCTTTCGATGCATGTTCTAACCTCTCTTGTACTTCGGCAGTAACCTTCATAGCAACTTCTAACACAACGTGCAACACTGCACCCTAATTCATGTCTCATTTGTTTAATTATTATTACATCTATGACAACGCTGAATAGAAATGGACTTAGGGAGTCGCCTTGTCATACGCCTCCTTTTACTGGAAGATCCTGTGTGTTAGCTTATCTTGGAACTTTGACTAAAATATTTTTCTATTGCGCCTAATTTCACCAACAGATGTTAAGACTTAACACAAGTTTTGCAATAGTTAAAACAAAAATTGCATTTCACCAACAAGTGTTCGCGTAACACTCGTGTTAAATCTCTTGTTAAACTAATAAGACAAAATTCTGATGTTAAGTCCTTGACAATTGTAAATAGTTAAGATGGCGCGCATGAACTCAGCTGTTGATGACGATTTGTTATATTTAAGACCGTCTAAATGACATTCGTAATAGAGTACGGCCTATGAGGAGAAATGACTGAGGAGCTAGCAGAAGAAAATTTTGCATAGAGGTATAGACTGTCCAAACAAGGTGCTATGAAGGTTACTGCGGAAGTACAAGAGGGGTTACAACATGCATCGAAAGGAGTATGCCAATCTCGCCTTTGCTTCAAGTATTAATAACTTTGCGATTTTATAATTCACTGAATTATGTGGATAATACATTGTCCACCTGCCGTCTTGAAACGTTCAAGTCACTCGTCACTTGTCCTTCACTCCTCGTTTTAAATTTACGTAATACTGAGAACATGTATCGAAAGCAACAGGCGGATTTTGCATTTGCTAAAAGTATTAATAACTTTGCGATTTTATCATTCACTGAATTATGTGGACATTACATTGTCCACCTCCCGTCTTGAAACGTTCGTCACTCTTCACTTGTCCTTCTTCGCTCCTCGTTTTAAATGTACGTAATACTGAGTTAGAACATGCATCTAAAGCAATATGCCGATCTCGCCTTTGCTTCAAGTATTAATAACTTTGCTATTTTATAATTCACTGAATTATGTAGATAATACATTGTCCACCTCCCGTCTTGAAACGTCCAAGTCACTCGTCACTTGTCCTTCGCTCCTCGTTTTAAATTTACGTAATACTGAGTTAGAACGTGCATCTAAAGCAATATGCCGATCTCGCCTTTGCTTCAAGTATTAATAAATCTGCTATTTGATAATTCACTGAATTATGTGAATAATACAGCTGCTGCCTTGAAACGTACATTACTCGTCACTTGTCCTTCTTCGCACCTTGTTTTAAATTTATGGAATACTGAGTTAGAACATGCTTCAAAAGCAATATGCTGATATTACCTTTGCTTCAAATATAAGTTTACGATTTTATAATTCACTGAATGATGTGGATAATATATTGTCCACCTCCCGTCTTGAAATGTTCAAGTCACTTGTCCTTCTTCGCTCCTCGTTTTAAATTTCGTAATATTGACGAAGTTGTTTCGTGCTTCTAGTAGTGACACATGCATTTGAATTAAAATGGTTTAGAATCATTTCGCACGTGGCATCTTTGTCTTCTGCATTCACCGTATCCGCCCTTATATTTCCCACGATATTCTTATACTTTGTCACCAATTCAATTAACAGTTCATTCTCCATCGACGAAAAATTTCTCCCACTGCTTCCCTTGCGAGTTTGTTCACCCACCATTTTTCAGCTGTGTGCAGCCGAAAATGAAAGCAAGAGCTTATAGCAGTACGTTCAGAAAATATGACTAATCCATAGACTTCTATAGCTGAAAGATTTACAAGTTTCTTGGCGTTAACACGTGTTTGTTAACATTTTCAGAAAACAGGTTGGTGAAATGTAAGAAATTTAACAGTTTTGTTAGCGCTGTGACAATTGTTTAGGTTACATTTGTTGACGTCGATCTTAAAATCTGTTGGTGATATCGGGCATAAGTGATCATAGAAATGAATTAAAGGTGACAGAAGTTTTTTCAGAAGATATGCTATTGCGAATGCACATCCAAGTTTTAAGAGCAGACAACTTTTATCCCAAAGTTTGCTTCAGTTGGCTTTTTGATATCTTTGGTCTTCACAATGTATAGTAGCTCATGATTATTCATAACACTTATGAATATTTTATATTCCTTGCCTTTTCAGTTTGTAGGCCTTTGAGTCATTGTAAGAAGAAGCTCGCCGCTATGGCCACCGTACCGTAGAGCAGCGCTCCTGACGGAACCGTTTTCTTACTGTGTTGGTAAGGCACTGTTATTGCTTACTAGAGTCAACTGTCTTCTGATTAAAGTATAACCAAAAATACTAGTTCTAACCCAGTGCTATGTATGATCATCCCAAACCAAAGATATCTTCTCAGCATGGAGGTATTCTTGTCTTCAAGAATGCTGTCTGCATTTCTTTCTTTTTTTTTCCGTAATTTACGTCCTCCAACGTTAGGTCATATCGGACGGTGAATGAATTGGGTGAAATGATGCTCAAATGAGTCCAGGGTCCATGGAGCTTATTTACCTGACATTCGTCTTTCAGGATAAGGGAAAACCCCGGGAAAACCTTATCCAGGTTACTCACCCTGACCGAAATTCGAACTCGGGACCTCTTGAACGTGAGGCAGAGTAGCGACTGATTTTCATGGAGTTCGTTGAGCAACTGGACCATGTAGATTTTTGTATTAAGAATTTTATCTTTATTAGAGATGCGCAATAAATTTTTAATTCTAAATTTATTTTGAGGAACTAAAGTTTACAGAAAACTCTTTAAAAATGGTTTGTAAACTTTCATGAACCCAAGGATGGTAAATTACTAAATTTTCAAGATAAAGCTATAAAATTTATATTAGAGACTGAAATTAATGGATTTCTTCCTTTTCTAGATCTAAAGATAATAATAAATAATAATAAATTAAACTTTGGTATCTATAGGAGGTCTGCTCATATTGATAGTTACGTAAATAAAAGTTTTAATCATTTTCCACATAAATTTGCTGTTTTCAATAGTTTGATTTATAGATTAATAAATATACACCTGAATAAAGATGACGTTAGTAAAGAATATAAACCTATTATTAATACTTCTTACATTAATGGCTTTAAAAAAGACTGTATAAATAAAAAATTGAAAATCTCAAATATAAAAAAATCTGTTAACGATATTTCTACCCTTAGAAACATAAAAGACGATTATTATTTTAAAAAAATTACCTACCATCCTTGGGTTAATAAATATTTTCAAAAAAAATTAAACAGTTTTGTATAACTTTAGTTCCTCAAAATTAATTTATTATTACAAATATATTGCATTTCTCTAATAAAGATAAAATTCCTAATAATAAAAATCTACATGGTCCAGTTGCTCAACGAACTCCATGAAAATCATTTGCTACTCTGCAGTGTTCACACTGCTTAAAAACATTTGCCCCCCAGTATTCTCTGTGCGGATATTACGCACCGAACTCCGACTTTAACTGGGTGCGTAGATGCTTCATGGATGACGTGGATTTTCGATGGCCCTGTAGCGTGAGTTCTGTAAGTTCGCATAACAAGATAAATCGAACCATGCTTCATCTGTGAACCATGTGATGGACAGTATGGCAGGCCTTTGCACAATGAATGTCTGAAATCAACAACAATAATTCAATCTTTTATCCTTATGTGGTTCCTGTAGCTGATGAACAAACGTAACCCTATATGACTTTAGGCCTGCAGTTTTTGCAGCTCTGACACATTGAGGTGTACCCTTCCTCCTGCAGCAAACGTCTTTATGATTTTTGGGTGACTGCTCCAGTCGTGCTCTTACGTCAACAACTATGGCAAGCCTAGATGAACGATGCTTGCCTTTTTCACTCAACAGAGATCCAGTTATTTCCAATTTGTTTAAAGTCTGTTTAGTTAACTCATGTGCACGTCGGCCGCTGTCTTTGACGAACCCTTATAATCGTTTTACAACACAGACCCTCCTTCTCCCAGACCTTTCTGCAAGATTGCCACCTTTCTCAATACGTCATGGGTATCGTACGAGGTTTCGTCTAAATTATCTTACGTCCATTACTGAAAAACTTCCTTAGTTTTGACAAACATATATCGCCAAGCTACAATTCTACTGCATTCCACAAAAAAACCTTAAATTACTCAATGTACAGTATTTGAAACCCAGCTCCTTTAGAAGACCGCGCAAAGTGAAGTGCCCATAAGGAAAATCACAAATTCCTTGCAAATGTGCAACCAATTCGTCTAAGGTAGGCGCTCTCCCTTTTGCATAGAATCTATAAATTTCTCGACGAATTAAATCGCGTATGAAATTATCTAATTTAGAGAAACGTTTCCTTTTGTTTTCACACTTGATCGGCGTCTTTGTTATTCCTTTCGTCACAATATTTCTTACTGTATTTCTGTGAATACCCAGAATTTATCATCAGGTTCATTGCACGACCCCTTACCAAGATTATTTCTCAGCGCATATTTATGTGTTCAAAACAAGCGCTTGAATTTGCTTAGAGACAGTTCTTAACTTTGTTTTTTGAGGCTTTTCCAGTAATATAACTCGGCCCATTTATTCACACTGATGTCTTCACTTTGACTATTTCACTTGACTGAAAGTTATCTACTACTTCATTTGCATTTACCACTGCATTTCCCTCCCACGGTCTCCACATCGTGACACACAACGAATTGCTGCACGTAATGAAACAGATCAAATGGAACTTGGAACTTTGGCAACTGAGACTCCACGTGGAGTAGACATGCGGCTGTCACTTCAAGAAACTCAGGGTTGCTATTAGTCCTCAACGACAGTGTTCCATTTCTGAAGTGTGGAGATAGATTTATGACGGTCATTAGTGGTTGGGAGGCTCAGGTTCCTTTGATTCCGAACTGCACACGCGTTAACTAAACAGACTTTACCAGTCCTAGTATTGTTTCTTTCGGGAGGAATGCGAACACCAAATTCTCTCTGGTATACGCTTGAGTGGCTGTAATTTATTTCGTAATCCAGTATTGCTTGAGCAGGAAAAGTCCTTGATTTGATGTGTACTGCATTTTCATTCACACACACATACACACGACTGGACATTGAAGATCTGAATGTCAGACCTTCGGTCTCAACCCAGATCAGGACTAGACCCTCTACTGGCAGTGGAGTGTTTTGTAAGGAAGGATAATATACGGCGGAAGATGAGGTTGGAGTTATATACAAGCCATCTGATGTGTTATTTTATGTGCCTAAAAGCAGCCTCGGTCGTTTGTAGCCGTGCATTTTCACGCTGTCTAGAAGAAAACGTCGAAAACAACTGCCAACAATGGCAATTAGGAATAAAACAAAAACATCTGCGCATCTAGTGAAAATAAATCGAAACTCCAGAATATTCTGATTAATTTGGTGCTAAAATTGGGACACTGAATAAATTTCCAATGGAAATTAAAGAAAGAAATGTTACTTCTATATTAATCACTCTGTAGAATGTAAGTCGTAATTGCATACAGTATTCCACCACTAGGTGAGGAGGCTGCTGGTGTTGCAAACAGCAAACGAGAAGGGCAGGGATAGAGGTCGCATGTCTCGGGGTTAAGAAGGCCTGCAAGTGGCTTAAACCAAAGTTTAAGCCCTGCTTAAGCGGCATTTATATCTATAAAACCTTCGGCTTATGTTAATTAGTGAATTTTTGAACATTCAAAAAACATTTACTGAAAAAGGTGGGAAATATCTTTGTGGTTAATATCAAGTATAGTTAATCGACTACATTTCCAACATTGTCACTGGTTTAGTGTTCAACTCTTTTGTTTTGAAGGCATAGAGTGATTCTTCTAAGAGCTAGGCAGGCCTTTTCTTAAACTCCCAATCATAAATTCGAACGTTTATTAATATTGCAGTAGGCATAAAAATGCAAATAGGATTCGTTTTGCTGAAACAAAATTTGCATTTCTTCCTTACGCACCGGATCACTGCTCCAGGGTTTCCCCTCCTCTACTCTTGTCTAAAATCTTTTTGGAGCTTTCTCTTTGCCATCCATCCATTTCTCCTGCTTCTCTTAGTCTTTTTTTCTCATCACGGGAGGTTGGCTGCTGTAATCATCAGTGTCGCCAACTGCTGCGAGTGGTGACAAATTCTGTTCATTTCCACCATGACGTTGAGGGTTCAAGTTTCCGACGACCGGAGATTTGCCAATTCTTTTTGTCTTGCTTTTAAGTTACGCCTGATCTGCCAAGCATGATACCCGGTAAACTAGAGTTTGGAAGTTACTCTCGGATTTACCAACAGAGTGCCGAACAACAGCTTTCTGTCTTTCTCAAAAAACGTAAAAGACCACTTCAAATTTTTAAACTTTGAAATATAAACATTACATCTAGATAATATATAGAACAAGAAAATTAGGAGGATTAAATACAAATATTAATAATATCCAGTATCTGTAGAAAAGATTGCAAAAGTCTGGAGACCTCACGTGAAGAAATTTAAAATGTCGATAAATTTAAATTGAGAACCATTATTCAAGCTCACGAAAGTTAAGCTGAACTGGAGAAAGGAGGAAATAAAATTATAGAAGAATTGGAATGTTTATTTCAGTATTCTGAGATACTATTTAAATAAAAGAACTATATATAGTGCGATCCACATAAACCTAAACCACTTCAATAAGCCATAACTTTTGCTTCGATAATAGGACACACGTGCAACTTTGGGAGAGTATAATAAACAATTGGGAGATTACGTTACACTTTTTATATCTCAGAGAAAACGTTGAAATCGTCCTCCACCATCATATATGGATCGTTGGTCTCATTTTCTTTGATACGACTGTAGACACTGAAGTTTATATGGGTATCTTCCGGACATAACTACGTCATCTGCCCCCTACGGGTTTCCGAGGCCTGGCCGGAGGTACCCGATCTCTCGCAGGTGTCGAGAAAACACTGCCCCCTCGAGGCCAACCCAATCCGAAAAAGTCCCATTCAGGGAGGGGTTCAGCAGTTCGGCCAGAGGTTCGTCTAGTAACTTCAGAGGTACCACGAGTGCTAGGGGTCCACAGTGCTCGCACTACAGCAGCTGAAGGAGACGGATCCCTTCCCATACGGGAGGCCCACAAGGAATATTTGTGAACGAGAGTATCTACTTCGGCGGTAATAAAACCGGACTCTCTCTGTACCCGGGAGCTACCTAGCTCTCCCCACGGGACGCCGGGCGCACTCTGGGGGCTCTTTTCATTAGGGCAAGACCTGGAAGCTAATAAGCCCTCCCTACCATACGGGGCGGAAGTGGATACGCCCCTTACGCGCGTCAACCCGATTCGCTCGGTAGGGGTGCCCGGTGATCTAGCACGACTACATGCCCTGCAGGCTAGCACCCGGGAATTTGTGCTTCCCTCAACCCCGCCTAAACAGATGTATCGAATCTTCCATGAGTAACGGGAACCACTGTCCCTTAGCCCATCAGGACATGTAAATCTGAGGTCTACTCCCATTAGTCCTGGACCCGTAGGACTAGAACCTGGGCCTCACGCATTTGTTTCCATAGGACAGTAACTATCCTAAAAACTGCCCCCGCCCGCTGCGCTCTGCAGACAGGATGGAAGTGGATACGCCACTTACGCGCCAAATCCGAATGGACCAGCTACCAAATAACCTTAGTGGGGCCGCTGGTGATCTAGCACACCAGCCACTAGCTCTGCAGGCTAGTATCCGGGACTTATTAGGCAACCCTCTAACCCCTCAGGGCGGTCGTAGCCTGGCCGGAGCTACCCAGTTTCTCCTGGGTGTCGGGAACACACTGCCCCTTCGAGTCCAACCCAATCCGAACAGCACCCAATCAGGGAGGGGCTCGAATGTTCAGGCCGTTGTTCATCTAGTAACGTCAGCGGTACCACGAGTGCTAACGGTGCGCAGCGGCCCACCAGGACAACCAACCTGGAGAGTGGAAGCCATCCTATCGGAGCAGGAAGCTTACCAGGAGCCTATCATCCTGCTAATCAATGCCAAGACACTCGCCGACACTCCTACCCTCAAAGAGCACCAGATGAGAGATGATGTGAAATGAATTGGGTCATGAAATTCGGGGAATGTAAGTAACCTACACAGCTTTCGCCTAGCGACCCAGGAAAACACCTAAACATTCCCATGGTTCAGGCACGTTGGCCACGGGAATTGAAGCGCGGGTCAAAGATATAACGGTCTGAGCCATTCCGCTTTGTCAGTAACCTCAAAGTAGACAAAGTAACAATGAATTTTCAAGGGCCAAGGACACTAGAAATTTAATTCCGTTGAAATCTGAATATTACTGTTTTTATTTTATTAATATCATTATGACTATCATTATTGTTATTTTTATTGTTATTATCTGATAACGATTTATTATTAATTAATCTCAAATTCGTCAACCCCAATCTGCTGATATAGTTTCTAACATACCCACATTATGCTTACAAATTTACTAAGGGAATAAACTGTTGAACCTAATATTTGAATAATTATCCACCTAAAACAGGGACAGAAGGAAACAAATAAATATAAACAATAACATTTACAATTACTTTAAATTAATCCCACTTCAAATTATAGTATGATGGGGCTTACAAGTGCAAACAAATTTCGTGCAATCATCAGCATTCCATTTATTACTAACATTCAGTGTAGTTTCTGCATATCTGTTTAACTACGTACTGTACCTAACTAGGACATTGAAAACATATTTTTAAGTTACATCTCTTACATAACCAATTGCCTCACAAAATATGCGGGGATTTCTTGGATGAGTCTGCTACTGTTGCATTTCTTAGAGTCCCTCGCACAAAGGAACATGGAACACTGGATATACACTGGATATTCAAACACCAAGCTAAAGGACTTGGCGGAGTGATAAAAGGACAATATATGTTTCTGCCTTTTAGGAAGACAGCAGAAAAAGTAGAGAAAAAAGTTAAAATAACTTTGCTTTTAAAAGGTAAAGAGACTGTCTTTCTTATCTCAGTGGCATAATAGCCATCTCTGAATAGACCAAAATATCACCTCTGATACGCGTATATTTTAGAACCTAAAGCATTTTTCATCTCTGTTAAAGGAAAGTTGCTTGAATGCATCTTTTAATAAGGTTTTTATCCTTATCTGAAATGGTATATACGACGTTGTATTTTAGCTATTTCTAATAGTTGAGAGATTTTTCTTTAGCGCGATGGTGGCGTTACCACTTAACAAGTGGCAGACGAGGGTTTGATCCCCGGTCTGCTCCTGGGGAATTTCTGCTACAGTGTTCTATTAACACGATATCCGTTGTATGATTTCCCAATTTGTATTTTTTTAGATACTTTTGAACATCACAAAAATTTATTTAAAATAGCGCATCTTCAAGATATTAGAAAACGTAATCGCAAACGCCCCGCAGACGGGCCTGAGCCTATCAATCCGATTGCCGGTGTCACGCCCACATACGCAAGGAGAGATGGCCTACCTCGGTAGCGTAGATGGTAGCATGTGTGGCTCTCGTTTAAGAGGTCCTGAGTTGCAGTCTAGGTCAGGGTGACTTATCTGGATAAGGTTTTTCCGGGTTTTCCCTTATCCTGAAAGTCGAATGTCAGGTAACTCTAAGCTCCATGGAGCCCGGGCTCATTTGAGGATCATTTCACCCATTGCATTCATCGTCCGATATGACAACGTTGAAGAACGTAAATTAGAGAGAGAGAGAGAGAGAGAGAGAGAGAGAGAGAGAGAGAGAGAGAGAGATGGGCGATCATCCAACCGATACGGCCGCGCCGTGGCTCAGTGGTTAGACCGCTTGGCTCTCACCAAGGCGGCCCGGGTTCGATCCCAGGCGACCGCAAAGTGAGATTTGTGGTGGACAACACGGCGCTGGGGCGGGTTTTCTCCGGGATCTCCGGTTTCCCCCCGCCATCTCATTCCACCGGTGCCCCATCTTCATGTCATGTATCACCAGTGTCATCGCCTGCGATGCCGTATGTAGTAAAAGCGGGCGTTAAACACTACACATTCTTTGCCCCGCAGACTGCCCTGAGCCTATCAACCCGACTGCCGGAGTCACGCCCACATACGCAAGGAGAGATGGCCTACCTCTGTAGCGCAGATGGTAGCGTGTGCCCCTCGTTCATGAGGTCCTGAGTTGGAGTCTCGGTCAGGGTGAGTTACCTAGATAAGGTTTTTCCAGGGTTTTCCCCTATCCTGGAAGATAAATGTTGGGTAGTTCTAAGCTCCATGGACCCTGGGCTCATTTAAGCATCATTTCACTCATTACATTCCCCGTCCGATATGACAACGTTGGAGAATGTAAATTAGAGAGAGAGAGAGAGAGAGAGAGAGAGAGAGAGAGAGATGGGCGATCATCCAACCGATACGGAAGGCTTCCGGCCGGAATGTTGGCTTTCTACTCCTTGTTTCACATAAGCTTGCCCCGTCTCTCTTAACGGTCACGTGACCTCACCACCTCTCATTGGCTGCTGTTGTGGTACAGACTGTTGTGCGCTAAAAATTAGTTCGTTATTTAACATGGTGATATATCTTAACATGTTGGAAGACAATTGTCAAATTTATATTTTCGTAACTGTTTGAATTAAATATATTACGCAACAGAGTTGATTTATCTGAAATGCATGTTAATTCTTAAACGAAGTAAAGAGGAGGTTCCTTTGCTCTCAAGCACATGACACATAGGACGCCATTTAACGGTAGTGGTGACATATTCATTTATATAACTTTTATCACTGACCTTGTTTTGAACTGGATTAGTCATATATCGTCATTCGAATGTGTGTTGTGCCGAGTGAGAGAGCTAAATTATTTTATTGACCGTTTATTGCAGTGCACTTATATGTATAATGACAGAGTATACCGCCAGTTTTTCGCTGAAGCATCGCAAGGGAAAACCTTTACAAAGCGGCGAAAAGGAATTGTGGTGCATGTGTTTAATGTACTCACAGAGAAGAATCCGCCCTTATCAGTGAGAGAAGTCGAACAGCTGTGCTCTGAACTTACAGGTGTGAGTGTTTGATCCGTAGGAACATCGCGACGTGAAATTGAGACAACAGGAAAACTTACCACTCCAGGCAAAAGCAGAAATAAACAAAGGCGCGTGCTCGGAGAATGAAGAATGTATAACATTTTTATTAGTTCAGTATCACAATTGTCTTAGTGCAGTAAATTCAGAGGAGGCATACTGCCCTACCTGTACAATGTTGTTACTCTTATTATTTTATATCTGTGCTCCCAGATCTGCAAAGCATGTATTATATATATTTCTGACTTGAAACACAACTTTCAACTGTTCTCATCGAAATATTGGCCGTAAGAGCTGCAGTAGTCTTGTTGAAAAAAGCCTGACAAACGCTTTTTCTCTGTTGGTTCTCTAAAAAAAAAAAAAAAAGAAAGGGGAAAAATTGTATGTGCGTCAACTGTTGGCTTGAAAATATTGGCCCCATTACTCTTTCTCCGTTAATGGTGCATATTACACCAATTTTTTGTCATCAAGGGATACTTCATGAACAGTATTAGGTTTTTCAGAGCTGCAATAACCATTATATTGTGAACACATATTCATGAAGGTAGAACCAAGCCTTTTCTGTGAAAAATATTAAATTTTTCGCCGTTGTTTACTCTTTTGAGAGTTCGCTCACAAAATTTGCCCCTAATTTGTTTGAAGAGCATTTGGTATAGTTATTTTATACGGTTTTAATTACATCACTTTGTTAGCTCTTCACGCAGAGCTATAAGAATTGCCTGCCTGTTGTGAAAGTGATTTTTGGGGGAAATTCTTCAAACAATGATCACTGTTTAATATTTCTTCGGTAAGTACCGTAGGCCTGAACGCTTTCCGTGACCTGTAATTTATTGTATAGCTTGTGGACTCTTGTATGGCCTGGAACTTTTAAACTGGAGATCTTTCTACAAATCGTACTTCCTCTTGGCGCGGTGACTGAGTTAATACATAAGAATCATAAATATATACACGCTGTGCATAGAAAACCCACGAGAGGTTGCCGTAAAGTTCTAATCATCACCCTTTAAAAATGCGATAGAGAGTTTGTGTTGATATGTGCTTGTTAGCCATCCAAATTTATACTGTGACTTTGAGGGTTCGTGAAATTAAAATTCCAATTGCACAAGCTCAAAATGTTCGTTTCCACCGACTTACAGTTGGAACACTTGCCGATTACATAGAACTACGTAGCGCACACAATTACAATCCACCAGTTCGTCTTCACAGGTCCACTCCACAGTGACAATTACGTACAACCACTCTGATACACGTACAGTCTTCCAGTCCGTTCGCTAGCATGGTGCTCCTCACGGCTGCTCGCCAACAACTGAACTGTCTTTTTTATTTTTTAGAAGTAAAAGAGATAAGAACGGAAGTAAAAGAGATAAGAACGGAAGTAAAAGAGATAAGAAGGGAAGTAAAAGAGATATTGGAGTTCCACAGAAGCACCTCCATTAGTCTCGGTAAATGCTAAACTGCGCGCAAGGAAGGGAGCAGGAACGTGGGTTTTCTGGCTATGGACATGACACTAGGCCCTGACCATAGCACAGAGGCTCAAGGTGTACGATTGTAAGGAGTGAAAGGAGTAAAAAAGAGGTTAAGCGTTTATTTTTACATGAGGGTATATCTGACTGTGCACCAGTGGTGCTTGGGAAGGTATTGTGTAGTATCTGGGCCTATGGGCGTTTTGATCGCTGTGTAGTTGGATGGTTGAAGCTCTGCTGATTTGGAAGTGTCGAGAGATTTTGAGGTAAGTCGTTTTGGAGCAGCTCAATGCAGTCGGCAATTTCCGTGAAGTATTGCTTAAGTGTGTCCGGGTCGCAGCCGTGGCCCACGTCGGCTATTGCAATCATGAGTTCAATGTTCTTCTGGTTGAGTGCGTGCAGTACATTGGCTGTGAACTTCTGGTCGGCGTTTGTGGTCGTTGTTGCAGTTTCGGTGCGTTGAAGCATTGTCTGCTGGAATGATGGTGTTGTGGCTAGCTGGTTGCTGAGTTCCTGGAGTTTTGCAAGTTGCTTCGTGATGGTGTGAACGGTGTCCAGTGTTGAAAGTGCGGAGTTGGCTATCTTCTCTGAAGTGTTGTGTAGCGTTTCCTGGATGGTGTGAGTTTGGCTTTCAATGGTGTCCTCCAGCGTGCCAAAGCGTGGGCCAAGGTTGATGACTTCAGAGTGAAGGTTCTGCAGGGCCTCACGTGTGGGGCCGGAGGTGGCGGCTTCAATCTTTGCTTCAAGCGTGTCCAGTCTCTGATGTTCCGAACCTCGGCCTGGAGTGCGTGTAGGGCTTCCAGCACTGAAGTTTCAGAGGCTGTGGTGGTGGCTGGTGTTTGCGCTGCCGTGGCGGTACGTTGCGGTGCTTCGTCCCGGGCAGTACTGGTGAAAGTCCGGAGGTACTTTGGGCACTGCGCCTGTCCAGTGAAATGGCCTGAGCCATTGCACGTAGCGCAGTACCGGCGGTGCCGTCGGAGATTGTGGTAGATGCATTCGGCAGTGAGGGCACGAGCACCACAATAATGGTACCATGGTGGAGCTGATCAGGCCGAATCCTGATGCCCATAGTTGCAGCACCGCCTGCAAGGTGTATGCTTTTCCAGCCGGCTAGCCTCGATGCGTAGGTTCAGTTCTAACAAGGGCAACATCGTATGCATGGCGGCGTCGAAGTCGGCATGGTCGGCGAGCTGAAGTCGGACTAGAGGTGTGGTCCGTCCCCGTGATATAATCCTAGTGGCCCTATGAGCTGAGGGCCACCTTTGTTGTGCTGCGGCAGAGACTAAATCTGCAGTGTAGGTCACGTGTAACGCCACAGATGACAACGCTGTAAGTGGTGCTTCGAGTATTCCTTTGGAGAGGCGGCGATGTTGGTCGAGATGACTGTGGAGATCTGTTATTGCTTACTGGAACAACGTCTGGGTTATCTCCTGGCGGAGGTGGCGACTGTGTCTGTTCTACTCTGTTGGTCAGAAGTCTCCCAGTCTCTGCAGAGGACTCCCGGTTAGGGGAAATCCAGAATTTGCCCGTGACTGGAGTAAGAGGCTCCACGCCAGCTGTAGAAAGTACCGGCGAAGCAGGAGTTGCTGGCCACGAGTTCTCTGGTGTGTGCTGCGGCAGTTGCGGCTCTGGTGCCGGGATCGCAGGCGGTTTACCCGCGGTGGTTGCTCTCTTCTTTCCCATGGTGCCTTGCAGCGGAGCTGCTTACCGAGTCGAGTCGAGTCGAGTCGAGTCGAGTCGTCCAGTGAGTCGAGTGTGAACCTGTGACTGAAATGACTCGTCCACTGCATCCCTTATATACGCAGATTGCTGTGTCTGGAAGTTTCGCGGCTCAGTGAATCATCCCGACTGTTCCAGACGTCAGGGGGGAGGCGAAAAGACACTACAGCGCCCGTGATACCTTCCTAAACATCCCCTCAGTTATAGACATAAGATAAATGGGTAGGCATGGCCTGAATGCCTCCTGTCCCCAACTCAGCTGTCAGTTGGTCGTGCCTTCGTGACAAATTCTTCAAACCGTATCTTGACCATCCGAATACCTTGATTGTAGAAGTCTCCAGAATTTGCTTTAAACCACGTTTCCACTATTTCGATGGCTTTTCCCTTCTATATCCATAACTTGGGTCTTCTATTCATCAGTCCTGTGTCTTAAATGATGTCATCCCATGTCGGGTAACCTTACTTCAGTTTCTTCTGGTCTATTTCCCTGCACGATCTCCTGTATATAGACACAAGGAGTATTGGAGTGCTATGGCTAGCATAGGATGGGGTGTCGTGATGAAAATTTTTCAGTGTCATCGCTGATCTCTCGGGACATAATGTTAGTAGCTTATCATTTGAGTCCTTTTGTTTTTTACAGTGAGTGCCAGAAGTGACCAAGGTGTAACATGGAGAAAATTGAGGCTTTTAGTGTGATCAGCTTCCTGCATTTGAAGTGCAAAACTTCCCGGGAAATCCATGGTGAGATAACGGACGTTTAAAGAAATGTTTGCCCATCGTATGACACTATTGTGAGGTGGAAAAGAAATTTTCACACTGGTCATATGTTCCTGGCAGATGGGCCAAGAGCTGGTAGACCATCAGCTGTCACAGTGAAGAAAGTGGAGTGTTTAATACTGGAAGACAGACGAGCAACCATCCAAATGATCATGAATGAGAAACATAAAGTTATGGCAGTGTGTGTAAAATTATTCATGACGAACTGCACATGTCTAAGGTGTCTACACGGTGGTTTCCATGTTTGCTTATCCATTTTCGAAATTAAACACGACGTAAACCATCAAGACAGATGTTGATGCTGCTGAAACAGGATGAGGATGAATTTTTCGCCCATCTGGTAACCATGGATGAATACTGGATCTATCAGTATGTTCAAGAGACAAAAACCATGAGTATAGAATGGAAGCATGCCGTTTCTCCCCCGCTCCTAAAAAAAGTCAGATGGGAAGGTCATGCTTTAAGTTTTCTGGGAATGTATTGGAGTCATCCTTACAGATTATCTTGCCAAGGGTCAAGCCATCACTGGCGGATACTACCGTAAACTTCTGGACAAGTTAGGAGCAACTCTGATTAAGAAACGACGCGGTATGCTCGTCTACTGGTTGACAATGCACCAGTTCATTCATCATAAGCTGCAGTTGACTAAACAAGAGAATGTGGCCTGGAGACTTTACAGCATCCACCTTACTCACCCGATCTCACACCAAGTGACTTTCTTGTTCCCGGAAATTAAAAATCCGTTGCGTGGTCACCGAGTTGACAAAAATGACGCCATTAATCAAGTGGAAGAGTGGTTTAAAGCGAATTGTGCAGACTTCTACAATCAAGGTATTCGGAAGGTCAAGAAACGCTGGAAAAAAATCTGTAAATCTGGATTGTGACTACGTAGAGAAGAACTAACAATCACATATCAACACAAACTCTGTATCTCATTTTTAAGGGGTGACAAAGCTTTAGGATACCTACAATAAAATACTTGTTTACCTATAAGTTATAGAGCATCATAAACTGCAGTTTCAAAGTGAATGCAGGAGGCCATAAATAGAAAATGTAGCCTTCGTAATAACATAAGCATTATAACTGGTTGTTATTGTGCTTGTTGTCCAGTTGTAGTTAACTGAGCTTGCGAATATAATCTGCTCTAAGTAAATTAGCCCATATATCTGGAAAGTGATATTTCCCCAACATGATTCATTCCATGCTATTGACATTTTTCATTCCAATGTCCAGTCTCAAAAGCGGGAATGGTCAGTAAGCCATGTCACACGATAGATTTATTGAACTGCACTTGTGATACATTTTGATTTTTTAAACAAACAATTGCTCTCTTCTTTTTTTTTAACTTCTTGTCTCCTGCTCGTGTTTTCGCCCTCTCCTTGCTGACTAGTTTTGTTTCAACAAAACAAAAGCAACAGGCTTGTGTATACAGCCTTTGTCACCGACAACAGAGAAACGTCCTGCTGATTTATACGTGGTGGCATTATCTGTACCAGCCACTCACTCACACAATGTTCTCTACGTGGCGCCATGACGGACAGACGCTCTCAAGGTCATAAAACATTCGACGTCATCAAACGGTGAAATATGATCTTCCCTGTCGCGCCCTGATGGATGTACACGTCATGAATAAGATTTTAAAAAAGTCGGTGTATAACATTTAACTTTATTACCAACAGTTAAACTGCACAATGTACTTTTATGCACTACAGCAATTCAATAATTTCAGAAGAATAATGGGCGAAAGAGTACAGATTTTATACATTCTCTACTAAACTCACTCCTTGTTTCACATAAGCTTGCCCCGGTGACCTTATTACCTCTCATTGGCTGCTACTGCAGTATAAACTGCTGTGACGTAAAAATTAGTTATTTAATATGATGTATCTTTATATGTTATCAGAGAATTGTCAAATTATATTTTCGTAACAGTTTGAATTAAATATATTACACAACAGAGTTGATTTATCTGAAATGCATGTTAATTCTTAAACGAAGTAAAGAGGAGCTTCCTTTGCTCTCAAGCAAATGCCGCGATAGCACGTGATTTAGCAGTAGTGATGACATATTTGTTTCCATGACTTTTATCACTGGCCTTGTTTTGAACTGGATTAATCGAAGGTGTGTTGTGCGAGAGATAAATTATTTTATTCATTGTTTATTGCACGTGTACTTATTATATGTATAATGGCAGAGTCTAGCGCAAGGGAAAACCTTCACAAAGCTGCGAAAAAAGAATTGTTGCATGTGTTTAATGTACACACAGAAGAATCCGTCTGTCAGTGAGAGAATTCGAACAGCTGTGCTCTGAACTTACAGGTGTGAGTGTTAGATGCGTGGGAACATCGCGACATGAAACTGAGACAACAGGAAAACTTACCACTCCAGGGGCGATATTGCTGTGTGGCGAAGACGTTATTTAAGGTCAATTAGATTGTACCGGGATACAAGTCGCAAAATATACTACCTTGACAAGACTTGGGTGAATGAAGGACACACAACAAGTATGGCGTGACACGACTTTTAAGACTGAAAGACAAGCATTTTTGCAAGGTATGTGACCTGGTTTTAAAAAATCCCAGTGGAAAAGGCCGAAGGCCTTTCATTAAAAACTTGTTTCAGTTTCATTGCTCATTCATTCAGTTTCAACTAGCTCAGTTTCATCATAAACTTCACTATTTTTGAATGCCCTGATATTCTTATTTGTATCATTTTATCTATCTTCCTGGCAATTATTATGACGTTTACTGCAGGTTTAAATATGACGGAAAGGCACCGTCTATGGCCTATGGCGCGAA
This sequence comes from Mantis religiosa, assembly GCA_030765055.1. Taxonomy (NCBI): domain Eukaryota; kingdom Metazoa; phylum Arthropoda; class Insecta; order Mantodea; family Mantidae; genus Mantis; species Mantis religiosa. The sequence goes on from CM060960.1 coordinate 32,087,608, forward strand.
AGCATTAGCCAGTTAGGATGACGGGGTAGGTAGTCTCACGCGGAGTGATATATTTCAACGGGGTAAGGTTATATGAAACAGAGATTAGAATTTAACTTCAGGATCTTATAAAGGTATGACTAAGTTTTGAAAAGAATATTCTTTATCCCGAATTATCTCTTTAATAGAACTAGCAAGTTAACGAAAAATATTTTTCCCTAGTGCCTCCATATGAAGGCTAACATAACACACGAGGTTTGTTTAATAAACAATGGTCTTAATTTCTTTACGATCATAATCTTTCGCACTAAAATTCAAACTTATTATACTCTGTTAGTTTACTGTGAAAGAATTGAATATTCTTATTCCATTCATTGCCGCCCTTTCTTTTGTTTGTTTTTCTCCTTAGTGCTCCCCACTTTCCAATGTTATTCATCCTTACTCATAAGTATTCAAATTCATTGACCACTTCTACCCTTTTGCCATTTAGTACCCAGTTTTCATTTTTTTAGTTTAACTCGCTTCTTGAAGAGCATAAAGTTCGACTTAATTATGTTTATTTTTATTCCTCACTTCACAGAATTTCTGGATTTCATTTATTGCCTTCTGCAATCCTACTACCGTTATAGTACCTACCATTAAGTGATCCACATATAGCAGTCCAGGAATTTCTTTGTTTACTATTACCAGACAGTGCTCATTTCCTTTTTTAACCTTGTCTATTATCTCCATTTATAAATAAGTTAAAATAAAATTGGACTTACTTTGCATCCTTGTCTTAGATCTATTTTTTGTTCTGTGATCTGCGTAATTACATTTTTTCCCACCTTATGCAAAAAATCACCGCTTCATAGATTTTCTGTACTACTTTTGTACATTTTCCACTTGTTACTGTATATCGGAAGATACAATCGTTTTAATGTTATGTTGTATTAATTTAGCAAGACAATGGGAATTGATGCAGAATTACTCCCAAGGCAAAACATGTAACCCGATTTATTTTTCCAGTTTTCAATTATCTTTACAGTGAGTATTAGGGAGCTGGCGTTGTACAGATAATCTGATTTTGCATTTTAAGCTGTTGACAATGCTTTCTGGCCGAAGCAGGAGATTCACAGCCTCCCTCCAACGAGTTAATGAATCTGAAGATAATCTTGGTACGTACCATTAGGCATGCAATAAACCAATTTGAGGACCACATGCGTGTTGAGAGTGTACTCGGTAAAGCATGACTGCAAATCTACTGCGTTCTCATCTAGCTGAATTGATCAATTTGAAGCGATCAAAATGGATAGCATTGCACAACTATAGCAGTGAACCGTATCCATCAGTAATGGCTTAATGCTAAAGCAGCAGTTTCTGGCTTAGTAAACCAACGTACAATCACAATGTCTTTGTTTTCACTTCTGACACTTATAACTGAATGAAACAAAACACTAATCAATGAACTGCTTACACAAAAATGTGCTGCAATATAAGGGAATATTTCTAAAATTGTTAACTCTACGTACTAAAGTTTAAAAATCATTTGCTTTAACGATATCTGTCTTTTGACTAGTAAGATCCTGTTCGAGATCTTCTTCGGAAATAAGCCAAGTGAAAAAACAATAAGCAATTGACGTCGGGAGTGTGCATCTCTGCCATCAACAGGATATTTTAAGAAATGTTATAACCATAAATGTATAACCGGATATAACACAAATATAAACAAAGACAAAACACCATCAAAATTCGCATTACTGAACAAAAGACTGTAATCGGAACTGAGTATCGTGTGCCTGCAACTGTTTTGAAAGTGAACGCTTTTGTTTGTGGTCAACGACCTTGGAAGATTGTATTGTTACGTAATTCTGCTACTGTAAGGTTTGACCAAAGTGTATTTCTATGGAAATAGAAATAATTTTAAATTTCTGCAACTTTGACTTTTCATTCTACGAAACCACAAAGTCACAATAATAATACAAATTTTATAGGCAGGTCATCTGTTTCCTAGGAAGAATCAAGAAACTGTATACAGAGTGCAGGAATGCTATGTAGACTATTTTAATTGAATCACTGACCCATTGGCTAGATCAAGAATTCTGGTAAAGCTGAGATAAAAGGCAGAACCGTAGCTTATCCCTGTTCCTTCTTTGTCTTCAGTTAAGTAGTAATATGAAGACATTAACTGCAACAGCATACTAGAGGAAAGTCGAAGAAGGAACGACTCCATCGACTTCTCCGCTGTTAAGAGTTGCAATTTCACGCTTCACTGCGTTTGAAGTCTCCTCGCGTAGGAAAGCGATTTGGTTATCTGATCATATACGTAGGATAGCAAATTTATCTGATTTTTAAATAAAATACTGCACTCCTAACGTTCATTCTCAATAGAGTTTGCAGTCTAGAGCTTTTGCCTTAGCCTTGAACGTTTAGATAACACTGAATACTGACATAACTTTAGCCATTGTTGCTGATAAGAAACACAGTCATGTTTAGGTAAGGAACGACTGATTTAGCGAAGCCCAGAGAGTGAGGGCCTGTGTTGCCAAGCCTGCAATTGAGGACCCTAGGTGTAGCCCTAAGTTCTGTGTATCTATCAGCACCTCTACGGCCTATACATAGTGCAGGTAGATTTTTGTTGATGTATTAGTGGACTGGTGCACTATCTTGTTCAAAGTAAAACGTTTCGTCCCAATACAAGTCTCGGATGACAGGTAAAATGTTTCAAGCTGTGTGGCGATAGCCGGAACTACAAACAAAAGAATGCTTATCTGGCGACTGTCATCGGACACCGCATGTGTGGCGATTTCCGGAACTACAAATCATTACCTTACATTTACCTTACCAAAATGAGATGTTTTGGCCAATTAGTTTGCCACCTATGGATTGTTAAACAAATTTGTATACAATTTTTTGGACCATTCAATATAAACACAACGGCATAAATTTCTAATACAGGTTAAAAGCGTAATGTAACCCATGGCCTAACAGTTCACTAGTAGGCTAGAGCCAACCCGACTGGCGGCCTCACGCCCACAAACGTAAGGCAGAGATAGGCAATCATTCAACTAAAACGGGAGATGTGGCCGATTCTAATACAAGTTATTCTGTGAAAAGTGAGATGAAAAATATTAAATTCATCAACTAAAGGGTACAGAATATACAGGAGTAAGAAAATGTAGCCAAATAATAGATTATTTGTCAACAGTAAAGTTACTTGTCTAAAGATGCATTGGGCACACAGCGAGACGTAGCTGGACCGATGTACGTGTAACAGTAGTTTGGATTTATATTTAGAAAAGGTTTGAAAAATTTATAAACTTATAAATAAATCCTGTGAAAATATATGTAACTTTGTGATAGGCCGTGGTAATAATTGTATTACGTAATTTCGTGACGTAGTAGTAAATCGGCCAATCATAAAAGTAATATATGGTAGCGATGGTAACGGAAAATCAATAATCTTAAAAAAGATATGTTCTGTAATCTTGCTGGTGATAAGACAAAAAGAAGTTTTGATAGTGATGAGTAGACAAGCAGGAATGAGACATTTTATATTAAAACTATTTATTAAGGAAGTAAGGATTTATCAATATATTGGAGAAAACCTGCAATGATTGACTAGGAAAGAAAGGTCGAGTAAAAATCAATTAAATTATATATGTATCGCAATAGCATTAGCTTATCTGATATTTCTGAGTAATTATTAACTCTTTATGTACATTGCACATATTTGTGACAAGGAAAGAAAGCCCGCTATAAAATCCAGATGATACAATAGGTGACCTGAAGAAACTGATACGAGATGGGGAAGAAATACCGCTGCATAAGACGCTCGAACGTGTACCCGAATAAGATGGAGAGAAATTAACTACGAATAAAAATTCCTGGTTACATATGGTATGGACATACATCAGTGTCGCACAACATGGTATCCAAAGAATTAAACCATCTGGGTTTCTTAATACTGTAACCTGGTTACCTATTTTGTATACGAGGTTGTATTCTCCTCTTATTAGCCTTTCGTAGTCTGAAGGACAATGCGGGTACTTCAAACTTACCCTATAACTCCACAGGGTAGTAGTGGATACGCCACTGACGGGCGTCAACCCCACAGGGAAGACTACCGAATAACCTCGGTGGGGTCGCCTGGTGATCTAGCACACCAAATACTTGCTCTGCAGGCAGGTGAGATGCTGGCCGGATCCTAGCCGGAGCTACCCAATCTCCAATGGGTACCGGGAATCACTGCCACCTCGAGGCCAACCCAATCCGAACAGCTTTCACTCGGGAGGGGCTCCAACTTTCGGGGCCACGCCGTGGCTCAGTGGTTAGACCGCTTGGCTCTCACCAAGGCGGCCCGGGTTCGATCCCAGGCGACCGCAAAGTGAGATTTGTGTTGGAAAACACTGCGTTGGGGCGAGTTTTCTCCGGGACCTCCGGTTTCCCCCGCCATCTCATTCCACCTGTGCTCCATCTTCATCTCGTGCATCATCAGTGTCACCGCTTGCGGTGCCGTATGTAGTAAAAGCGGGCGTTAAACACTACACATTTCATTTCCAACGTTCGGCCCGAGGTTCCTCTAATAACGTAAGAGGTACCACTAGTGCTAGGGGTCCGCAGCGTCCGCACTGCGGCAGCTGAAGGGGACGAAACCCCCCCCCCCCTGTGGGGATATCCAAGGAATGGGAAACGACTTCTTGTAAGACCGAGAGTTGTAACGGTTCCCCTTGGTCATAAACATAAGGTCGCTTAATATATGTTATATCAAAATAATATTAGGCTAGCATTGATATTTTATACTGATTATTTTGCATCGAAAGAAATACACAGCTATTACAGAAAAACATATAATAGATAGGGTATATATATATATATATATATATATATATATATATATATATATATATATATATAAAACAAGAAGTGTTTGATGGACTAGATATGCAGATGAAGGGAGAAACAGAAATATGATGTTCCTCAAGGTTCAGAACACAGGTCGGTCGGCTTTCTTCATAACAAAGTTCACCCCTAGGAACAAAACCTGCGTCCCATGTGGAGGGTCGGTCTGTCCCCCTGTACTCTCTTTCGCGCCAATACGTAAGTGATCGATACAATAGAGTTGTAGATTATTGGAATTCCTAAACTTTCGCAGCGTACGTGCTTCGGAATTAAATAAGTAGACGCCTTGGGAAACTTTCTACCAACATTCGGTAATGCGCACATATAAAACTCGTACGATGGTTAAAACTCGAAATTGAAACCAACCAGTTACAGTTTAGAACTTACACACGTGATTCACACAAAAATTCAAAATGTAACGATAGAGGGGGAAATCCAGTAGATGATGAATTCATGAGTTTGATAACAGAGACACTCTCTCTCGGTCGGGGCGTAGTGAAGGCTCGTCGTACATTCCAGTGTGGTAAGAATACACCGAATACACAACACGCGTAAAGAACTCTATCGTTACCGCCAAACACATCACATTAGTCTACAAACAGCAACTTTACAGGTGGCGAGTGAGGTACCTGATTACGATTGTGAGTAAATCGATCATGGAACAGTCAAGGTGTCTTCTTTGCGAATCACACCACACCCAGTCAGGACGTATCCCACACCCTGGAACAAAGAAGAGAGTCCATGCAAAGGGAACCCCGAGGGAAACTCTGACCTGTCCAGTAAACCTCCTACATCCGTAACCCTCACACGTCACCTTTCCTACTTGATGAGGTGTTGAGTGCTGGGAGGATTCAACCAGGTTCCAAACGGGCAAGAACCGCCTCAGAGTACAATGAGATAATAGAAACAACCGATAGTCTTAGTTAAAAACATCTAATAACATCTGCGAACTACAATACAGGATGTTAAAATCAACATAATGATGAACTGAAATTACTGGATAAAGGGAAAAATTTCTAGAAGATATTAGCTGAAAAGTTAATTGAGATACAAGACATTAAAAGACAACTTCAGTAGATACTGAGAAATGTCTATTTCTGTCAAGAAATGTTTGGATTTTTTAATCTTTTAAGCATTCCGGTCTGTGTTTTCCTTTGGGAATTACTATCAGCGCAATCCAAACACTTCGGGTACTACACGACCTGGCGAACATAGGACTCAGGGGCTTGTTCAGGAATTCAGTTTTTGGTCAGCTAAAATAATATTTACATTCTTGTGCCAATGTTTACCTTGGTTATTTTAAAGCGATTCTTCAGCTTTAACGCAGTGGAAGTCTCATTAATTGTAAATTACGTCCTCCCATACTCAAAGTAATGGAAGTTATGCTTTATTTAGAGCTGGAAAGGATCTCTCGGTTTTGACATCGCATAATGCATGGACTTTTGAAGCAACACAAACTGAACTTTGATGAAATTTAATATTTCATCATCAAAAAGATTTTGACAAATTACCGTGTCCATTTTGCAACCATCCATCTTACAGAGATCCAGCCCTTTCTCATAAAACATTCTTTTGAATTTCGGCTTGCCGTGCTGAAGTATACGGTAACTTCAGAAGTGCCATCAAAAGGTTCTAAATTCACAATGAGTCGGGTAGCGGCTAATTTTTAATACATCAGTAAAACATTAAGATACTTTCCAAAATATAATTTCTCTCATCTTATTAGGAGAGCCTACCCGCCTCGGTAGCGTAGATGGTAGCGTGTCTGCCTCACGTTCACGAGGTCCCGTGTTCGAATCTCGGTCAGGGTGAGTTACCTGGATAAGGTTTTCCCGGGGATTTTCCTTATCCTGAAAGACGAATGTCGGGTAACTCTAAGCTCCATTGACTCCGGACGCATTGAGCATCATTTCATCCATTTCGTCATTGAAGCTATATTCCAGAGCACATCCTTATTAGGAAGGAAAGTCCTTATCTTTCTATTAATATTGATCTGTGCATCTGATATTAATTATTCCATGCTTTGTTTAGTCTGCACACGGCGTTTACATATGTAAGTAAAATTATTCATTGCTATACCTTGTTATTTCTTTTAACAGACGTTTTTACGAGGGCTGTTTAATAAATAATCATAAATTTTTACGGTCATAATTTTTCGCACTAAAATTCAATCTTATTATATTCTGTTAGCTTAATGTTAAACAAACACGCCGTAGTAGTTTCATTGTTGGTACTCCTGCTTCCCGCCTGTGAGAACCAGGCAAGTTCAGACATGTTCAGTATCGCCTACCGCTGCAATGGAGGTAACACGCGAGGAACAATATGCGGCTTTCAAATTCTGCTTTCGTCTCAACAAATCTTCAGTTGAGGCCTATACAATGTTACAGGAGGCCTATGGAGAGTCTGTTCTTCCCTACAGCACAGCTCGAAGGTGGTTTAAAATGTTTAAAGAGGGGAGACAATCAATTTCAAAGGGAGGTGGACCCGGTGCTCCAGTTACTGCTCTTACGGAAGAAAACATCAACACTGCTGCTGTTATTGTGAGAGGACCGACAAATTACCTTAAGATCACTTTCACTTGCATCCTAACATCCAGCTCACCATGGAACTGGAAGAAAAGGCAAACTACCCTTCCTGGACGTGCTAGTAGAAAGAGAGGGAACGAAACTGTAGTTCTCAGTATACCGAAAACCAACAAACACAGACAGATACCTAGACGCCACATCTCATCATCCGCCATCTATTAAACGTGCAGTGGCCAACACTTTTACACAGGGCCATCCGTATATGTGATCCAGAGAAACTACCTGATGAATTAAACCATTTAAAACAAGTTTTTGGAAGCCAATGGATATCAAAAAAGCTATATCAAACACCTACAAAAGAACAAGACACAAAAAGAAATTAAAACCAAGACCACAGCATGGCTGCCATATCTAAAAGGAACATCCGAGAAAATATAAAAACTACTTAAGAAACATAACATCCAAACTAGATATCAGTTCACCAGAAAACTAAGATCATTCATGCAACCGGTTAAAGATAAACAAGACCCTCTGAATGATGCAGGAATTTATAAAATTGACTGTGACTGTGGTGCATCATATGTGGGACAACGACAGGTCAGTGAAGGTCAGACGACAAGAACACACAAGAAGTCAAAAATTAAATCAACCCGAAAAATCAGCACTCACAGAACACGCCATAAACACAGGACACCATATAGATTTTGATAAAGTAAAATTAATAGCTAAATGTAATAACTATAGACAAAGAATGATTAGAGAAAGCATTGAAATATTCAAAACACATTATAGTTTAAATAGAGACAACGGCAGACCACTGCACACTGTCTGGCAGACACTACATCTTAGGATACATTACGAGCACCGGCACAGTAGCTACGGAGCTGTCAGGGAAGAAGTCCTGAAGAAGCCCCACATAGTTGGGACGAAACGTCGACCAGAGGAACATCAAAGACACGGTCCTACATGGAAGACCCAGTTACAATGGATAAGAATATGCAAATATAAGCTAGAAATGAAAACCAAGTGATTAGAAAGAATGTATGAAGCTCTAGTTGAATCCAAAATGTTGTATGCAGTGGAGATCTGGATGCTGGGGCACACAGGTAAACAAAACGGTGGATCAAAACTACTGGTTGTCTACGGAAATCGAACCTAAAACCTTCGAAATGCTATTCTCTGACGTTGCAATTGTGCCATATCGCTCGATAAAGGCTTACTTGAATGTTTATGTCAACATCATGTTAACACGTGTAATGCTGCATATACCGTAAACACAATACTGGTAATAGCATACCTCTCTTGAACGCCATCTACGTATAAAAAAAATAAAACGAGGGCTTTTCTATCTCGGTGGTGTAACATGCTTTGTGTAATATGAAAAGCAATTACTACAGAAGCCAGGAGAAATTATCGCGACACAAAAATTGCACTTTGCGATAAGGGGCTGCTAATTTGTTTTGCAGAGCTGTCAGCAACCCCTCGACACCAAACAAACAAAAGCGTAACGAGAGCCTGTGAAAAGGAATTTCGTCATTAAGGTTACCAGTTCTGGTAATAGGGGTCTCTTTTTTTTCTGTTTTACTGCCAAACATCACACTACGCTGGCCTTGTTTTATGAATTTTATCTCCATTTATGATGACGCGGGCCGGTTGTAATTTGCCGTTATGCAATGCAACGCGCTGCATGTTTATGTTTCGTCATGTTATTTAATTCTCGTGTAGTTAACTTCAGGTACAAACTAAATTATGATAATGTGAACAACGTAAAAGTCAGTGTCGGTTCACAGTATTCCCAGGCTATGCTAAACGTATTAACTGCCGCTAGTAAGCGGACTTTTCCCGCACATTCTTTTGTTTTATTTTAGGCGCGTTCCCTACTGAGGGCCTGTATTACGATCTCCGGTTAAGGTGTTGGTTAACAATTAACTTGAAGTTACACGCTGATACTATAATGTTTCTGGGTGTCACACAATTCCACGTTGTGGACGCCAATTTGATGCAAATAATTTAATGGCTAGCAAATAAGTCGGCGAGCAATGAGGTTTCTCTCAGGGTATGCTTGGGTGTGTGGGAAGGAGGTTTTAATAACACTGGAATGCCCGTTTCCAACTTATTTATTTACTGCTTCTTCTTTTAAAACATCGAAATGAAAGTTGCCGACCAAGGGTTACCAATCTGTTTAGAGTTGCTGACGGTAGAATGTTTATTACTCGATAAACTTTATTGTTTCCTCGTATATATATGAACCGACAAATATTCAAGACAGAACAAGAGTCCTGCCCTAATAGGCTTCACGCCTCGGACTGTTCTAATCGGCCTCACGCCGAAGACTCTTCTGATGGCTTCCAAGCTACGGAGTGCTCTGCTCCACAGCTGCGCGTGGGTGTATCACTTTCACTTACTGAAAGCCCTCTTCATTCAACCAAAAATCTCTTTGTGGCTGTTTTGTCATGCCATTCCAAATGATCCAAGGAATACGCTATTCATACAGGTCAAGTGAGCCCCTTTAGAAAACTGCTAAGGACACTGTTTCTTACATTGCTTTTGTTATAACAACGTTCCCCACAACTCAACTGGCCTTTCCCTTGTCGTAACAAAGAACCAACATTCCTTTGACATCCATCATGATTCTTTACTTCTGGCAAACCTTAATTTCGGTATCAACGCAGATTCGGTATTACGACCTTCGGTTAGCGGCTAACTGAGTGTTATTTCTGGAGGTAAACTAACCCTCACCTCGAGTATCGGTTAGTGAGATAACTTGGAGTTTACCTTCACACGCAGAAAAGCAAATGGCGTACCTCCAGGCCAGATTGAATTTTCACAGGATGAAATATTGGCACTGTATTTATTTAACAGAAGAGTTAAAAGAATTAGAATGCGGAAAGATAATTATATATATATATATATATATATATATATATATATATATATTTGTGACATGCTGAAAATGAAATAAAATAAACCACACGAGTATTAGGTAACTTGACGTAATAGGTTACGGAATGATAATTTCTAGTGTCCCACGGTGTCAGTGACTTGTTGCAAGCAATGCAATATTTTATGTGACCATATTGCAACATGTTTTAACGAACACAAATGCAATAAACAAAGCATGTTAAACTTATACCTGAAAGTACACACAATGCTGTATGTGTAGGTATAAAGGTTCAGAAACATGCTGAGGTAGTAAACATGGAATTTTGCTAATAGTGGGTGCAATGTTTAATTTGATTTTCGTTAAAGAATTACCAGAGGAAAGAAACAAGCTGTAAAACAAACAGCGAATAAAACAAATTTTTTAGGTTATGCAATTTGTATGCAGCACATCAACATATTTGCTGCGAATTGCACACGTAAATAAATGTTAAAACCTGACCATCTTCTATCCTGTGGTATTTATATGAAACCATTTGTTTTTCAATCAAGGGCACAATGCTGTGACTGAAATGTGGCGTTTGATTATGAAGTGCCAAGAAAAAATTTAAGATTGCTACAACCTGTTTCCTTAAAAGAAAACCATAGTCACTGCTTCATAACTAGCCAAATATATTATGCTTAAAAAGTCAGGTACCAAATTACTGGTCCCAGAATGCATATATTATAACTTGCTTTTATTCATGGATGTCTCGTAATTTGTGGGCCTTCCGTCTTTGCATATACCTCCGTGAAATGATAATTTATATAAGAAGAGGTGATTTATTCATGAGGATACACTACTAACCAAATGATTTTAGCCAAATTATATTTGTGCAATACTATTATCAGAATTAATAACAGTTATGTAGCCTTATTTTTATTTTTTATTTATTTATTTGTCTGTCTGGTTGTCTGCTTGTTTGGTTGTCTGCTTGTTTGGTTGTCTGCTTGTTTGGTTGTCTGCTTGTTTGGTTGGTGTGTGTGTGTGTGTGTGTGTGTGTGTGTGTGTGTGTGTGTGTGTGTGTGTGTGTGTGTGTGTGTGTGTGTGTGTGTGTGTGTTTTTCGTTACTGGAAATCTCTTGGAGTTCATAAATTAAAAAGGCATTCCATATATTCTCCATATACCTCACCTAATCGCTATAAAAAAGAATCTGACGCTATGGGAAAAATAAACTATAAACGAACTATACTAGACCTTATTACGAATGAACTATTAATGAAAATATCACGAAAATATACAGAAAACAGCTAATAAAAAGTTAAAACAAGATGCCTGATGCTATTACATGTGTTTGGTTTTCCCACTAATTCACATTCTAAACACAATATAGCGTTGTAAACAAGGTAAAATCCTAATGGAAAATATTGCTAACCGTTCACATTCCACAGGGTAACAAACCTACAGGTAAATCGAGTTCATAATACGAGGCACTGAACCTAACCAATAGTAATTGATAACTGATAGGTAACAAACTTCGGCTAGTAACCGGAGATCGTAATTCAGGCTCTGGGAAGTACTTTCTTTCACAGTGACACGCAGAGGCAAGATTTTGTGGTGAGTTATTTATAAAATTCACGTTAATAATATTAATTGGTGGCATTTTGTAGTATTTTACCACAAAATTCGCACTAATTTCACGCAAATTTTTGATAAGAATTATTGAGTAATGACATGAACAGTAACAGGTAACTGGTGTAACACAACAATTAAAATCCCTTTTTTCTCAAGTTAAAATGCTTTATTTGAAATCAGCAGACAGTACGTAACAGATAGAAACAAATATAACTCATCAGACACCGCCAAACTGCAGCATACAAGAAGTTGCCATATTTTCGCTCTTCGTAATTCTGTTGTCTGTCACAACTAATCCTTGTTTCACGTAAGCTTTCCCCTTATCTTTTACCGGTCACGTGACCTTATCGCATCTCATTGCCTGCTATTGCAGTATAAACTGTTGTGCGGTAAAAATTAGTTCGTTATTTAACATGGTGATATATCTTTATGTTGGGAGAGAATTGTGAAATTTATAATTTCGTAACTGTTTCAATGACATATATTAAGCAACAGAGTTGATTTATCTGAAATGCATATTAATCCTTAAACGAAGTAAAGAGGAGGTTCCTTTGTTCTCAAGCACATGACACGATAGCACGTGATTTAGCGGTAGTGATGACATATTTGTTTATATGACTTTTATCACTGACCTTGTTTTGAACTGGATTAGTCATATATCGCCATTCGAAGGTGTGTCATGCCGAGTGCGACAGCTAAATTATTTTATTGATAGTTTATTGCGCGTGTACTTATTATATGTATAATGGCAGAGTTTACCGCCAGTTTTTCGCTGAAGTATCGCAAGGGAAAACCTTCAGAAAGCGGCGAAAAAGAATTGTGGTGCATGTGTTTAATGCATTCACAGAGAAGAATCCGTCTTTGTCAGTGAGAGAAGTCGAACAGCTGTGCTCTGAACTTACAGATGTGTTAGATGCGTAGGAACATCGCGACATAAAACTGAGAAAACAGGAAAGCTAACTACTCAAGGGGCGATATTGCTGTATGGCGAAGACGTTATTTAAGGTCAATCAGATTGTACCCGGATACAAGTCGCAAAATATACTACCTTGACGGGACTTGGTTGATTGAAGGACACACGACAAGTATGGCGTAACACGACTTTTATGACTGAAAGGTAAGATTTTTGCAAGTTATGAGTGCTGGTTTAAAAAATCCTAGTGGAAAAGGCCGAAGGCCTTTCATTATAAACTTGTTTCAGTTTCATTATATACTTCATTATTTTTGCATGTCTTCGTATTCTTATTTGTATGATTTTATCTATCTTCCTGGCAATTATTATGACGTTTACTGCAGGTTTAAATGTGACGGGAAGGCACCGCCTATGGCCTACGGCGCGAAAGCATTAGCCAATTAGGATGAGGGGGAAGGTAGTTGTACGCGGAGTGATACATGTCAGCGGGGCAAGGTTATATGAAACAGAGATTAAGTTATCTGTAGAGAAAAATCTCTGTCAGTGTTTGACATCGCCAACCAAAGACACTGAAGGGACTTTTCACAGAAATTGCGGTAAGAATCAGTTTTTGCCTTCAAAGCCAAGAGTGCTCTTATTACATATATACCCGATTTCATTAACAGATGCAAAAATCGACGTTAAAAAATATAACATAACAATTTTAACAGCGCTAACAATGCTGTTAAATTTCTTGCATTTCAACAACCTTGTTTTCTGAGAATGTTAACAAACACATGTTAACGCCAAGAAACTTGTAAATATCACAGCTATAGAAGGCTATGGATGAGTCGTATTATTTTCTGAACGTACTGCGATGCGATTTTGTTTTCATTTTCGTCTGTACACAGTTAAAAATGGCGGATAAACAAAATCGTAAACAAAAGCCGTGAAACAAATTTCTCATCGATGGAGACAGAATTGTTAATTGAATCGGTGACGAAGTGTAAGTATATCGTGGGAAATAGGACGAATGCGGTGAATGTAAGAGAAAGATGTCGCGTGGGAAAAAATTGGAAACGGATTTAATTCAAATGCATGTGTCATTAGTAGAAACATGAAACGTATTAGGTTAATTTAAAACGAGGTACGAAGAAGTACAAGTGACGAGTGACTTCAACGTTTCAAGACGGAAGATGGACAGTGTATGATCCATATAATGCAGTGAATTATAAAATCGCGACGTTATTAATACTTGAAGCAAAGTCGAGATCGCCATATTCCTTTCGATTTGTGTTGTAACCTCTCTTGTACTTCCGTAGAAACCTTCATGGCAAATTGTTTCGACAGTATTTTGTTTTGATAGCTCCTGAAAATATTTTTTTCTCATAGGCCGTACTCTGTTATGAATGCCATTTAGACGGTCTTAAATATAGCAAATCGACATCAACAGCTGAGTTCACGCCGGCCATCTTGATTGTTTACAATCGCTAAGCACTTCACATCAGAAATTTGACTTATTAGTTTAACAAGAGATTTAACACTAGTGCTAAGCTAACACTTGGTGAAATGCAGTTTTTGTTATAACTATTTTAAACTCCTGTTAAGTCTTAGCATGTTTTGGTGAAATCGGGCCCTAATCTGTTATCTTTACCATCATGGCTTTGCTGTTGAGCAATGTCACAAAGATCTTTGTAACAAAGAAACAAATCAGAATCACAAGTAGTACCATTGGTTTTAAATGCATTTAGTTGTTTAAATGCTGCCATTACATGGTTTAAGTCTCCTATACTTGGTTTTGTAACTAGCCTAGAAGGTTCAAATAAATGATCTAAAGGTTTTATGGTTATTACATCAGTTACCTTTGTCATAATGGAGTTAATTTAGACAGTCATTCGGCAGAAAACTTTTAGATTCTCTTCTACTGCTTCTCTAACACTGGGATCCATGATATGATCTACAAGTGCACTTACTCTGTTTCCAAAGTGACCACTCTCTAATGTTTCACATTTGGCTCTCAGTGAGTTAATTCGGAAAAAAACCAGACGAGCTACAGGATTTTTGTTTAGATTGTTTTTTTTTTTTTTTTTTTTTTTTTTTTTAATTTACGTCCTGAAACGTTAAGTCATATCGGACGATAACTGAAATAGGAAATATGATGTTCAAATGAGTCGGATTCCATGGAACTTAGAGCTACCCGACATTCCTCTTCCAGGATAAGGGAAAACCCCGGAAAAATCTTATCCAGGTAGTTCACCCTAACCGAGATTCGAACTCGGGATTTCTTGAACGTGAGGCAGACACGCCACCAGCACGCTACCGAAGCGGGCAATTTTCACAATTTTAAGGACAATCTTATGTGGCACTAGGAAAATGTTATAACTTTCTATAGCTAAGTAATAAATGTTCATAGAAGATAAATATTAACTATGCCAAGTAGATGGAGTCACGTAAATTTAACATAATATTTCTGTTAAATGAAGAGCCCAGCAGGAAGGCAAACTGGTCTTTGTGGTCCAACGAACAGAATGTAGCGGTTTTCCTTATTTATTTAGAGTTCAAAGCTTCATAAACATACAGAGTTAAAATTAGTTTTGTAGACGTTTATTTGTATCCATGTAGCTGATGGTATATCTGCAACTGATCTCCACCAAAGGGTGCAGCTTCAGAGAGATTATAGCGACTCCCTGTTTGAAGATTATCTATCGCTGTATCCGCTTTGTATTTGTATCTAGAACGAAATCTAGTTCTGCGAATGTTTAACTCCATTAAAGTGAAGTGGATAGAAAATTACTTTTTAACTTTATCCTCCCTGAACAAGAGGAACGAAACAAATGTACACGTATTCCAACATGTTTTCATAAATATATTTCTCTTTCATAAGAACACAAAAAGGCATATTTCTTGTAAAATGAGGAGGAGAAGGCCGAGGAGAACTTGAGGAGAACAAGAGGAGAAGGAAGGGTTGGAGGAGAAGGAAGGGTTGGAGGAGAAGGAAGGGTTGGAGGAGAAGGAAGAGGAGGAAGATGGGAAAGAAGGGGAGGAAGAAGGGGAAGAATGGGAGTAAGAGGAAGAACAAGGAGGGGAGGAAGAGGAAGAAGAATAGGAAGAAGTAGGAGGAGGGAAGGAAGGGGAGGAAGGGGAAGAAGTTGGAGGGGGGGAAGGGGAAGAAGTTGGAGGGGTGGAAGGGGAAGAAGTTGGAGGGGAGGAAGGGGAAGAAGTTGGAGGGGAGGAAGGGGAAGAAGTTGGAGGGGAGGAAGGGGAGGAAGTTGGAGGGGTGGGAGGGGAAGAAGTTGGAGGGGTGGGAGGAGAGGAAGAGGAGGAAGAAGATGAGGAAGAGGAACAAGTAGGACAAGAGGAAGAGGAAGGGGAAGGAGTAGGAGGGGAGTAAGAGGAAGGGGAAGGAGTAGGAGGGGAGTAAGAGGAAGAGGAAGAAGAAGAATTAGCAGAATTGTTATCTACGTCACTGGTACACTTCCCTTCCTTTAACCAAAGTTAATGAAGATGAAATGTTCAGGGATTGAAATCTGATGTATTGAAAATATGTTCAGGACATTGTTTGGTCGCTTCTGCAGAAACCTCAATATGGAAGTTTTTTCTGCTTTGCACATTCCAAAATATAGTATGATCCATATAAACCTGAACCATTTCAATAGGCCATTACTTTTTAACCAATAATAGGACACACGTGCAACTTTGAGAGAATATAAGACACAATTTGGAGATTACATTACACCATTTACATCTCAGAGAAAATGTTGGAAGTGTCCTCCACCAGCATCTATACATGTTTGTACTTCTCACCATATTCTCTGAAGTTTTACGATGATATCCAATTGAGAGAAGGTTATTTACAGTAACATGCAGCAGCGTGCTATACATCTAATGACACCATGGAACTTGTAAACAGTTTCTTTGATAATCGAATAATTTCAAAAGGTCTGTGGCTCCCCAGATCTCCTGACCTAACCTCACTGAGCTTTTTGTTGTGGGGGTATCTAAACATAGGTATAAGAAAAGGCCACGGACAATTGATGTTCTCAAGGAATCCATTCGAAATCAAAATAAATAACGTCGGCGAGGATACTCTCCGTAAAACTTCAGAAACTGTTTAATTAAATTATTACAGGGATATGACAAATGTATTAACCTTTCTGGAGATTACGTTGAGAGAGAGAAAAAAAATATTTTTTTATTGTGAGGCCCTTGTCAGCCGACCATCGTATTTGGAAGTCACAGAACATATATAAAGGTTTGATATTTAACCCAGTAGGTATTTGTGAGCGCTTGCTTGTAAATAGCATTATATATATATATATATATATATATATATATATATATATATATATATATATATATATATATATATAATGGAAACTAACTGTTTTTTCACAATAGCTGTGTGTAGGACACACGAGGAAAGGGTAGAACCAGACAAAAAAATTCAATGCCATAGTCGGGATTTGAACCACGGATCTTCTGGTCTCCATCCAGCTGCTCTAAATCATTGAGCTACTATGGCCAACGTGGCGACATGACATCAAATTCTCCAACTGACTCGTGTTTCTCCCGGTAAACCACTAGGAGTTCTCATAAACACAAGAGACAACTACCTTAATAGCGACTTACTATACTGTAAGTAATTTAAGGCCCGGGCTTTATAGTTCGGACCACTATATATTCAATAGGTACAATTAATGGAAATTAATTGCTCTTTCACACTAGCCGTGTGTAGGACGCACTATGAAAGGGTAGAGCCAGACTGAAAACTCCAATGCCATAGCCTGGATTTGAAGCAGGTCTCCGTCCAGCTGCTCTAACCATTGAGCTACTATGGCCAACGTGCCGATATGACATTATATTCTCTAACTAACTCGTATTTTTCCCGGTAAACCACTAGGAGTTCTCATAAACACATGTGACAACTACCTTAATAGCGACTTACTATGCTGTAAGTACTTTAAGGCCTGGGCTTTATAGTTCAGACCACTATTAGGTACAATTAATGAAAATTAATTGTTCTTTCACACTAGCCGTGTGTAGGACGCACTGTGAAAGGGCAGAGCCAGACTGAAAACTTCAATGCCATAGCCGGGATTTGAAGCAGGTCTCCGTCCAGCTGCTCTAACCATTGAGCTACTATGGCCAACGAGCCGATATGACATATTCTCCAACTGACTCGTATTTTTCCCGGTAAACCACTAGGAGTTCTCATAAACACATGAGACTTACTATGCTGTAAGTACTTTAACGCCCGATCTTTATAGTTCGGACCACTATTAGGTACAATTAATGAAAATTAATTGTTCTTTCACACTAGCCGTGTGTAGGACGCAATATGATAGCATAGAGCCAGACTGAAGATATAAAAGTCTTCCTTTTGGATTCAAGTAGTCATAAAATTTATACTTCCGGATAAAGCTTAGTATCGAATTTTTGGATGAAATAAAGTACATACTGCAAGTAAAGAAAGTATAAGAAAAGCACCGTAGAGCATATAGCTGCATTTTACTAATGGGAAAAGACAGCAGTTTCTGCACGTGTTTAATGACCGGTTTGCGTGAACTTCGTCCTGGATTTCGGGAAGTAATGGCCAAAGGCATTATGCGGTATGTTTCAATAGCTCACTCTTTCATATCCCGTCCTGTCTGTAAGTACATAACAGATGAAACGGAAACTTTTCGAGTGAAAGCAAGTGGGGAAAAGCAGAGCTGCCAGACAAGTAAGACCTGTGGGAATAAACAATCCACATGAAACTGAAGCAGTACTTTTCATTGGCTGGTGATAATTGCTGGAGCCTGAGACACGTACTCCTTAACCATCCTGCCATACCACACCAAAAGGCCACAACAAGAGAATTCCCACTTCACGTGTCTGCCTCACGTTTAATAGGTCCCTTGTTCGAATCTGTCAGGGTTAGTTATCTGGATAATGTTTTTCCGGGGTTTTCCCTTATCCTGAAAGACGAATGTTGGTTAGCTCTAAGCTCCATGGTTCCTTGCCTCATTTTAGCATCATTTCACCCATTTCATTAATCGTCTAATATTACTTAATGTTGGAAGACGTAAATTACACAAAAAGATGCTGCTTGATTTCACGAAGGAAAGTGAAGTGACAGAGAGCATTGAAATAATCTCGTTTGATATAAGTGAGAACTGAAATAAATACAAAATAAATACATACATATTTTCTCCGTTTATACGAGGCATGTTTTTTAACTCACTACCGTTTTGAGATTCCGCCGCCGCAGCGATACGGTCGGCGTTCCGCGCGTGCGCGCTTGTTACCTACATCTCTTGTCTACGCACTGACGCCATTACAGTCTGATTCTTCATTGTATACGTTGGTTACTGAGTGTTTAAGATGCCTCCGACAATCGTGAGTCCCGCCGATTGTGAAGTACGGGCTGTTATACGATTTCCTAGTGCTAAAGGCGTAAAACCGATCGATATTCATCTTGAGATCTGTGAAGTTTACGGACAAAACACTATGAGTGATGCAATGGTAAGGAAATGGGTGAGAGCATTTAAATATGACCGCACAAATGTGCATGATGAAGAACGGAGTGGGCGTCCTTCGGTCGTTACTGAAGAACTGGTGCAGAAAGTGGACGAGAAGGTGAGAGAAAACAGACGCTTTACAATTTCATCATTGTGCGACTATTTTCCTCAATATTCTCGTAGTGTTTTGTATCGCATTGTGACCGAGAACTTGAAGTACCGGAAATTGTGGTCACGTTGGGTTCCGAAAATGTTGACTGATTTGCACAAAATCCAACGTTTAGGCAGTGAATTGACATGCCTTGAGCGGTACCACAATGAAGGTGACGATTTTTTAGGCCAAATTGTTACTGGTGACGAAACATGGGTGGCCTAGGTCACACCAGAATCGAAACAATCCATGGAATGGCGACATTCATCATCACCCACAAATGTGAAGTTTAAGCAAACAATTTCTGCCCGGAAAATCATGTGCACAGTTTTTTGGGACAGAAAAGGAGTATTGCTAGTGGAGTTTCTGCCTCGTAATGAGACAATCAATGCAGCGTCTTATTGTGAGACATTGAACAATCTGCGCCGTACAATCCAGAACAAAAGACGTGGCAAGTTGAGTAATGGTATCGCTTTGCTGCATGATAATGCCCGTTCACATGTGGCTAATCGGACCAAAGATCTCATCAAATATTTTCAATGGGAAACTCCAGATCATCGTCCATACAGCCCTGATCTGGCGCCCAGCGGCTACCATTTGCTCCTGCACTTGAAGAAACATCTGGGCGGTCAGCGTCTTCAAGACGATAACGAGGTCAAAACAGTTCTGATACAGTGGTTAACACGTCAGGCGGCGGAATTTTATGAGGAGGGTATTCAAAAACTGGTGCGACGTTATGACAAGTGTCTGAATATTCATGGAAATTATGTAGAAAAATAGATTAAGGTACAGGCTTTCATGTAAAAATAAAATTATTGCGATATCTATGCACGTCATTTTTTAATTCCAAAACGGTACTGACTGTTCCAATAAATATATATATATTTTTATACTGTTTTTCAGTTTTAGAACTAATACTTTTGAGAAGTGATAGACACGTAATTTTCTAGAGATAGCTTTAAAGCATGCTCAGTCTTTCACTCTGTTAGTATTTCCTCTCACCTTTAATAGCAAGTGAAAGCAGGAAGGGTTTCGTAAAACTCGGAAGAAAAAAAGAGTAACGGAAACAGAAGAAATGAACAGACTACGCAACTGGTTCTTTTTTTGTTTAAGCTGAAAGAATGTTCCAAACGGAATCAGCGAAAGGATTTACTTCTTGGACAGATGTCCCGGTTCCCATTGGCGCTGTGTAAACAATTACCAACAATGATGCGGCCAAATCCGGTTTCCATTACAGTGGATTACGCCCCTCTAAGTTTGTACTGTTATCGCTGTCTTTCGGAAGGCGTCCACGCTGCGAAAATGCAAAGAGAGCTCAGGATTAACAGTCCACCAGCCCAGACTTATCCAAACATACGACTCGAGGAGGATCCCTCAAGTTTCCAATGGACATCCTGGAAAGTATGTGGGGACTGTGTTATACACCGCGCATGGTTCCATTTAATTATACTGCCTTCGAATTTGTGACTAAACTATACTGTGTACGGATGTAAACATTACGCCATAGCACAACATGAGAAGAAGAGAATAAGTGCAGCGTGAGTGGAAATAATTTGTTACTACATTGCATATGTTATAGTTTGAGTCAAATGAAAACTTTAAATATTTTTTAAATATTATTTATTGTGCAGAAGCGGTACTAATCGGCCACAATATGAATGCACTCGGCAAGAAAAGTTACTAAACAGTTTCGTCATAAGTGGGCGGAGTACCGCAGGCACAGTACGGATAACGCAAACATCAACAATACCGAGATGTTTCCAATGTTTTACCACACTGGAATACATGCCCAAGTTAAAACGTGGATCAAAACTGTGGAAAAGGGCGGAGACTATATTGAATACTGACAAATCGTCAGTGTTGTGGTTTTCAAGGTATATAAATTGGATTAAATTTTCTTGGCAATTAAAAGAAAAAAAAATAGGAGGCATTACTTTTTGACCCACCCTCGTAAAACCAAAATTCTAAGTTCAGCTTGACACAAGATCATTTTCGTATGCTTGAACTTAGATTATCTTTTATGCAACAGGGCCTAAATGGTCTTTCCATTGCGTTCTTTTATCGATTTAACATACTTATGTTAACGTGACCATGTAAAGTTAATGTGTATTTTCTGTAAGGTCGTGACTATTTCATTTTGGTTTGTTATCAAGAATAGGTCCCATTTAAAGACATTTTGGGTGGAGTACAATGCTTATAATAAGAGAGCTGTTCAATAAAGAATGAACACTTTTTTTTACAACGAACCTTTACTCATTTTCATAATTTTGATGGTCCATTTCAGAATAGTCTCCCCTGAATGCGATGCACTTGTCCCGGAGTTTCTGCCAGTCTTCAAAGACATGCTGGAAACCATTTTCTGAGAGATCCTTCAAAATAGCCTCCGCAGCCTTCACCACTGCTTCTGATGATGGATAATGCCTCCCACGAAGGCGTTTATTCAAGTTTGGGAATACAAAAAGTCATATTGAGCTAAATCCGGACCAGGGAGGTTGAGGGATGCTATTCACGTTTATTCTTGCAAGATATTCAGCAAAAACATTAGCAATATGCGGCCGCGCACTATCGAGGGGGAGCATCCAGTCTGCTTCACGGAAATGAGGTCTTTAGCGCCTGATATGGACTTGCAATGTTTTCAGGACATCCCTGTGGTATTGTCCAGTTACTGATGTGTGTGCAGGGAGCGGCATACTGATAAACCTTTCGATGAACATCAAAGAATGAGATGACCATAACTTTCCCAGCAGAAGCATTCAATTTTGCTTTTTTGGGGGTTGGTGATGCAGGAGATTTCCACACTGAGCTTTGCTGTTTGCTCTCAGGATGAAGATTATGTAGCCAAGTTTCATCAGTAGTGATTACGTTTGAAAGAAACTCCGGATCTTCCTCTAACATCAACTTGAACTGCATGAAGACCTGCATACGAATGTCCTTTTTTTCGGGGATCAACAGTCTTGGAACCCATCGCGCACAAACACGTCTCATGTGTAATGTTTCTGTCACCATCGTGTGGGTGGCACCCAATGAAGTGTTCAGTATCTGAGAGTGATCTTAAAGTAATTCGTGGATCCTCTGTCACAATGGCAGCAGTAATGTTGATGTTTTCTTCCGTAAGAGCAGTAACTGGAGCACCAGGTTCACCTTCCTTTGAAATTGATTGTCTCCCCTCTTTAAACATTTTAAACCACCTTCGAGCTGTGCTGTAGGGAAGAAGACTCTCTATTGGCCTCCTGTAATATTTTATAAGCCTCAACTGAAGAGTTGTTGAGACGAAAGCAGAAGTTCAAAGCCGCATATTGTTCGTCGCGTATTACCTCCATTGCAGCGGTAGACGATACTGAACATGTCCTCACAGGTGGGAACCAGAAGTACCAACGGTGAAACTACTACGGCGGGTTTGTTTCACATTAAGCTAACAGAATGTAATATGGAATTTTAGTGCCAATAATTGACCGTAAAGAAATAATGATTAAGCCCTCGTAATAACCAGTGGCGAAAAGAAAAGCTAGAGCATGACCGGTCGTTTTAGATATTTGTGTTGATTTCAGTTCAAGAGGGCAAATTCGATCTATTAGATAAAGCTGTGAAAACGAAATTCTCTGACTGAACAAAGTACAGAGTATAAATAATCCTTTGTGGATAAAAGACCATGAAAGCCTTGTAAGTCTTGAAAAAGACCTAAAAAGAAGTAATGAAGCGGCAACTACTTTGAGGATGTTTCAATTTGCTGCCAGGAGTCATATCGCTTTATTGAAGGTGACATAAAAGCGAACACAATCCTTTTTATTGCAATCCCAGAGCAATAATTATTGCTGTATCAATGGATAGTAAGCGAACATCCAATAAAACTACCTCGCTTCTATGTCATCGATTGTCTATAGCGAATAACCCGTTGGTATTTCACCGTCCCTCCAGTAATACCTGACAGTTGACATCTATTTCTTTTCTTCTCTTGTTAAACACCTGATATCTCTGCAGCCTTAGCCGAATAAAATTGCAGATAAATTTGTATATATCGTTCATTTCCAAAGCACAAGTTTCATGTTCTAAAATCCTCTTTCCCAAATCTCCAGAATATTCAAGAATAGTGTCAAAAAGTCCAGCGGTGTGATAAAATGTACTTTTCAACGAAAGATTTTATAACGGCTGACCTTTACTGAGTTTTACTACTGGAAGAGTTTGGGGAAGTCTCGTGTTCGGCTCTCCAGCAAGTGAGGCGAAAGGAAATATATTTAATTCTACTTCTACGTCACGAGATCTAACTGGTATGACAGCGAAACTTGAATTGAAGTGACAAGAGGTCTTACTGAAGAAACAGTAACAGAGGAAGTACGAGAATATGTCCAAAAGCTTTAATTATCACCCTTTAAAAATTGTGATAAGGAGTTTGTGTTGATATGTGCTAGTTAGTTCTTCTCTGCGTAGTGACCATCCAGTTTTACACATTTTTCCCAGCATTTCTTGACCTTCCGAATACCTTGATTGTAGAAGTCTGCAGAATTTGCTTTAAACCACTCTTCCACTTCATTAATGACGTCAATTGTGTTGTCAATCGTCGACCACGCAACGGATTCTTCCTTTTCAGGATTCTTCCTTTTCAGGATTCTTCCTTTTCAGGATTCTTCCTTTTCAGGACTCTTCCTTTTCAGGATTCTTCCTTTTCAGGACTCTTCCTTTTCAGGACTCTTCCTTTTCAGGACTCTTCCCTTCCAGGACTCTTCCCTTCCAGGACCCTTCCTTTCCTCTTGTTGCGACATATGGTGAATAAGGTGGTTGCTGAAAGGTCTCAAAGCCACATTTCCTTGTTTTGTTAACTACAACTTGAGATGAATGAGCTGGTGCATTGTCAGACAGAAGACGAACAACTTTGGAGAGCATACCGCGTCGTTTGTTAATCAGAGCTGCTCGTATCTTGTCCAGAAGTTCTTCTTCTTCTTCTTCTTCTTCTTCTTCTTCTTCTTCTTCTTCTTCTTCTTCTTCTTCTTCTTCTTCTTCTTCTTCTTCTTCTTCTTCTTCTTCTTCTTCTTCTTCTTCTTCTTCTTCTTCTTCTTCTTCTTCTTCTTCTTCTTCTTCTTCTTCTTCTTCTTCTTCTTCTTCTTCTTCTTCTTCTTCTTCTTCTTCTTCTTCTTCTTCTTCTTCTTCTTCTTCTTCTTCTTCTTCTTCTTCTTCTTCTTCTTCTTCTTCTTCTTCTTCTTCTTCTTCTTCTTCTTCTTCTTCTTCTTCTTCTTCACTTCATGGCATAGGCAATCAAGTGCCTGTTCCGCCTTGGAAGTCCTCCAGCCATCGTTTCCTAAGTCTGTCCACCGATCTCCTACCTTTAGGATGATACTGTAATATTTGTTTTGTAAGTCTATTATCTGTCATTCTTTCAAATTGTTCCTTCCATTTTTGTTTAACATCTTTTAACCTATCATTCATACTAAAAATGTCCAGCTCTTCTATTATATTTTCATTTCTTATTAAGTCCCTCTTCGTGCATCCTTTCACACTTCTCAAGAATTTCATTTCTGAAGCCTGTATTTTACTCTGTTGCTTTTTAGTTAACGTCCAAGTCTCACTTCCGTATGTCAGTATAGGTACAGCCATAACTTTGTAGAACTTTAATTTTGTTTCTTTACGTATTTTGTTTCTAAATGTTCTATTTATTGTTGCACACACTCTTTGAAATTTGCATGTTTTATTGTAGACATCATATTCCTTGTCATAACTAACATCAGTTCCCAAGTAGTTAAAATGGCTTAGCTGTTCAACGCAACGATTATTTATAACTATTTTTGTTCTAATTGGCTTTTTCCCAATGAATGCCATTACCCTTAATTTTATAAAAGAAATTTTCATATTATATTGCTTATAAAGTTCACTAAGTTTAAAAATAGATTTTTGCAGGGCAGACTCGATATTTTGTATAATGACTAAGTCGTCAGCAAACAATAAAATATTTAAAAAGTTTTTATTAGAAATCTTAAAACCTACATTCACTAGCTGCTTCCATTTGCACACTAGGTCGTCAATATAAATACTAAAAAGTGTAGGTGATAAAGTACACCCTTGTCTGATACCCTGATTAGTAATATTTTTTTTTAGAAATTTTACCATTGTTCCTCACATTTATTTTTGTTTGGAAGTAGAAGCATTGTATCATTTTTATTAATTGTTGTGGGTATCCTCGTTCTTCCAATATTTGCCACATTTGGCATCGGTTTACCCTGTCGAAGGCTTTCTCAAAGTCAACAAATGCCATATGCGTTTCTTTGTTAAACTCCCTATGTTTTTCCCCAGAAGATTGCAGTAGTATCTGCCATTGATGTTTTGACCCTTGGCAAGATAATCTGTAAGGATGACTCCACGACAGTCCCAGAAAACTGAAAGCATGACCTCCCCAGCTGACGTTAGCACCTTTGCTTTTTGGGAGGGAACAGGCATGCTTCCATTCCATGCTTATGGTTTTTGTCTCTGGATCATACTGATAGATACAGGATGGATCCATGCTTACCAGGCGATCAAATATCATCTTTATCCTGTTCCAACAGCATCAACATCTGTCTTCAAAAGTCACGCTATATTTGATCTTGGAAAGGGGTTAGCTAACGTGGAGCCCACCTTGCAGACACTTAGACATGTGCAGTTCGTTATGAATAGTTTTCCACACACTATCATAACTAAGATGTCTCATTCATGATCATTTGGATGGTTGCTCGTCTGTCTTCCAGTATTAAACACTCCACTCTCTTCACTGTGACAACTGACGGTCTACCAGCTCTTGGCTCATCTGTCAGGGACATGTGACCAGTTTGAAAATTCCTTTTCCACCTCACAATAGTGTCATACGATGGACAATGGTTTCCATATACATCAGTTATCTCATCCCGAGCAGTTTTTCCCTTCAAATGCAGGAAGCTGGTCACACTTCGAGCTTCAATTTTCTCCATCTTACACCTCAGTCACTTCTGGCACTCAGTATAAAAAAACAAAAGTACTCAAATCACTGAAACTACCAACATTATGTCCCGACGGATCAATGACACCGAAAAATTTACATCAAGCCAGCATAAGAACTACAGGGTGATAATTAAAACTTAACGAGACCCTCTCGTAGTATAAATTATTGAGACAAACGTGGAAACAATTAAAATCAGTATGTTTTCAAATTGTTAAAGGTGTGTAAATAGCTACATAAATAAATAATGTAAACATAATTATCAATAGAACTGATAATGGGACTGCAATGAACAATTGACGTTCAGCTTAGCATACTCAGCAAAGGAAAAACTGAATCAAGATAGTTCACTCTGTGCTTCAAGCTTCTTTTAACACTACAAGCCTGCAGATATGTTGAATGAAAGGGTGAAATTACTGTATAAATAAAACTGTGAGCAAAGTCAATGTTGACAAGGTTATTTACACGTTTGAGTCAGTATGAACTACGTCAACATTGAGTAGCAGTTTGTCGACAATGCAGAAGGTGTTTCCACCAGAAGGTAAATCTGAGCTCTGATACAACTCTCCAAGAGACGCTACAATAACGAACCAAAAACTAATAAAACATTTGGACAAACATCACTACAGCGTTGCATATGGGCTCTTGAACTCCGATTAGCAGCTGTGGAAGAAAAAATTTTCTACCTTCTGTCATTTCCCCTACTTTATTCGCACCCCACACTGCAACCCTCTTCTTGTCCATTAGAGGCGGGCTGCTTTGTAACTTTTAGGCCCGGTTGCATAAAAGATAATCTAAGTTCAAGTATATGGAATTGGTCTTCAGTCAAGCTGAACTTCGAAGTTTGGTTGTATAAACATTGATCTAAATTCATGGCCTCTTGATTTTTGATGAAACCTAACTGGTTAATTTTTTACAGTTAACTTGATTGAACTTAGATCAGAATAACTGCAGAATTTTCACAATAGTTTCTAAGAAGAAATAAGTACTGCAGCTTTAAATAAATAGTAAATAAAACATTTTTTGTGGTTACTTGTATAAATAAGTAGTCTTTTTTTCACAAATGTATGTTAAAGATGCATTGTTTCTGTTCATAACCTATACATTTTTATTATTTTCAGAATTTAGATTAATGCAGATTACTCTGATGTTTCTGATAATTATAATTTTCAATTTGAAAGGTCTCCTCGTGCTTTCCAACTTAGAGGAAATACCATCTCAGAACTAAATGACAGAATATTCAAAATGAAATTTCGACTATCAAAGCATGCAATCAAACAACTGGGGCATAGGCTACATGCACAATTAAGAACACAAATCCTGAAGAAATACGCACTTAACCCAATATTTATGATCCTTCTCACACTACCGTTCTGTGCAACTGTAATCTTCCAAATGGTGATTAGGAATATATTCAATATTGTGACTTTGTGGGTTCGTGAAATTAAAAGTCCAATTGGACAAACTCAATGTTCTTTATTTCAACCGAATTACAGTTGGAACAGATGGCCCATCACACAGGATTACGTAGCGCACACAATTACAATTCGCCAGTTCGTCTGTCACAGGTCAACTCCACACTCACAATTACGTACAACTCCTCTGATAAAGTCTGTCTAGTCAACGCGTGTGCAGTTCCGACTCAAAGGAAACTGACCCTACCGCCCACTAATGACCGTCACAAATCTATCTCCACACCTCAGAAATGGAACACTGTCGTTGAGAACCAATACCAACCCGTATTTTCTCGAAGTGACAATTGCATGTCTACTCCACTTGGAGTCTCAGTTGCCAAAGTTCCAACTTCCAGTTGATCTGTTCCATTACGTGCAGAAATACGTTGTGTGTCACGATGTGGAGATCGTAGGAGGGAAATGCAGTGGTAAATGCAAATGAAGTAATAGATTACCTTCAGTCAAGTGAAAATAATCAAAGTGATGACAAAAGTGTGAATAACTGGGCCGAGTTATGTTACTGGAAAAGCCTCACAAAACAAAGTTATAACTGGAACTGTTTCTAAGCAAACTCAAGCACTTGTTTTGAACACATATAAATATGTGCTGACAAATAATCTTGCTAAGGAGTCATGCAATGAACCTGATGATAAATTCTGGATATTCACAGAAATACAGTAAGAAATATTGTGACGAAAGGAATACTAAAGACGCCGAACAAGTGTGAAAACAAAAGGAAACGTTTCTCTAAAGTAGATAATTTCACATGCGATTTAATTCGCCGAGAAATTTATAGATTCTATGCAAAAAAGAGAGCGCCCACCTTAGACGAATTGGTTGCACATTTGCAAGAAATTTGTGATTTTCCTTATGGGCACTGCACTTTGCGCGGCCTCCTAAAGGAGCTGGGTTTCAAATACCGCACTTTGAATAAGATAAGGGTTATTATGGAATCCAGTAGAATTGTATTACATATATAATTTCTTAAAATTATGGAAGTTTCGCAGTAATGGACATAAGACTATTTAGACGAAACCTTGTACGATACCCATGAAGTATCGAGAAAGGTGGCAACCTTGCAGAACGGACTGGGAGAAGGAGGGCCGGGGTTATAAAACGATTATAAGGGTTCATCAAAGGAGTCGGCCGACGTGCACACGCGTTAACTAAACAGACTTTATACGTACACAGTCTTCCAGTCCGTTCACTAGCCCGGCGCTCCTCACAGCTGCTCGCCAAGAACTGAACTGACTCGCCAACTGCAGGCCTTATATAGGGAGATCTCTGTTCCTGGAAGTCTCGCAGTACAGTGAATCATCCCGACTGTTCCAGACGACAGGGAGAGGGGAAAGAGATGGCTAGTGATGTTTTTCCAACCAACCCCTCATTAGCGCTACAAGATCAATGGGTAGGCGTGGGCGAATGCTTCCCGTTACTCACTGAGCCGTCAGTTGGTCGTGCCTTCCAATAATTGGGTGACAATATAAATAAAGGGACTGCACTTGGGACAACACACAAAGTTACAAGGGAGATTGCAGCTTTAAGACCCCATTTCATCACGATGCCTATGGAAAAGTGTGAAATAAGAAAGGTTACGCGAGATTTTTAGCTAGCGAAACACATCTCTTTTGCTTGAACTTCCATTTTTTTTTCCTTTTCCGACTTACATTAGGCATATAATGAAGATAAATTAAGCCAAATAATTAACCTTTGATAAATACTGTTTCAATATGGAGTAAATTCTTATACTGCTTATATAAAAGAACCATAAAGCGGAAGATTTATTTAGTTTTTATTATGTCTAGAATGGCTACTCTGTGCACTTGAAATAAACAGTCGAATAACTCCGATAATTCTCGAATCCTTTCGATACAACACGAAAGTTGCAACATGTGTGGCGATGTCGCCGCATTTGTTTTTGTCATTTCGGATCAGTACTAAACGGCGTTCATCTGGCGTAAGGTTCGCAAATTTTGATCTTCGATTGTAATTGAACTGCTGTTACCGATTTTTATGCAACCGGAACTTAAAGTGTAGGTCTCAGCTCAGTTGGTTAGACGCTAACTTACCAATCCCAAGGTTGCGTGTTCAAACCTGGAAGACACTGCTGATATTTAAGTGTGATTAAGAGCGCATCCTTATGACGGTATATTTACTGGTATAGGTGTACCTTCCCTGAGGAAGGTAATTCCGACACACCGACCATGCTGATATATTTCTGGCAGTTGACTTCATTGTTATGAAATAAAATGTATTTATTCATTTTGTCTTCTTTATTGACGTGAAACCTGGTTAACCCGGACTAGTTCTGAAGAAAAAAAAAAAGCTGTTCAGCGTGGTAAATGAAGACCTCTCTTGCAGAAGATAAATTGCAATTTTTTGAAGTTACATTACTGGAATTCTCTTGGCAGTAGGCGAATTCCTTGCACTCACCCCAATTTTTAGGAAACAGGTTCAAAAAAAACTTTGATACAGTCGTGCGAAAAATTTTGTCGTGGTATGTGTGACTTAACAGAAAATAAGTTTGAAGAAGTACCTGAGTCCCAGGCTTTATCATTTAACTCTTATTATTTTAGTTAATTGATGGAAATTGATCATTACTTACGATAGGAAGTCACCACAAACGGTGTATCTCGAATGTGGTAGCCCCTAGTGGTCTACCGGGGAAATATATGAGTCAAATGGAATATTTAATGTCATGACGGCATGTTGGCCATGGTAGCTCAATGGGTTAGAGCGTCTGGGCGGAAAACAGGAGATCCGTGGTACAAATCCCGACGGTGGCGTTTAATTTTTCATGTTAACTCTATCAAAAACCTTAGGCTAGTGTGAAGAAATGATTAATGTCCATCAATTAACTAAAACAAAAGTGTCTGTTTACAATAAATTATTGCACAATGTTGTAAAAAACCTCCAAAATAAAAAAATTACAAAGCAGCTTCACATACAACAAAACTAACAACTGAGTATCTGGATGTACTATAGGTCCACAAGGCACTAACTTAGCACCTTGCGATTTGCTTTTGTTTGTAGAAATTAAAACGTTGTTTCGTTATCAGATGAAATTATAGGGCATTACAAAACCTTGATTAGTGCATAGAGAAGTGGCAACGGCATAATTGGAGTTAAAAAGAAAGTTTTTAAAAACAATACTCATTTTTGTAAACTCATTCTTGTTTCAAATATGCTTGGAGTCACTCTCGTAGACAGCTGCAGCTGATATCGATAAATCGATAGAATCGTGATTTATACTGCGTACTTCTAGCATACGTGCCCTTCCCCTGTCACCTTTAGATGTTGAAATCAGGAAACCAATCACATTCCCACTGCTGCATCCAGCACAAATGGCATTCATCCTGTTTGTTGTTCCACATTTGGTTTTCTTTTGAAGCTGATTGCCTCTGAAATGGACTTTACCTGAATGGGGTGAGGTGTATGCTGGGTTTAGCTAACATCTCTGTATATCGAGTGCAAAGCTTCAAGGTATGGAAAAGTTCCAAAATGGAATTCTTTGTTGTATAATAATAACAACATATGAAAGATTTATTGTGTTCATTCCTTTATAATCAGTTCTGAAGATATCTAATCCATTCAGCTTATCATATTTACCAGCACTTATTTATTCTTGTTTTTATTTTCTCTGTATATATAAGTATGGTATTATAGTTAAAAATTGTTTATACATATTTCATAGGAAATACGTTTTGAGGCACTCTGAATAAAAATTATAACTCCTACCAGGGATGTTCAATAAAGAATGATCATAATTTTTTATGGTCATAATTTTTCGCACTAAAATTCAATCTTATTATATTCTGTTAGCTTAATGTGAAACAAACACGCCGTAGTAGTTTCATTTGATACTCCTGGTTCCCACCTGTGAGAACCAGGCAAGTTCAGACAATGGAGGTAACACGCGAGGAACAATATGCGGCTTTGAAATTCTGCATTCGTCTCAAAAAATCTTCAGTTGAGGCCTATACAATGTTACATGAGGCCTATGGAGAGTCCGTTCTTCCCTACAGCACAGCTCGAAGGTGGTTTAAAATGTTTAAAGAGGGCAGACAATCAATTTCAAAGGAAGCTGGACCCGCTGCTCCAGTTACTGCTCTTACGGAAGAAAACATCAACACTGCTACTGCCATTATGACAGAGGATCGATGAATTACCTTAAGCTCACTTTCTGAAATACTGAACATTTCATTGGGTGCACCCACACTTTGGTGACAGAAACATTACACATGAAACGTGTTTGTGCGCGATGGGTTCCAAGACTGTTGATTCCCGAACAAAAGGACATTCGCATGCAGGTCTGCATGCAGTTAAAGTTGATGTTAGAGGAAGATCCGGAATTTCTTTCAAACGTAATAACTGCTGATGAAACTTGGCTACATCATTTTGATCCTGAGAGCAAACAGCAAAGCTCAGTGTGGAAATCTTCACCACCACCAACCCCCGAAAAGCAAAAGTGGTTGCTTGTGCTGGGAAAGTTATGGTCATCTCATTCTTTGATATTCATTGAATGGTTTATCAGCATGTTGTACCTGCACACACATCAGTAATTCGATAATACTACAGGGATGTCCTACATTTCAAGTCCATATCGGGCGTAAAAGACCACATTTCCGTAAAACAGACTGGATGCTGCAGCAAGATAATGTGCGGCCGCATATTGCCAAAGTTGTTGCTGAATATCTTGCAAAAATCAACCTGAAGTACATCCCTCACCCTACCTATAGTCCGGATTTAGCCCCACGTGACCTTTTTCTATTCCCTAACTTGAAGAAACGTCTTTGTGGGAGGCATTAACCATCATCAGAAGCAGTGATGAAGGCTGCGGAGGCGATTTTGAAGTATCTCTCAAAAATGCTTTCCAGCATGTCTTTGAAGACTGGTAGAAACGCTGGGACAAGTGCATCGCATTCAGGGAACACTACTTTGAGAAGTACCATCAAAATTATGAGGATGAGTGGAGGTACGTTGTCATAAATAATTGTGATTATTCTTTATTGAGCAGCCCTTGTATAAGAATTATTCTAAAACATACTCTATAAGGCACTTCAAAATAGTATTTATTGCACCTCGTTTATGCCAGTATCCCCTTTAGAGATCTGTTGCTATTGCTTCGAATTTTCCAGTAATTTGTCATTTCTCTGAAGGAGTTATTCGATTGTTTCTCGCCATATCATTAAGTATGGAATTTTAAGGCCAAGGCATAGAGATCATTATTTAAACATCCGAGTGTAGATTCTGTTTCGTATGTACTCTTTGCAGCTATAAGAAAATATGTAATGAAACTACCTTTGCGAAGTTCATTTCATTTAAGAAATAGACCGGGCTTTATAGGAATTGCTTGTTGAAGTTATAGGTCGGTATAGAGTATACTAAGAAAACATTGGATCTATATACGGGGGCCTGGCCTAAAGTTTTAATTATAACCCGGTAGTTTTTATGCCAGAGTAATGAAAATTTTGTAATGTCATCATTGATCCCTCGGGACATGTTGGTAGTTTTAGTGATTTGAGTCATGTTTTCCAGTGAGTGCCAGAAGTGGCTGAGGTGTAAGATGGAGAAAATTGAGGCTCGTAGTATGATAAAGTTCCTGCATTTGAAGGGCAAAACTTCCCGGGAAATCCATGATGAGATGACGGCTGTTTATGGAAATGATGGTGAATTGTGTGACACTATTTTGAGGTGGAAAAGAAACTGGTCACATGCTCCTGACAGATGGGCCAAGAGATTGGTAGACCGTCAGTTGTCACAGTGAAGAAAGTGGAGTGTTTAATACTGGAAGACAGACGAGCAACGATCCAAATGACCATGAATGAGACATATCTTAGTTATGGTAGTGTGTGGAAAATTATTCATGACGAATTGCACATGTCTAAGGTGTCTACACGGTGGGTTCCACGTTTGCTAACCCCTTTCCAAGATCAAATATAGCGTGACTTTTGAAGACAGATGTTGATGCTGTTGGAATAGGATAAAGATGATATTTGATCGCCTGGTAAGCATGGATCCATCCTGTATCTATCAGTATGATCCAGAGACAAAAACCGTAAGCATGGAATGGAAGCATGCCTGTTCCCTCCCAAAAGCAAAGGTGCTAACGTGAGCTGGGGAGGTCATGCTTTCAGTTTTCTGGGACTGTCCTAGAGTCATCCTTACAGATTATCTTGCCAAGGGTCAAAACATCAATGGCAGATACTACTGCAATCTTCTGGAGAAAACATAGGGAGTTTAACAAAGAAACACATATGGCATTTGTTGACTTTGAGAAAGCCTTCGACAGGGTAAACCGATGCAAAATGTGGCAAATATTGGAAGAACGACGATACCCACAACAATTAATAAAAACGATACAATGCTTCTACTTCCAAACAAAAATAAGTGTGAGGAACAATGGTAAAATTTCTAAAAAAAATCTTACTAATCAGGGTATCAGACAAGGGTGTACTTTATCACCTACACTTTTTAGTATTTATATTGACGACCTAGTGTGCAAATGGAAGCAGCTAGTGAATGTAGGTTTTAAGATTTAAAATAAAAAACTTTTAAATACTTTATTGTTTGCTGGCGACTTACTTATTATACAAAATATCGAGTCTGCCCTGCGAAAATCTATTTTTAAGCTTAGTGAACTTTGTAAGCAATATAATATGAAAATTTCTTTTATAAAATCAAAGGTAATGACATTCTTTGGGAAAGAGCCAATTAGAACAAAAATAGTTATAAATAATCGTTGCGTTGAACAGGTAAGTCATTTTAACTACTTGGGAACTGATGTTAGTTATGACAAGGAATATGATGTCTACAATAAAATATGCAAATTTCAAAGAGTTTGTGTGGAACAATGAATAGAACATTTAGAAACAAAATACGTAAAGAAACAAAATTAAAGTTCTACAAAGTTATGGCTGTACCTATACTGACATACGGAAGTGAGACTTGGACGTTAACTAAAAAGCAACGGAGTAAAATACAGGCTTCAGAAATGAAATTCTTGAGAAGTGTGAAAGGATGCACGAAGAGGGACTTAATAAGAAATGAAAATATAAGAGAAGAGCTGGACAGTTTTAGTATGAATGATAGGTTAAAAGATATTAAACAAAAATGGAAGGAACATGTTGAAAGAATGCCAGGTAATAGACTTACAAAACAAATATTACAGTATCATCCTAAAGGTAGGAGATCGGTGGGCAGACCCAGGAAACGATCGCTGGAGGACTTCGAAGGCGGAACAGGCACTTGATTGCCTATGCCATGAAGTGAAGAAGAAGATCTTCTGGAGAAGTTACGAGCAGCTCTGATTAAGAAACGACGTGGTATGCTCTCCAAAGATGTTCGTCTTCTGGTTAACAATGCACCAGCTCATTCACTTGAAGTTGCAGTTGACAAAACAAGGAAATGTTGCTTTGAGACTTTACAGCAACCACCTTATTCACCATATGTCGCGACAAGAGGAAAGGAAGGGTCCTGGAAAGGAAGAGTCCTGGAAAGGAAGAGTCCTGGAAAGGACTCAGCAAACACGGCGTGACCTGTCAAGGCAGATGTTGGCGCTGTTGGAACAGGATGAAGATGACCTTTTTGATCGTCTGGTATAGCAGCCTCGTCCATCGCATCCCAGCGGCGTCAAAAGCTTTCCTTTCTGCCCACGGCTCCTCACGTGTAAGCAATTATAAGGGTTTTCCACCCTTAAACATATGGGTGGTCCTTCTTAATACGTTCACCAAGTTAGAGCGCTGTTGCAATATTTTTCTTGTGTCCTCAGAAATTATCTTAGACTGTGCATACGTGCTTCCTATGTGTGTTAATTACATAGTGTTTTACTTAGTATAGTTTTATAAATTTATTAGTGTTTAATAGTTATAGGCGTTTAGCACTTGTTTAATTTAATTAAGATGTAGAGACCATGGAAATCGAAGCTGACATGGATATGCTAACATGGATTTCCATTCATACTTGTAATATATGGGCCCTTAAACACTACACTCACTCACTCACTCACTCACTCACTCACTCACTCTAACAGTATTTCTAAACTTTCTCGAGTTCTAAAGTGTTTATGACATATTTAATTATTATGCCGAATGTACGTGATTATTTATTTAAATCGTGTTTAGCAGAAGACCTCCCCCCAAAAAAAATTAAACTGTCTAACTTTATTCAAACTTGTAAAATTAGCAGACATCCTTGTAAAAAGTTTCGAAAATTTAAAAAGAGTAATAAAGTTTCCTTACTAGTTTATCTTTAATTCCTTGGTTTTCTTTATTTCACTTTTGAAGTATTTACTGCTTGGTTAAATCAACAGAAATTCACCACCTGTAGCTGCCATAGAATAAAGGAAAATGTTTTAGGATAAATCGGCTCACGATTGCAATAAACAAAGCTCTAACGTGCAATCTTTGCTTATAAATTATTAACTACCAGAATATCCAAAGTGCTTCTTTAATTTGCAAGTAAATATCCCTCACAAATTCATTCACACTGATGCAATTTAACCCCTATAAAATTGTAATGATGTTTTACTAAACTTTCCTTAGATGTTATGCTAATAATGCGCATTTAGTGCTTGTACGTAATAGAAGTACTAATACCATAACAACATAGGTAATATATCTCTTTTCAGTTATATTATAAAGAGTTGTAAAATTATGTTTTATGATAGGAAATATTAATCGTTTAAAATTTATTTGAAAAGATCAATGACGATTTCTTACAGTTAATTCTGCTTTATTTATTTATATTTTGCCTCTAAACGTTATTTTAAACAAAGGCAGCCCTGGGTATTCTCAGCTGCAAACACGTGCCTAACTTTCTTCACCTCTGACCCCGGTTGGTGTTTCCTAAGATGTTTGACATTGTGGTTAGGGAGAAGAACAGTTTTTCCCTACAAAGAGAGACTGTTGGGGATGCTTTAAACGCGGCCACTATAACAATGGATCTATCCTGGATCTATCAGTATGATCCAGAGACAAAAACCATGAGGATGGAATGGAAACGTGCCGATTCCTCCCTCCCAAAAGTGCAAAAGTCATCTGGGAAGGTCATGCTTTCAGTATTCTGGGACTGTGGTGGAGTCATCCTTAGAGATTATCTTGCCAAGGTTCAAACCATCACTGGCAGATACTACTGCAATCTTCTAGACAAGTTACGAGCAGCTCTGATTAAGAAACGACACGGTATGCTCTCCAAAGTTGTTCGTCTTCTGTCTGACAATGCACCAGTTCATTTATCTCAAGTTGTAGTTAACAAAACAAAGGAATGTAGCTTTGATACCTTACAGAATCCACTTTATTCGCCCGATCTCGTAACAGGTGACATTTTCACGCTCCTTTGCGTGGTCACCGATTTGACAACACAAATGACATCATTAATGAAGTGTAAGAGTGGTTTAAAGCGAATTCTGCAGACTTTTACAATCAAGGTATTCGGAAGGTCAAGAACCGCTGGGAAAAATGTGTAAATCTGGATGAGAAGAACTGGTAGAGAAGAACTAACAAGCACATACTTCAGTGCCGTTAAGTTGCAAAACCGCATATTATTTAAATTTTTTGGGTTCTTGTTGTTGAAATTTGGAGCTATGAGTTCTCTTCTCAGGTGAATGGTTATAGGAAAATAGGTTTTTAGATGTTGGTTGCCCAGTAGAATCAATAATTCTCAGATGACTGTGAAATTTTGTTTAATTATCTTGTAGTGTGTTTGTTCCATTAAGACTGAGTTGCAACGGTGACACCTTTCAATTAAGTTCTACCAACGTATTACATTTTCTTCTCCCGACTAATACGTCTGACTTCTTCAAGTATGATGTAGCAAGTAAGTTTCACTAAGATATTACATCTTCTTCCGACTAATAAGTCTCACCTCTTCGACTAATACGTCTGACTTCTTCAAGTATGATATAGCAAGTAAGTTTCACTAAGATATTACATCTTCTTCCGACTAATAAGTCTCACCTCTTGAAGGACGATCTAGTAAGTTTTTACTAAATGTTACATTTTCTTCTCCCGAGCGACACTAACACGTCTTACCTCTTGAAGGATGATCTAGCAAGTAAGTTTCCTCGACTTCGCGTTTCAATTCGAACGTATTTCTGCTCGCCACTCTCACTTATCACATGAACAAAATAGATCACCCTTCTCTCCATTTTTCAAATCTTACATTATTATTGGTTTCTGATTTATTTCGATTTATTTTTCATTGGTTTCCAAAACTCATCTAACTCATTTACTTAACGCCTACCCTGAGTTCTGAAACGCCTACCCTGGGCTCTTTATAATGGTATACATCGTTATCACATCAGCAAACTAGGACGTTCTAACCTTCATGCTTCATCGTACCCTGAAAGCCTTTTTGTCTCCATGCATTCCTTGGTACTAGCTGTCTATAGTTCTAAGACGTTCAACCCTTTCTGACACAAAGAAGCTAACGGTCCTCTTTCCTGTCGCTTACAGCGTTTAGATTTTACCCGAGTATTCTTCCTACCTTGCCTTGATGCTGACATGCCTTGCTATATTAAATTATGTTCTTTCCTGCTCATTCTTTAACTAAACCGCTATTTTATTCATCATCCTATCCATTCTAATTTCATATTAGTATAATAAAATTTCTTTATATATTGGTTTATCAAAGCATTTTTATTAATTAATATTTATTTCTTCAATATCGAGATTTCTATTAATTTGTTGCCTCTTATCGCTGTCTGATACTGACTGTGGTTACAACATATCAACACAAAATCTATCTCATTTTTAGAGGGTGATAATTAAGTATAAGTATCTACACTTCATTTTATATTATTTCTTCGCCATTAGGCTGTACGGCTATTATATAACTTCTTGGTATTCAAACACAATCCTAAGACTAAAATCCCCGTAAACTGAAAATAAATGCTGGAACGATTGCATTCCGTTTTAGAGAGGTTTCACTGTATTATAATCTATTAAATGTATCAGTCAATTTTCCACTTGTCCATGCATGCGTTAAGATAAATATCGCAGAGTTGTTTCACTGTAGCAACTAACAGCAGAGAGGTTGATTCGGCGTCAATGCTGATGTACACCACGTCACAACTCCCCAACTACCGCTACCTGTTGAACACAGCAGCAATGGCTTCCTTCCTCCCTGGAGGACAGAAACACGAAGCCAAATTTGTATACGTGTTCCGCCTCCCGTCACACTTCCTATACATATGACATTATCACTTTGTGCTTTATGCTGCACTAAAACGTATCGTCCTTAACTGCACAACAACTCTCCTTTGTTCGTGATGATTATTATGAATCTTTAAGGCCCAGTTGCATAAAAATCGCTAACAACAATTCATTTATAATTGAAAATCAAAACTGAACTATATTGAAAATATTGCGTCCAAATGTTTTACTCTGATTGGTATGCCAGGGGGAATGTAAACAGAAATGCTTAAGGGTATGTATGACTGAAATTTTCAAATTCTGAACTAATAATGCTAGATTTTTCAAATTTATCACCATAGGTGTAATATATTGTAAACATGTTACAACATAAATATAAACCATTTTTCTCCAGCAGTTTAGAAATTATGATAAATTTTGTATGTTTTTTGTTACGTCACTAAAAAAGTCCCTTGCGACAAAATATTTTGAATTTTGGTCTAATATTTTAACCCTATGTTCATAATACACATACTTTTTGAAATTGCTCTGGGTTTTTCTGTGTCTTCTTTAGTTTAGGTCACAATTTTTTTTAATTTACAAATATTCTTTTTTTTTTCTAAAAAATTGTACGTTTTGTGTTTGAAAATTAAAAATATATGCTTATATACATTTCACAATAAAACCTAGGGCAATTTCCATTCCTCATGATATTCTGAACCTGTGTAGGAAATTTCATGAATGTAATACAAAAACTGCATCGCAAGGAGCATTTTACAGGAAGAAAAATGCTGAAAATATGAATATTGAGAAAACAGCGATTAAAGATTTGATTGCATAACTCACATTAAATTCCACCAGGCTGATAGGTTGGACCCTCAGATTTCTTTTTCCTCTCCTCTGTTGCTGCTTTTTCCACCTTTTTCTTCTTTAGATGTTGCTTTTCTTCTGCACAACTTCGCTTCTTGCTTTGCAGGATACAAGTCTGATCTCGCTGCACTGAAGTTTTCCTTGCTGAGTCTACTACACTTTCACCTCTGATATTTCGCTGCAGCTCCAATGACTTAAGACTACCCATGTTAAACTCACTGATGCTTTTAATAACAGCAAGATCCAATTTTTTGTTTTGATATGAAAACTTCCTTTGGGCACTTATTCCATATGACATGATGCAAAGATTCATTGGCATTCTGTGTTTTTCCTGTTTTGCACCTCTCTAGTAATGTTGTAGAAGCCAGCCTCTGATATATTGGCAACATTTTACGAACTATTTTGTCTGAAAGCCTTATTTTTCTTTTCTTGAATTGAAAATTAAAGAACGGAAGACATACAAAGAATGTGGATGTAGGCAAAAGAGGGCGTGACTCTGACAGAGTTCAAAGGCCACCGGCATTTAAATAAGCATTTAAAAATGGCGTCCGGAGGCAAATTATGCATTTTCACATTCGGGAATGTCTAAATTATTTTATAGGATTAAAATAAAAAAGTCGTTATTTTCACGATTTTCATGAAATTTCAGTCATACATACCCTTAAGTGTCCTCTGTTGGTTTCTACCTGCACCCCAGTTGCTTCTAACCCAGCTGTAGTCTGAGATTGAATGATATATATGGCCGTGCCACCATACATATCAGCACGGTCAGTCCTGTGGCACATTATTCCTGGAATGGAAGTTTTGAGGTTGTTGGATAGAAGTGTTTCTTCCCTTGAAACACTTGTACTTTATTGGCAGCAATGAAGTTAGCAGCTTCTTTAAGTTTGTTCCTAATACCATTTGCATTCCAGCATAATTTAAACCCTAGGAGATCAGATATTACATTATTCCTGCCGGCCATATTCAGCCATGAAGATGAAGCCAAATATTTCACATTGCATAAGAACTCACACGTGAACCATTAGTCTCCAAAGTATTAATTAACTTTTTTTAGAATAAATTAACACGTGGGCGTAAATTTATATTTGAATTAGGAGATTTTCTCACTCGCAGACAAGTAGTTTTATTCGTTTGATGTATTTTAAATACCCATATGATCTATTGTTTGTTTCCTAAAAATAACAAACAATTAACTTTCAGTATCGTGCAATAACGCAATTAAAATTTATCGTAAAGGATAGTAAAAAAATTACACATTTTCTCTATCACGATAAGATATTACCGGTGGAGCCATCTCTGAAGAGCAAGACGCGGCTACTAATGCCATCCTCCTCCCCTGCGGAAAATCAGTTAACTAAAGAAGAGTCTTATGCATAAAATATGCTTATAATAGAAGGTATAGGAGGTACGCTCTTAAACCAGTTTTCTATAAGGTTTTAATTTCTATTTGCCCCAAATTTAATTTAAACAGTTACCCAAATAGCTTCATGCACATTTCGTTCTAAGGAACATCACCTCGCAGAAAGGCTAAAGAAGTCACACCGCAGACTTCACCAGGCAGCTCACGTGCCTCGTCTCCGGCGCCGCCGGCACTGCCGGCATCAGAGCGGGGCTCCGACGATGCCTTGAGTGGGAAGTTCTGGGCTATTGCGCTCGGCCAGGACGCGCCTAGCAGAGATAGCACGCCACTGCTGGCGGGCAACTCGCCCACCCCAGCCCACTCTGCATCGACCAATGCAACGCAGCCGACAGCCCATCCAGCACCTGACACGCAGTCAACAGACCTTCCAGCCGTAGAAGCTCAACAAGCACCACCTGCTAGTGCTATCGCACAACGGCTATCCTATGCCGCTGCTGCACAGCACACAAAACGAGCGCCCCATTGTGCACCGGCACCGGCACCTGCAACGTCTGCAGGATCCTGCACCCTGGTCATCTGCGGGGTACCGCGGGACCTACCTTGCAGATTCGTCCTCTCCGCCGCTAAGCAGATGTGGCCCTCAGGCTGGAGAGCCAACAGGATCGTCACGAGAATGGGCACCACCACTTTAGTTCGCCTGCATCTAGCCGACCACTTAGAGCAGGATGCTGCCTTGAGGACGGAGCTGCCCTTGTTGGGGCGCTGCCTCAGAATCGAGGCAAGCAAATTAGAGCGTCACTTCCTGTGTCGGCGATGCTGCGACTACGGCCACAGCGCCTTCACGTGCACAGCTCCTCCGAGATGTCACTACTGTGGGTCACGGTGCCTCACCACCGAGTGCAGAAGCCACGATCTACGGCACCGACGCAGATACTGTGCAACCTGCAATGGCGTATGCCATTTCACAGGTCAGCCACAGTGCCCACGCTACCCCAGACCGAGGCACCCAACAAAAGACTACACAGTGACAACCAGGGAAGACGTACCTCGCTCACCTCCGACATCAGCAGCAGCACCTACCACCCTTCCTCAAGATGGCTTGAGGGAAGCCCTTCAGGTACATCGGAGGTAGGTGGAGAACATCGGAGCCCGGCTCACCTCTCTGGAGAACTCCATCACAGCTACACAGTCCTCCAGAGAAGAAATCCATGACCTCCACTCAGAGGTGCTCAACATTACACCGCGCTTTGGACAACTTGAAGAGACAGTCACCGCAAACATCACAGAACGCCACTCAGAGCAGACCGACCAGCTCAGGAATTTAACAGCAATCGCTAAACGCACTGCAGACGCCACATCGGAACTTCAAAACCGGCTAGATCTGGCACAACAACATCTACAGCAACTCAACAGCGACAATTCATCATCTGTGAAGCGAAAACTCTCACGGCTGGAGGAGAGTCACACCAACACCGACGCCAAACTAAACCAGCTTCTACAACTGCTCCACCGCCTGGTTGAGCATCAAATTCAGACCAACACCGAACATCCTACCGTCTCCGCTGTGCGGCAGCATATGATGACGATATTAACGGAGGTGCTAATGCGGAACTCCACAATAGGCAGAAGCATAACTGCCATCCCTAAAAAAAAAAAAAATAATAAAATAAAATAAAACATTTCGTTCTAGATACAAGAAGTTAAAGTGGCAGTTAAAATTCCAAAAATATGTCAACATATGCTGCATTTAATATTCTATGCTATTGCCATAACGTCACGTGAAACGCAAAAAAGGGGGACTTAACATTTTAAGAATTAAGCATTGTAAAATTGAATCTAACACGAAGAATATTACGAAATTTATTAATTGGCATAAAATAAGACAATAATTAAATTTTCTTTTCGCAGTAAGACTGTGTACGTATTATGATATACCAGTTATAGAAATTAAATGTACAAAATACATATCTTGTGGTTTTTGAAGAAAAATACAGATCTATACAAATACATCACTCAGGCCCGGTTGCATAAAATCGCTAACTCCAGTTCATTTATAATTGAAGATTAAAATTAAACTAAATTTGCGAATCCACGTGGGTTTAAAA
The DNA here is from genome assembly GCA_030765055.1 of Mantis religiosa. Lineage (NCBI taxonomy): Eukaryota > Metazoa > Arthropoda > Insecta > Mantodea > Mantidae > Mantis > Mantis religiosa. Next base: position 32,130,892 of record CM060960.1, read on the forward strand.
ATGCTGATATTAAATCAGATGAACGACGTTTAGTACTGATCTGAAATCACAAAAACAAATGCCGCAACTCGCCAAACATGCTGCAACCAACACCAACTCCAATACTCAGACCATAATACAGATTCCAAGATGGCGCCCGTCGAAGCCCAGCGACTCTGGTTACGCAGAATAGAAAACTATACACAATGGACATAATATAATCCATATTACGGCGCAGCGAGGTAACTCCTAAGCATTTATCACTTTATACTTTCAACTAAAACGTGTAATAACATAAATAAAGAATATCATGGCAAATACTAAGAGCTTATCACATTATATAGTAGCACGACATGCATTTTCCACCTTATACTTCCAATCAAAATTTAATTTATAAGGCATGACAACTCATAAGCATTAAACACAGCAAACTTTATCTTATTGGACTCAATCATCCTATAGTCTGTAGCAAGTACTAAAGTTTCTTCTATATTGTTTACATGTTAACCTTTTCTGGAAAGGACATACTGCTTATACTATAATATTTAAGAGAACTCACCAGATTGTCCAGTTTACTCCAATTGTCACGTTTGAAGGTGTCAGTTCCCTCACACTGCAAGAACAATTTAAAATTTTCCACTGGTAGGCTCATAATATTGCTTCTAGGTTATGAAATACTTTGAAACTCATTAAGTGAAGGAACATCAGTGAAGCAGGGATCTTGAATGTTATTGAAAAGAACGTAACTAATCGTCTTTAATAATGCCTATCAATGGGTTAAAATCTCCTCACCACTTCGGTTCAAAACTGTCAATAACATCTTGTGCACAACAAATATTAAACTTTTCTTTACTCTCTGTAAAATGTGTTGGATGCATTCTTCAGGATTTCGTCTCTTCTGGTTGAGCTTTAATGTGTGATAGGATGGCTGATTCTTAAAAATCGTGGGGTATGCATCATCTTTTAATTTTGGTACTTTTCGAAGGGCACGAATTGGTTCACCATCATTTACTGGAAAGATGTCTTCCTTAACCTCAAAACACTGTTCAAAATGAATACAAACTACAGTTTTGTCATTTACTTTAAAATCTTTACGATGTATGTTCCTGGTCCACTTATCCCATTACGATTTTTCCTTCGAAAATTTAAATGTCGTGTGAAGTACACTACCATAATTAGATTGCAGCTGGGAACACAATAACGATGCATTTCGACAATACTTCACAGTTTAAATTTAGGTAAACGTTATCACTTTATGTTAAATACTCAACTATAAACTAACTCGTTAGTCACTAATTGCCACTGTAATATGAATTACACTAATTCTTCAAACACACAATCAAAGTAAACAAACACACACTTTACTCTGTAGATATAACCACAACATAACAAGCTGGGCCACGAGCGCCACCATTTTTCCTACCATCGATTCTCGTATTATGGTCTGAGTATTGGAGTTGGTGTTGCTGTAACTTTCATGCTGTATCGAAAGGATTCGAGAATTATCGGAACTATTCGGCTCTTTTTAATTCAAGTCCACAGAGTAGCCAATCTAGGCATAACAAAAACTAAATAAATCTTCCGCTTTATGATTATTTGTCCTAGACATAATGTTATTTTAAATAAACAGTATAAGAATTAACTCCATATTGAAACAGTATTGTGACTTTGTGGGTTCTAGAATTAAAAGTTCAATTTGAAGAAATTTTAAGTGTTCTTTATCTTCTTCTTCACTTCATGGATTAGGCTCTCGCCTGTTCCGTCTTCACAGTGTCTTCCATCTTTTCCTCGGCCTCCCTACGTCCCTCTTTCCGTTAGGACTATATTGGGAAACTACTTTTGGCACTCTTGTATCATCCATTTTTCCAACATGTTCAAACCATCTTCTTCTGTACCTATCCATTCTTGCGATGATAGCTTCCACTTGTAATTCATTTCTTATATTTTTATTTCTGACACTTACCTTCTCTTGTACATTCTTTTGTTCTTCTCAAGAATCTCATTTCGCAACTTCGTATTCTGCTGATGGTTCTTTGTGTAAGTACCCAGTTTTCACATCCATAAAGTAACGTTGGGACCGCCATGGTGTTATAAAATTTTATTCTTGTTTCAGATCTTGTTTTATTCTTTAGGGTTTTGTGAATTGTTTCACAAATTGTTTGAAATCTCATTAATTTTTTGTTCGTATCTTTATCTGATTTCACATCCTAAATAATTGAAGGAGGATACCTGTTCCAACACTTTGTCATTAACGACTATTTTCGACCTTATTGGTATTTTGCCCCAGTTTGCCATTAATTTTGACCTTTCTATTGATATTTCAATATTAAAACCTTTGCATATTTGGTTAAGGTGCTGTACTGAACGTTGTAGATCATCTTGTTTCCTGTATAATTACTACGTCATCTACATATAATAAAATATTTAAAATATTTCCTTGGGCTACTTTTATGCCTGCGTCAATTTTTCGTCTCCAATTTTGGATTATTTTATTAACATAGATCTTAAAAAGTGTCGGTGACATTGGGCATCCTTGTCTGACTCCTTTGTTAGTTATAATTTCTTCTGATTTCTCTGTCTTGATTCTTAAAATTATTTTAGTGTCCTAGTATTAACTTTTCACCAACTTTACCAAATGTCTTGGGTAGCCTTGTTCTTTCATTATGATTCTCAGCTTTTCTCGGACTACATTATCAAAAGCCTTTTCTTCTTTTCTCCAGTATCTGCTGCAATATGAAAATATTATCTGTTGTCGATCTTCCTTTCCTGAAAACCACTTTGTTCTTCATCTATCAGAGATTCAGTGTTCTTTATTTCCGTAGAAATACCATGATCAATTCTCTCGTAACAGCAGTACGTCACATACACACCACAATCTTCTAAGGTCGATGACAACGTTCTGATCAGCTCTCTTTACAACACTCTTGTTACACAAGTGACTCATTACTAACCATGGCTTACTTTTATACAATGAATTCCAGACTGTTATCAAATTTTCTCTAACATGTCACCAGATAAAACACGAATGTTCTAGAATGTAACTATATCGGTGTCAGCAAGTCTTTCATCTCTGTGATAAACTAACCGTCTCTTAGTACAAAAGTGAATCGAGAATATATTGACACATTGCTTCACTCACACTGTTTATTCACAGGACAGGTTTCAAGAGCTCTTGCTCCTATCATCAGCTGATACTCGATTAGTGCAAGTTGTAGTGGTTTCCTCTTTCTCCGTATTGTCAATAGATGGCGTGATGTACTTGTCAAAGGTGTCCGGTGGTGGAGTTTCAAAATTCATGACTCTATGACGATTTTTGTTAATGAAGACTTTTTTTCCCATACGGAAAGGTATAGGGATGATTAACGTATTTTATTAGAGATGTTTCCAAATTGATATCATGTCTAGTATTCAAAAAATGAAAAGCCACTGCTGATTTTTCTGTTTCACCATTTTTAATGTTTCTTAGATGTCCTTTAGTTCTGATGTTAATATTTCTTTTTGTTTTTCCTATATAAATTTTAGGGCAAGTTTCACATTTGATCTCATAGATTCCTGGTTTTTCTTTGGTAGTGATTGAATTTTTGGGAGGACCTTCTGATATTAAACCTATTTTGAGGTGCAAGAGTTATGTTGTGTTTTGAGAAGATTTTTTTGGAATTTGTTATAGGCTGATAGGTGGAAGGTGAATTTTTTAAAAAGTTTCTCTTTTTCTCCTGTAGGTTCTAGGGTGGTGGTTTCTTTTATTTTCTTAGCTTTGTTGAGTCTGTTAACTGTTTTGTCTACTAAATTTGGGTTGAAACCATTGGATATAGCTATTTTTTATGTGTAGGTATTCTTCTTGATAATCTTCTCTGTTTAGTGGAAAGTTGATCATCCGAAAGATTAAACTGTTGAAAATGGCATGTTGGTGTTGTTTTGGGTTGAAACTGTTTTTCTTAATGTAATTATCTGTGTGTGTCGGTTTCCTGTAAATACCAAAAGTGAGTTTGTTGTTCATTTTTTTGATCTTAAGTCCAAAAAGGGGAGCACACCATCCTCTTCGGTTTCCAATGTAAATTTTATAGCTGGATTTTGTATATTCAAAAGTTTAAGACCATCTTGTATGAGTTTTTTAGGTACTATTGCAAAAATGTCGTCAACATAGCGATACCACACTTTGAAATAATTTGGAAAAGCAATGTGAAACTTGCCCTAAAATTTATACAGGAAAAACAAAAAGAAATATTAACATCAGAACTAAAGAACATATGAGAAACATTAAAAATGGTGAAACAGAAAAATCAGCAGTGGCTTTTCATTTTTTTGAATACTAGACATGACATCAATTTGGAAACATCTCTAATAAAATACGTTAATCACCCCATAGACCTTTCCGTATTGGAAAAAATCTTCATCAACAAAAATCGTCATAGAGTCATGAATTTTGAAACTCCACCACCGGACATCTTTGACAAGTACATCACGCCATCTATTGACAATACGGAGAAAGAAGAAACCACTACAACTTACACTAATCGAGTATCAGCTGAGGATAGGAGCAAGAGCTCTTGAAACATGTCCTGTGAATAAACAGTGTGAGTGAAGCAATGTGTCAATATATTCTCGATTCACTTTTGTTCTAATTTGTGCTTCACTGTCCCTACGCTTCTTTCAAGTTTATACTTTAACCGTCTCTTGTTTATCGGTGCTATCGCTAATTGTCGGCTCTTTGTGAACGCTAGCCGCGCTATCGTTAACTGCTTTTGCAAGCTCTTTATTACCCTGAAACACTATCCGCCCTCTATTATCTATTTGCGCCATATGAACAACAATATGGAAAACAAAGCAGGGATAATTATATATGATACAAAATGAAACACTTTTTAAACCAGCTTTCACTTGGCTTATGCCAGTACGTCTCAACCTTTTTGCAATGGATACCATTCATTGTTATTTATTAAATACATAAAAAACAAACTTTCAACTTGCATCAAATATTTAATGGTAATGATTTGTCATTGGAACAGTTAGATACTACTTACAGAGCTACAGAAGCATTATCAGGATAATTTGTCATTCAGGCAATCTTGTACAGAATAAAAAGATTTTGAGTAAAGGTACTCTCTAACAGCTTTTTTAAAAGCACCGAAATTATCAACTTTTTCCTTAAGAACATTAGGAAGTGCGCCAAATATTTTGATAGTTTCATAATGCACACCTTACTGGAAGCAAGAAAGTTTAGCACTGGGATAATGGATATTATACTTTTGTCTTGTGTTTATTTTGTGAATTACATTATTGTCGTGGTAACAGGCATAAAAGTTTCGGCACAAATAGAAAACAGACGGCGGCTTTTGTTTCACGGTAATAAAGGGCTTGCATAATTAATTAACAATAGCGCGGCTGGTGTAAACAAATAGCCGGCAACAAAGATAGCTGAGATAAGACTTACCGAAACCAACAAACTGCGGTAAATGGAACTTTCTGGTAACATCTGGTTCTTTTATTGTTCTGGAAATCTCTCCAATGACGAATGAGGTTTTTAAGTGTTGAAATGAAACAGGGCAGTTGTGTAACACGAGTGTTGAGAGCTGATCAGAACGTTGTTAGACTGTGTATGTGACGCAATGTTATTACGTGAGAACTGAACAGTGTATTCCTACGCAAATAAAGAACTATTTATCTTATACAAGGCGTGTCCGTAAAATAAGGTCTTCAAGGCGCTGGGGCCGTGAGAAACGCTATTACGCGAGATCCGGTAACACTGGCGTGTAGCTTGGTATCACCCCTTCAAATCCCCACCTCAACGAAGCCGTTGCAACCATTACTCTTGGCTGAGCAGCCGTTTGCGATGGAGCTTCCTATCACTCCCACCGCCAAGTGCGAGTTTAGTGCAGTGATCCGTTTTTTGAGTTTAGAGGACACTACCCCCACTGAAAATTCGTCAGTTATGCGAAGTCTATGGACCACACAGTATGGACGTCAAAACCGTGCGAAAGTGGGTCAGAATTCAAAGACGGACGTACAGACGTCCATGACGAACAGCACTCTGGTCGGCCTTCGGTTTTAGCCGAAACAATTGCAAAAGTAAAGCAAGAAATGCTTAAAGATCGGCGTGTGACGTTCGCGAGCTGTGCGTACATTTGCATTATCGCAAGGTGTCTGCGAGGTGGGTCCCCAAAATGCTCACCGAAGACCATAAACGGCAACGTGTTGAAGCGGACCACAGACTCCTGGAGCGCTATGCAGAACAGTGCGAGGAATTGTTGGATTCAATTGTCACTGGCGATGAAACCTGGGTGCACTACACAACACCACACACAAGCACAGAGGTCCTTGAAGGAGGTCCTCCTCTGCGAAGGAGGATCCTTCGACTGTTGCCATTCTGGGATTAGATCCCTTGCTGGCATAGAGATGGGGTTTCAATTAATGGATGGTGGTCAGATTGTGGTGTAGTTGTTTGGGATTGTTTGTGTAATTCAGTGAACGTGTTCTTCTTTGTGTTTTGGTATGGTTAATTTCGTGGTTATGGTGGTCCTAGCACAAGTCTGGGGTTGTTATAGGTTTCGCCGAGGCCACGGATTAGATGGTTGAAGCTGGCAGGAAGCTTAGCATAAAAGCTGCGGGAAAGGTGCAGGATATGGTCTGTCAATTTAGGAAATTTGAGATCGGAATGGATGTTATCGTTGGGAATGTACCAGCGGACATGAGCTGCGGTACGGAGGTAGCGGTTTTTATAAAGCACCAGAAACTAAAGAACGTTCTCGTCAGTGGCGGCATTCGTATTTGCCGAAGCCGCGACAGTTCAAACAGACATTTTCTGCTGGCAAAGTGCTGGTCAGTGTGTTCTGGGACAGTTGAGTCCAGAGAGTCTACTCCCATTAGCCTTGAACCCGTAGGAACAAGACTCGGGCCTCTTTCAACCAGGGAGTTATCCGAGCGGTCCCTTAAAGGGCGCCCGGCATCCTCCGTGGGGCTTTCCATTAGGACAAGACCTAGTTTCCTAACAAGCCCCCGCCCATCTGGTCCTAGGGACACAAGACGGGACGGAAGTGGATACGCCACTTACGCGCGTCAACAGTCAAGGTGAAGACTACCGATATGACCTCGGTGGGGCCGCCTGGTGATCTAGCACACCTTCTACTAGCTAAGCAGGCTAGTACCCGGAAACTTAATGGCTTCCCTCAACCCCGTCCGAAGACGTACCCAATCTCCCACGGGTATCGGGAACACACTGCCCCCTCGAGACCATCCCAATCCGAACAACTCCCGAAGGAGGGGCTCGGCTGTTCGGCCCGAGGTTCTTCCAGTAACGTCAGAGGTACCACGAGTGCTAAGGGTCCGCAGCGCCCGCACTTTGGCAGCTGAAAGGGACGGATCCCTTCCCCTACGGGAAGTGTGTTCTGGGACAGAAAAGGTGTATTGTTGTGCGAATTTATGCCTACCGGCACAACAGCAAACACCGCTAGCTACTGTCAGACTTAAAAAAAATTGCGATATGCCATTCAAAACCGAAGGAGGGGAATGCTGACGAAGGGAGCTTTTTACATCACGACAACACTCATCCCCATACTGCACTTGCTACGGCTGATCTGGCCTAGTTCGGGTGGGACATCTTCACCCATGCCCCCTACAGTCCAGACTTAGCACCTAGTGATTATCATCTGTTTCCTGAGTTGAAGTCACTCCTGGGCGGAACACATTTCCAGACCGATGAGGTTGAGCGCTACCTGCGCAACTTGGCGGGAGAGTGCTATGGCAAGGGTATTCAAAAACTGCCACAGAGCATGCAAAAGTGCATCGATCGCAATGGTGATGACGTAACATTCATTGACAAACATGTTTTCTATATTAAATAAAATTGGAAACCTTATTTTACGTACACGCCTCGTATAATGTATCATCCTTACTTGCCAGTTATTTTAAATTCCTTTAACATATGCAATATTTAATATCCCTATCTGATTACATTGTACTAAAGCAACGTTGAATAAAACTGAATTGAAAGCAAAAGAGTTATTAGCGTTTCTTCCTGATATTATTTTAGAATTACACGTAAAATTTTCATACAGAGTGGCTCAAATGCGAGTATAAATACAGCCGAGCCTATTCCCAATTGTGTTTAAGCTCATCCTCTGGAGCTGTATTAGAGAGGGGGCCCTTGCAGTTCCTTCAGTTTCCACACGAAGGATTATTGCAAAATCCTTTTGAACAATGGGGAGTAATTACGGCTCTCAATATCTTCTACATCGGCAAAAGCGTAACACAAACCTTGCTCGACAACAATGATGCACTTCAAAGACAAAGTTTGAAGAGCGCAGGATTATGCGGACACTTTGCAATAAAAGGATGACTGAACATGGCTTTGTAAAGCATCTGTGCTTTCATGTACCTTAGTAAACAAAGGGTCATAGGCTTCTACTAATACTTTAAGGTGCTGTACACTTAACTGAGACGTTCGGTTAAAACTTTCATTCCCGACTTCACCAACAGATGTTAAAATCGACTGTTAACAAATGTAACGTAACAAATGTCACAGCGCTAAAACTAATGTTAAATTTCTTGCATGTCACCAACCTGTTTTCTGAAAATGTTAACAAACCAATGATGACGCCAAGAAACTTGTAAATATTACAGCTATAGAAGGCTATGGGTGAGTCGTATTATTTTCTAAACGTACTGCGATGCAATTTTGTTTTCATTTTCGTCTGCAAAATAGGCGGGTAAGGAAAATCGTAATTAAAGCCGTGAGGCAAATTTCTCATCGAGGGAGAAAGAATTGCTAATTGAAATGGTGACGAAGTGTAAGGATATCGTAGAAAATTAGAGGACGGATGCAGTGAATGTAAAAGAGAAAGATGTCGCGGGGAAAATATTGGAAACGAATTTAATTCAAATGCATGTGTCACTACTACAAGCACCAAACAACTTGTCAGTATTACGTAAATTTAAAACGAGATGCGAAGAACAAGTGACAAACGTTTCAAGACGGGAGGTAAACAGTGTATAATCCACATAATTCAGTGAATTATAAAATCGCAAGGTTATTAATAATTGAAGCAAAGGCGAGATCGTCATATTCCTTTTGATGCATGTTCTAACTCAGTACTACGTAAATTTAAAACGAGGAGCGAAGAAGGACAAGTGACTTGAACGTTTCAAGACGGCAGGTGGACAGTGTATTATCCACATAATTCAGTGAATTATAAAATCGCAGTTATTGATGCTTGGAGCAAAGGCGAGATCGGCATATTCCTTTCGATGCCTGTTCTAACTCAGTATTACGTAAATTTAAAACGAGGTGCGAAGAAGGACAAGTGACTTGAACGTTTCAAGACGGGAGGTGGACAATATATTATCCACATAATTCAGTGAATTATAAAATCGCAAGGTCATTGATACTTGAAGCTAAGGCGAGATCGGCATATTCCTTTCGGTGCATGTTCTAACCTCTCTTGTACTTCCGCAGTAACCTTCTTAGCAACATGTTTCGACAGTCTATACCTCTGTAAAACAATTTTCTTCGGATATTTCCTCAAAACCATTTCACCTCATAAGCCGTACTCTATTACGAATGCCATTTAGACGGTCTTAAATATAGCAAATCGACATCAACAGCTGAGTTCATGCCCGCCATCTTGACTATTTACAATTGTTAAGGACTTAACGTTAGAAATTTGGCTTGTTAATTTAACATGAGATTTAACACGAGTGTTACGCTAACACTTGTTGGTGAAATGCAATTTTTGTTTTAACTATTGCTAAACTCGTGTTAAGTCTTAACATTTGTTGGTGAAATCGGGCATCACACTCTCAAAATACATTAAAAACATGTAGGATAAACAGTTACCCCATGTGTCTAACACATGAGTTTATGTTTAAGGATGTATGGATAGTGGAAAATCATCAGAATAAAGTACAACAGGGACACTGTCTTAGTTATTGATTAGTGAAAACGAAAATACAATAAAGAAACTTACAGTATCTATTCACATAGTTAAACATTCAAAAGTAAAGATATGCAATATAGGATGCAAAATAAGTATTCGTCTGCATACTGAAAATGGTGTACGGTTAGTACTTAGTAGGCCCTCCATTCCTCTTTATAATCTCTTGCATTCTCCTTGGCATGAATTTCATCAAATAGTGCGTTGCTTCCACTGTTATTTTACGCCATTCCTCTAGCAGAGTGTTCAATATATCCTTAATATACAATATCTGATGATTCCTAATATTTTTGTCCAGTATACTGCACAAATTCTCTATTGGATTCATGTCTGGGGATTGCGGTGGTGTCGACATCTATATGGAGTATTATACAACAGCCATAGTCTTGCATCTGAACCTGTGTTTGGAGCATTATCTTGTGTGAAAATATAATCCTAAGAAAGACTCATATTATTCACACGACAGATGTGTTTATATGATGCTTATATAAACATTGTGGTTCATAATTCCATCACTAAAATACAAATCTTCATACCATTTGTACTCTTTCAGCCCCAGGCAAGTACCAAACCACCTCCATATTTAACTGAAGCTTTTATATTTTTCTCCTCAAGCTCAAAATTCCTTTTTCTCCACACTGTTACTCGTCTCCTTTTGATTAAGAGCTCAAATCGACTCTCGTCAGTATATACAACCTTCTTCTAGAAATCAAACCCATCGTATTTATGTTCTTTTGCAAGAGCAACTCGCTTCTATCTGTTAATTTTACTGATGTATGGTTTTCTACAGGTTGTTCAGCCTCTATACTCAGCTTCATAAAGCACGTTTCTTATAGTTTGTGCTGAAACGAACCTTCCTGTATGTTTGAACTGCAATAGAAAGTTTTGGAGCACTTAGTTTAGGATTTTTCTTGATTTCTCTAACTGTCGTTTCTCCATCCCGGATACAACTGCAGGACGACCGCTTCCAGATTGTGTTCTGATCAAAACTGTATATAATAGTCTACACTGTCCTGGCAGCTCTTCCAATGGTTTCTCCAATTTCTTGAATAGACTTTCCTTTTTTACATAACCTGATGCAAATTTCTCTCTTCTTTTGTTGTTTCACGACATTTTCGACCCATATTATTTAAATAGCAGTCAACGGCTTTGAAATCAGATGGAACTGTCAGCGACAGTACATGAAACAACTGCATAAGGAAAGCGAAGGGGTGTGTGTTAGCGAGGCACCATACCTGGGATCTTGTGTAGTAGACGAATACTTGTTTCACATCAAATGAGACATTATTTTAAACAACGTAGAGCTGTTCACTAATTTAGCAATATATGTACCCAAAGTGTGATTTATTTAGATATCAACCGATGTAAGGAAATATTTATTGTTCTTTTCCTATATATATTTTTCTGGTTGTGCTTGTTATATCCTATGTGCTATAATTAGACGAATACTTTTTGGGGTATTTGTACCTTACAAGTTCACTATCCTACATCCTGCACTCAGGTGGTGACATGGGTTTTTCCATAATGTCTCCATTTCGCTAGATGATTGCTAGGGAAGTGAAAATCACTGAGGAAGATAGTGGGTTTTAGTATTTAGATACTACATACACTGTTCTTACTATAAATCAGAGTATATAAACAAACAATTTAATTTAGAAACCCACATGGCATTTAATAGACACAGAAAAAGGTCCGGCAAAGTGAAACGTCGTACATTATGGGAGATAATGCAGAAATGCGACACCAGATAATCTTAATAAAACTATTTAAACCTTATATGGATATATAATCACCATACTAATAGTTAATTCAGTTTTTAAAGGGATGTCTGTTCAGCAACTTGTAGTGATTATGTACATCAAATCCTAGTCATGTTACCTTTACTTCATTTTATATTTATATCGTTTAGGGGGATGTCAAGTTTTACAAAGGCATTTTCAGTTCAGTAGACTGCTGGACTGTAGTTTGCCTAATACTGTCAAAAAAAGTGCTGCAGTCATTACAATTTAAAATACGATGGCCATTCAATAAAGAATGATTAAAAAATGTTCTTTACAATGTACCTTTCCTCATCCTCATAATTTTGATGATGCTTCTCAAAATAGTCTCCCATGAATGCGATGCACTTGTCCCAGTGTTTCTGCCAGTCTTCAAAGACATGCTGGAATCCATTTTTGAGAGATACTTCAAAATCGCCTCCGCAGCCTTCACCACTGCTTCTGATGATGGATAATGCCTCCCACGAAGACGTTTCTTCAAGTAAGGGAATAGAAAGAGAGTCACATGGAGCTAAATTCGAACTATAGGTACGGTGAAGGATGTACTTCACGTACATTTTTGCAAGATATTCAGCAACAGCATTGGCAATAAGTGGCCGCGCATTATCGTGGTGCAGCATCCAACCTGCTTCACGGAAATGTGGTCTTTTGCGCCTGATATGGACTTGCAATGTTACCAGGGCATGCCTGTAGTATTGTCCAGTTACTGATGTGTGTGCAGGTACAATTTGCTGATAAACCATTCCTTGAATATCAAAGAATGAGATGGCCATAACGTTTCCAGCAGAAGCAACAACTTCTGCTTTTTTGGGGGGTTGGTGATGAAGGAGATTTCCACACTGAGCTTTGCTGTTTGCTCTCAGGATCAAATTGATGTACTCAAATTTCATCAGCACTTATTACGTTTGAAATAAACTCCGGATCTTCCTCTAACATCAACTGCATGTTTCCTCCATTGCAGCTGTAGACGATACTGAACATGTCTGAACTTACCTGGTTCTCACAGGCGGGAACCAGAAGTACCAACAATGAAACTACTACGGCGTGTTTGTTTCACATTAAGCTAGCAGAATATAATAAGATTGGATTTTAGTGCGAAAAATTATGATCATTCTTCATTGAACAGCCCTGCTATAAACATCATGATTACCAAATAATCAAAACAAGTATTGATTCTTCTTCATAAGCATGTGTTTTTTTTAATTTCAATGAGTTCGGGAACAAATATTAAGAGCTAGTACATCAGTAAAATTGAAATTTTCAGTGATAAAAGATTATCAAATTGTTATTTCACACTAGCCGTGTGTAGGCACACTATGAAACCGTAGAGCCAGACTGAAAAATTCAATTCCATCGCCGGGATTTGAACCAGGATCTTGTGGTTGCCATCCAGCCGCTCTAACTCTTGAGCTACTATGGCCAACGTGCCAACATGACATGAAGTTGGAGAATTTAATGTCATGTCAGCACGTTGGCCGTAGAAGCTCAAGAGTTAGAGCGGCTGGATGGCAGCCACAAGATCCTGGTTCAAATCCCGGCGATGGCATTGAATATTTTAGTCTTGGTCTACCGTTTCATATTATCAAATTTGGTTGAGAGATCTTTTATGTTACTTTATAGGTAGTTATAAAATTTTCTACTATAACATTGATTAGGTGCACTTTCATTTCAGTGAAATAAAGAAATTAAAAAGAAAATTATGAAATAAATTTTTCGTGTAGTTTAAAGTGCACCAAATAGAATTTCAAGCTATGCTCTCTATTTGGGAAGGTACTGAGTAGCTTATGTGGTGGTGAGAGCCATTGTTACAGAAACGTAATATAAATGACGAGAAAAAAAACAAAAGCCAAAAGCATAACAATATCTGCTTCTCACGAGACATTCTCTATAATCAGTTTACCATAAAGCGAAGGTACTTTCGTGGTTACAAATTCTATTTCAGCTGAAAGTGTAAAATCCCCCGATTCAAAAAAGGGGGAAAAAAGAGATCCAAACGCTTTTTAGCTGAAGTTTTTATTTTTCAGAGCCTTTTCCTCCATTACGTGTTGGCGAGGAGCGGATTGGTTGGGAATGGGGTGAAGCAGATATAGGAAACGAACGTTCGGATTACACGTGCCCATCCAGGCAAACGATATTTTTATATGCGGGTATCTGACAACCCTACAGTAATGGCTGGTTCTGCCTGCAGGAGCAGAAAGAGGGGAAAAAACACATACAACTTCTGTTGCCTCTATACGACGGTTGTCAAATCGTTCAAACATTTGCCTCCTCATAATGTAAATGCAGTTCAGGAAGGTGTAAAGTTTCCAGAACAATAGGCTATCATTGCTTCGATCTTTGATTCTTTTGTCATGATCTAAAACCTCCCAAACTTCGATGACGTTATTTTAGTAAAAAGAAACTTTAATTATTGCACTCGCAAGACATTCTCAGTTCAGTTTTCTTCGAATATATTTCACCATTATTACAACACCTGCATCTGCAATTAACATTGTTACCAACTGAAACACCAGGTGAATATGGAAGCTACATTAACTACAAAATAAGAATGAACTTGGCATGAGTCAATACTGTTATCGTACTGTTTTGGCGTTGCCAGTTCCACGGCAAGCGTGCGACGGAGATGGGAGATATGTTTGTCTTTGTCTCACCGAATCCACCTATCAAGAATCATACAATGCTGACAGAAAAGTTCGCTTAATAATTCAGCATGTGTATGAGAACATACACAGTGATTATCGCATAATCTTTGATACCGAAATTAAGGTTTGCCAGAAGTAAAGAATCATGATGGATTTTAGTTAATTGATGGAAATTAATCATTTCTCCACACTAGCCGGATATAGGCTAAGATATTTGATGGATAGAGTCAACATGAAAAATTCAATGCCATGGCCGGGATTTGAACCACGGATCTACTGGTTTCCGTCCAGTCGCTCTTAACCTTTGAGCTACCTTTGAGGCACGTTGGCCATGGTAGCTCAAAGGTTAAGAGCGACTGGATGGAAACCAGTAGATCCGTGGTTCAAATCCCGGCCATGGCATTGAATTTTTCATGTTGACTCTATCCATCAATCATGATGGATGTCAAAGGAATGTTGGTTCTTTGTTACAAGGGCAAGGCCAGTTGAGTTGGGGGAAAGTTGTTATAACAAAAGCAATGTAAGAAACAGCGTCCATAGCATTTTTCTAAAGGGGCTCACTTGACTTGTATGAATAGGGTATTCTTTGGATCATTCAGAAAGGCATGAGAAAACAGCCACAAAGGCATTTTGGTTGAATGAAGAGGGCTTTCAGGAAGTGAAAGTGACACACCCACGCTCAGCTGTGGACAAGGGTCTTCGGCGTGTAGCCAAGAAGGGCAGTTCGTGGCTAGGAGATGATAGAACAGTCTTCGGCGTGAGGCCGATTAGGGGAGTCTTTGGCGTGGAGCCGATGTGGGCAGTTCGTGGCTAGGAAGCCATTAGAAGAGTCTTCGGCGTGAGGCCGATTAGAGCGGTCCGAGGCGTGAAGCCTATTAGGGCAGTCCTCTTGTTCTGTCTTGAATATCTGTAGGTTCATATATACGTGAGGAACGAATAAAGTTTATCGAGTAATATACATTCTGCCGTCAGTAACTCTAAACAGAGATTGGTAACCCTTGGTCGGCAACTTTCATTTCGATGTTTTAAAAGAAGTAGCAGTAAATAAATAAGCTGGAAATGCGCATTCCAGTGTTATTAAAATCTCCTTCTCACACACATCCACGCATACCCTGAGGGAAACCTCATTGCTCGCCAACTTATTTGCTCGCCATTAAATTATTTGCATCAAATTGGCGTCCCAACGTGGAATTGTGTGCACCCACTAAATATAGTATCATCTGAACCTTAAAACCTTCAACAGGAAAACAGTTCACTTACGTAGCTATCATTCATATGCACAAAAAACAAAATGACTCAAATTAAATGCTTCTACGAAATTAAGGTGTTGGTAACAACACATTTCAACGACGTGAATATAGCCTCTAATGATGCCATATTTGTATACGGCCTGTAATAGACTTTAAACTAATTTTTGCTTCATTAAAATACTTAATAAATACGGAATATATGTGTATTTATGAAGCATTCTTACGCTATGAATCTCATGTACTAATGTTGTCCATTGTGTGCAGAAATTTTAGTCTTGCAGCCACAATATCGCTTATTTCAGCCAGAAATTTGTGACCATCATTGGTTCTCCTATTTTTGAACCCAAGAGATTTAAGAATATTATGCATAGAAGATAGTAAGTAATAATTTATTTCCTTTTACATCAACAAATGGAAATACAAAATCAAGATTACAATTATAAAATCCATACTGAAATATGCCATATATTCCAAAATCCTGAAAATCCTATTATGTTGCCCACCATTGACTAATAATTCAGCCCCCATACACCTAACCCTAGGTTTTTGTGTATTGGAGGCCCTCTGCTCCTTTTTACACTTTCTGCCATTTCACCCATCTCACTCTACATTTTTCTCTTAATTGTTCTTAGCCATCTCTCTTTAACTTTCCCTAAATAATTCCATATATTTCTCTTGTTCTGTTCTCCTTTTACTGACAGCATTTTTCTAATAACTACTTCACCCCCCAAACTGTCCCATTTACGTAGCCAAGCCTGCTCTCTCCATATCTTTGTTTGACTACAATTTAATATACAATGGAAATCTGCGTTCTGTTCTCCACACAATGGACATTTATCTGGCTTCCTCTCTTAACCTATACCTTTCAAGTTTCTCACTCCTGTTCTCGCCCAAGCAAAACCTTCTCGCCCTAACTTACTACATATATCTATATATCCTTCCCTCCCCCAGATTGTTTTTATTTCTCTATAAAATCTCAGTGAGCTTTTGTCACTTGTATTGGCAAAAAGGTCTTGTCTGTCAATATCTTCTAATCTTAGCTTAACTTCTTTCCAGAAGCCTCTATACCCATACTCTGCATTTATCCAAGGATGACCCATACCTATCTGCTTCAACAAGTCATACATTTTATGTACCCAAGACCCACCCCAGTTACTTCTCTTTTGAATATGAAAACATTCTTTAATTATATTGCCATCTTCCAAGTTAGTGATTCTGTATAAGTATTTCTTTGCCCTTGACAAGATTTTAATTTTAGTAGAATGCCTGCCTAGTTCTAATTGTGCTGCCCCATTAGGTGATGCTATTGGTAATCCCAATATGTATTTACAAAAGGATTTATGCACTCTATCAGTGTCTCTCCAAGCCTCATCTACTCCCCATGCCTCTGATCCATGTAACATTCTATTTTCTACTACTGCTGTACAAATCCTCTCCAACCATTTGATAGTTACATCTGGCAGTTTACTGTAGCATGATCTTAGCACTCTCATGGCCATTTTACCTTTTGCCACAGACATCCTTTTTTGTTCTTTCCAGCTGCCATGTGAACTCAACCTTGTCCCTAAATAATCAAATCTCCATACTACCTCTATTTCTCTTCTATTAACTTTCCATTTCTCACCCTTACGCAACCTGTATCCTTTTTTGAAGACCACAATCTTCGTTTTGTTTCATTCACTTTCAAACCCCATTTATTGCAATAAGAATTGGCTGCCTCGATTGCTCTTCTCAGCCCTCCACTTGATATGAACCCAACTACTAGGTCATCTGCAAACAGTATCCCCGGTATTTCTTTATTATTAATAATTGGTGAATGTACCCTACGACTTGATATCTCCTCTAAAATTTCATCGATATAAATATTAAATAATACTGGCATAGAAGATACAGATTTCGTTTATCCTATGTGCCCCATCATTAAATTGTCAGCCTTTTGGCAGTTGGATATAAATCATGAATTTTTCTACGTAAAACACAATTTTGACAATTGTCTAAGTTGGTAGCACGTTTTTAGCTGCTTGATGTTTCCCTTGAGATATAAATATGGAAACTTCTATTTTGGTGGACTATTTGCCTTCTTTAACAATGTTCGTCACAGCATGAGCACTCACGTGACAAGCTTGTAACATTAATTCTCGACTCCGAGCGAAATGTGTACTTTCGAAAATGTCTTTAATTGACATCTGTTTGAAAAAGGAATACACATTAACAAGAATATTTGTAGCCTGCTTATGTAAAATCTTATGAGTTGTTTCGCAGTTACTACTAGGTGCAACAGTACTAGTCCTGCTAAGTGGAATATTTACTAACCTTGAAAAGCACGTGTGCAGTTTTAAAAGATAGCCACTTTACCGAAAGCAACTGCAGCATAGCACGTGTGTGCTTTTCTTCACTGACAGTTAATGATTCTTTTGTTTTTAGTCAGACATCTTATGTTTCCATATCTCCGAAACCAGATATGCTACAAACATGGGGTTTGGACAGTCCTCCTCACAAAAGATAGCTCTGTAACATGTGAAAAACAAAACAATTCTATAATTAATATCTTTAGGCCTGCTTAACTGTACAACGTTGCACGCACCGCATTGCCTAGTAGCGATAGAACCGCCACGCCTAGCCCTGCCTTATGTTCATTCCCATTTTGTAGCTACCTTAATTGTCCTTCCACACTAGCTTTGTGAACGGCAAGGTTTGTATAGGAGAGTCTGACTGAAAAATCCAATGCCCCAGCCGGGATTTTAACTACGGATCTTCTAGTTTCCGTCATGGAAGATATGGAAGAACAATTAATTTCCATCAGTTAACCTAATAGTCGTTTAACTATGAAACCTGGGAGTTGAGTACTTACAGTATACATAGCAAGTCTCTAAGGAGGGTATGTCTCATTGAATATGAGAACTCCTGGTGGTTTACGGGGAAATATACGAGTCATTACCTTTTATTTTATAAAAGAAATATTCATATTATATTGCTTACAAAGTTCACTATGTTTAAAAATAGATTTTTTCAGGACAGACTCGCTATTTTGTATAATAACTAAGTCGTCAGCAAACAATAAAACATTTAAAAAGTTTTTGTTTAAAATTTTAAAACCTACACTCACTAGCTGCTTCCATTTGCACACTAGGTCGTCAATATAAATACTAAAAAGTGTAGGTGATACAGTACACCCTTGTCTGACACTCCGATTAGTAAGATTTTTTTAAGAAATTTTACCATTGTTCTTCACATTTATTTTTGTTTGGAAGTAGAAGCATTGTTTCATTTTTACTAATTGTTGTGGGTATCCTCGTTCTTCCAATATTTGCCACATTTTGCATCGGTTTACCCTATCGAAGGCCTTTTCAAAGTCAATAAACGCCATATTCGTTTCTTTATTAAACTCCCTATGTTTTTCAATTAGTTGTTTAACAATAAAAATGTTATCTGCAAAGGATCTGCCTCTTCTAAATCCACTTTGTTCTTCCGACAGAAGATATTCAGCTATATTCTTCCACATTCTTCCTAAATGTCCCGGGCAATACCTGCTGCTCTTGAAGGCGGGTCTTTCCCGTTAATTTCATAGTCAATAAACAACAAGACCTACTCCCGCTGCTCCTTCGAGGCAGATCCGCGATGACGGTTACCTGACTCAAATCTTACCTCCCCTAACAGCTTCACAGTCACCGATGTGACAGTATTTATGATTCTTCCTGTTATTAGTAAATTTGAATATCTTCGAGAAAACGTGAAGCTTAATTTGAAATAAGTAGTTCTACATACGCCTTCCTTACACCACGAGAAATGCTAGTGAAACCTAAAATGCTTATTACCACGTTCCATCTCATAGTACTACGGAAATGACGCAAAGACTTGAACCCAACACATGTTATCAAAGTTTACCTACTATAGCAAAGAACCTCAGGTCAGAATAAGACTTGCAGTACACAAGCACAGACCAAGAACCCTACGTAAAAGCCTCCTACGTTAGTATTAACCGGCAGCAAGGCAGTTTTCTTTAGAGCTTGTTAACATTTAACAAGGACCGATCTATTTATCTGGCCATATGCTGACGTCTAGGGCAGCGACTCTCTTACAATGGCAACCACAGAATTGGCTCTTTGGGCTCAAAAGGCAGAGCAAAAGAGAGGTAAGAGTATCAACAATAAAAGAAATAAGGAAAAGATGAAAGGAGCTGGGAGTTATTCTGTTACACCAAAGTCCTTTCGGTCCAAATGTATTCTGTTATGTCTGCTGCTTTGGGACCACATCTGCAGTGTCGGAATACTCCAAAGAGAAATTTTACCTCCTTTGGAGAGCACTGGGGGGGGGGGGGGGAGGGTCGGAAAGGAAAGTACATAGCTGAGAGAGTTGCAGCTAGTACTCTACCTGTCTTTGTAAATCTACTTGTACCTCTTCCAAAGTGCATTTAATATTGTGTTTAAATAAATACATATTGATAATAAAATTATTCAAGAGCAAGCTACATCAATTGATAAAGAAATTATTGAGAAATGAACTTCCGTTTGTTAAAACCAATGCACAGTATAGCAGCTTTATTTTTTTTTTTTTTTTTTTTTTTTTTTTTTTTTTTTTTTTTTTTTTTGACAAGGTACCTTTACTCATCCTCATAATTTTGATGGTCTTCTCAAAAAGGTCTCCCCTGAATGCGATGAACTTGTCCCAGCGTTTCTGCCAGTCTTCAAAGACATGCTGCAAACCATTTTTTGAGAGATCCTTCAAAATTACCTCCGTAGCCTCCACCACTGCTTCTGATGACGGATAATGCCTTCCACGAAGGCGTTTCTTCAAGTTAGGGAATAGGAAAAGGTCACAAGCAGCTAAATTCGGACTATAAGGAGGGTGAGGGATGCACTTCACGTTGATTTTTGCAAGATATTCAGCAACAATATTGGCAATATGCGGCCACGCATTATCGTGGTGCAGCATCCAGCCTGCTTCTGGGAAATGTGGTCTTTTGCACCTGTTATGGACTTGCAATGTTTTCAAGACTTCCCTGTAGTATTGTCCAGTTACTGATGTGCGTGCAGGTACAACATACTGATAAACCATGACATAAATATCGAAGAGTGAGATGACCAAAACTTTCCCAGCAGAAGCAACCACTTTTGCTTTTTGGGGGGTTGGTAATGAAGGAGATTTCCACACTGAGCTTTGCTCTTTACTCTCAGGATCAAAATGATGTAGCCAAGTTTCATCAACAGTGACTACGTTTGAAAGAAACTCCGGATCTTGCTCTAACATCAACTTTAACTGCATGTTACCTCCATTGCAGCGGTAGGCGATACTGAACATGTCTGAACTTGCCTGGTTCTCACAGGCGGGAACCAAGAGTACCAACAATGAAACTAGTACAGCGTATTTATTTCACATTTAGATAACAGAATATAATACGTTTGAATTTTAGTGCGGAAATCGATAATTCTTTATTCAAATTTCATCGTATAATACGAATAGAGTACATTATAATTTACGTTACAATATACGGAAAGAAAGTCACATATTTTAAATTAGATCTTGTCATTTTAAATACTCAGTTACTCGAAGACAGGAACTATTTCTTCTGTTTCTCCTGACTAAGCAGTTGTCGCAAATTTTTGCATTTTTTCTCAAACAGAAATGAGTGTTGCATTTCACACATGCATGTTTAGTCTTGCTGTTCTTTTTGTCTTTAATGCAGGATTCAAAAAAGGGTTCAGTATCGAGTATTCCAGCTAGTTTCTTTGTACAATTATTAATTTTACCAAACAGTAATTCCAGTTAACAGTGCAGCACTGAAAATAGAGCATAAATAGAGTTAGGCACATCTCCCTTTCTGTTCCTCTATTACGATGCAGCTGGTACAGGGTACCGTCTGAGAATCGAATTTTTCCGGCCATCCACAGTCTCTTCGTTTGAAGATAAAATGGGTCCTCGAAAATAAGAGAGTAATTCAAGGTTTGGTAGCAAAGGCTGCAGGAATAGAATCAGAGGTAAGGCGGAAGGGACGGGCCAAAGTCCAAATAGACCAGAAAGGAAAATGAAGCCAATAAGAAGGCACATTTAAAATTTGCGAAAGAAATCTAAAACAACTTGACAAAGGGATTAAAAGGAAACGAAAATATAACGAAGCTAATAAAGCAAAATGTTGAAGCTGAAGTAAATTGTAGAAAAACGAGTACAAAGATACAAGCAACACAATGTTCTAACGACGTTGAGAAAATGTCATTCCTTCGGCTGCCATTTCATTAAAGCTGTGGTAACAAAAATATTATTAAAAAATCTGATTGTGCACTTACGTAACTACTTCCATTCACTCTTGTAGAGTTCGATCCAAATAAACCTGAACCATTTCAATATACCATAACTTTTGAACCATTAATAGGACACACGTGCAACTTTGGGAGAATATAATACACAATTGGAAGATTACATTACACTATTTACATCTCAGAGAAAATGTTGGAAATGTCCTCCAACATCATCTATACATGTTTGTACTCGTCTCAGTATATTCTCTGAAGTTTTACGGAGAGTATCCTCGCCAATGCTGCTTATTTTGGTTCACATGGATTCCTTGAACAATTGTCCGTTGCCTATTCTTGTACACTCCATTTTGGACACCCCCACAAGAAAAAATCGTTGAGGTTAGGTCAGGGGATATGGAGGGCAACAGACCTTTTGAGAATATTCGATTATCTAACAAACTGATTACAAGTTCCATGGTGTCTTTAGATTATGGCACGTAGCTCCATATTGCTGGAAATAACCTTCTCTCTATTCGATATTGTGCCTTTGTGGGTTCGTAGTATTCAAAGTCCAATTTGCAGAAATCCAAATCATTCTTTATTTGCGTAGAGACACACAATCACATTCTACCAAGGTCGATGACCACAACAGCGTCCTGATTACACCTGTTTACGACTGACTTGGCAAGTCGTCGCTTTTTTTTCTTAATTTAAGTCCTCCAACGTTAAGTCATATCGGGCGGTGAATGAATTGGATGAAATGATGCTCAGATGAGTTCAGGGTCCGTGGAGCTTAGTTATCCGACATTCGTCTTGAAGGATGAGGAAAACCTCCAGAAAAACCTTATCCAGGTAACTCACCCTGACGGAGATTTGAACTCGGGACCTCTTGAACGTGACAGACATGCTACCATCTGCGCTACCGAGGCAGAGAAATTGGCTCTTCCTTAAATACCTCATTGATAACTATAGAGATTTCTGGAACAAACAAGAAATCGACTGTTCTGTGAATCAAGATATCAATACAATATTTCTAAACGGGAAACTTTATCCTTGCTAGTAAGTCCTTTATCTCGTGCTACCTATAACTTCAGGCTCTTTATGTACACAAGCCGCGCTTAGCTCTCTGCACCGAACCTTTTCTGCACGAAGTTGCGACAATGTCATATTTACAGTTTAAAATTTTACCTATTTTAGTTTTCTTTACCTTGATACCGAAATTAAGGTTTGCCAGAAGTAAAGAATCATGATGGATGTCAAAGGAATGTTGGTTCTTTGTTACGACATGGGCAAGGCCAGTTGAGTTTGGGGGAAAGTTGTTATAACAAGAGCAATGTAAGAAACAGTGTCCTTAGCAGTTTTCTAAAGGGACTCACTTGACTTGTAAGAATAGGGTATTCTTTCGATCATTCAGAATGGCATGACAAAACAGCCACAAAGGGACTTTGGTTGAATGATGAGGGCTTTCAGAAAGTGAAAGTTACATAGACACCCACACGCGCAGCTGTGGTCATTAAAACAGTCTTCGGCGTGGAGCCGATGAGAGCAGTCTGAGGCGTGAAGCCTATTAGGGCAGTTCTCTTGTTCTGTCTTGGATATTTGCCGGTTCATATATATGAGTATATATATGAGGAACGAATAAAGTTTATCGAGTAATAAACATTCTGCCGTCAGTAACTCTAAACAGAGATTGGTAACCCTTGGTCGGCAACTTTCATTTCGATGTTCTAAAAAAAGAAGCAGTAAATAAATAAGCTGGAAACGGGCATTCCAGTGTCATTAAATATCCTTCTCACACATATCCAAGCATACCCTGTGAGAAACCTCATTGTTTTACCCTGAGCTAAACAAAAGTACTTCAAACTGCATTGTCAAGTGGAACATTGTTCGCCACATATATTGTTGCTTCAAATTGGCGTCCACAACGTGGAATTGTGTACACCCATTAGAATTTATTGTATCATCCTTTACAGTTTCTCATAAAATATCGAGTGTCGGTGCTTGGAAATGGGTGTCGATATTGGTACCGAGTATCGATATATCGTACTACCATTTTGTTTTAAATTTACGTCCGTC
Organism: Mantis religiosa; assembly: GCA_030765055.1. NCBI lineage: Eukaryota > Metazoa > Arthropoda > Insecta > Mantodea > Mantidae > Mantis > Mantis religiosa. The sequence goes on from CM060960.1 coordinate 32,154,773, forward strand.
CCAACGTTAAGTTATATCGGACGGTGAATGAATTGCGTGAAATGATGCTCAATGAGTCCAGGGTCCAGGTTACTCGACGGTCGTCTTGAAGGATAAGGAAACACCCCGGAAAATCCTTATCGAGTTAACTCACCCTGACCGAGATTCGAACTCGGGACCTCTTGAACGTGAGGCAGACTTGCTATCATCTACGCTACCGAGGCAGAGGAATCGTCTCTTCCTTAAATACCTCACTGATAACTCTAGAGGTTTCTGGAACAAACAAGAAATCGACTGTTCTGTCAATCAAGATATCAATAGAATTTTTCTAAACGGGAAGCTTTATCCGTGCCGGTAAGTCCTTTATGTCGTGCTACCTATAACTGCAGGCTCTTTGTGTACACAAGCCGCGCTTATCTCTCTGCACCGAACCTTTTGTGCACGTCGTTGCGACAATATCATATTTACAGTTTAAAATTTTACCTTTTTTAGTTTTCTTTACCTTTACACTTTCTCATAAAATATCGAGTGTCGGTCCTTATAAATGGGTATCGATATTGGTACCGAGTATCGATATATCGTAGTGCCGTCATATTATATTAGGAGTACCAACTAATGAAACTTAGTATAATATTTTCTAAAAATCTTTATTTTTGGATTGTGTGAGCTTTTATATTTTCATTTTCATTTAAAGTGGGATATATAGCTTTTGGTTGGGTTGCAATACTTCCCCCAACTACATGGGAAGTAAAATAACATAAGACGATCGAGACGTCGAAGCAGTGCTTTCTCTCCGAAGCAGGGAAAAATCTCAGCACTAAAGAATGTTCGTGGGAGGGAAAAAGTAAGAAAAAGCTTAAGAGACAAAGTTTATTTCGGTTGATCAAAAGGGCAATTGAGATTGAAATGTTACTGTCTGCCAGTCTATATAACAGTGGGTAGCCATTGCTTGGGAATGGTTAACTCTAATGGAGTGTCAGGCGAGAGAATTATGTGAGTGCACTGGTGTGGGGAGGTGCTCTTGCCTTTCAAGATTACTACGGCTTCAACCTGAATTGGACAACTTAAGGATACAGGATTCGCAGCAACGGAAAATTGGAAAGGTTAAAGAAGAATAGAACTCAAGTTAACATTGTCATGGACTTCGTTTTGTGGGTACATGCTGCCAAACGAGTAAAGAGGCATTTAGCTGGTAAAGAAAGATAAGGGTCCTTCCTTCGTGCACTCCAACCTTTCCGATTTCTTTTTTCTGCTCGTCCTATAACACACTAATATATTTTCCAACACTTTTTCACAGCAATAAAATCCTCTTCAGTGGTTTTTACCCTACAAAAATCATAATCCCTGTGTAATATCCCAGTTATAGTAGATCTTCAGTATATTTGGGTTTTCTATCTACCTGATAAACGTGCAGCATCAGGGAAACCACTAACACAAGAAAGATCTTTACTCTTGTATCTGCTTTATTTGAACCCAAATGGACATTTATAGAAATGGACAATTCTTTAAGAGAGAACCTCATTTTCAGGTTTTTCTTATTCCGATCTCTCATCTGTTCAGCCCGAAGATTTCTTGGTCTTTCAGCTGGTCGTATCCCTCTAGGTTTATACATCTGATGGGGCGGTTTCTCAATGGGGTAGCATGTTTGCGCTACAACCAAAATGCTGGGTCTCCCTTTAATGCAAGGGCATGTTCCATTTGGCGTTCAGTTCGACCTTGTCTAGTGCAGTGGCCCTCAGCGCTCTGTATTGTTTGCAGGTGCCAAGTAGTTCACTCTCAGTTGCAAACCACTGTTATACAATGGGGAGGTATAGGGCAGGATGAACCTAGGGCGTGCCGAGGCAAGTAGGGGGGAACGGCGGGGCTTATGGCTGCATAAGGTTGGTTAACCTAGCAGCCAGAGAATAGTGAATGCCAAGCCTTCTCCACCTATTATTCTCATATTAAATGTTCGCATCGGTCAACGATTACCACAGATTACTATTACCTACCAGAGCATAGCCACATGTTTTGTGCCGTGTTTTGTTAGCTGTGTCGTGCTCTGAGTAGTGAATAAGAGTGATTTATTTAAATACAAGTATATTGTGTTATATAAGGAGAAACAATGAATTCCATAAAGTGTCTATTAGCACATCCTTTTTAAAAATGAACTTAGAAGAAAAAACCGAAAATAAACGACTTGGGAGTCGCACGCCAAATATAAAAATCGCATAGGTAGTCAAAACAAAAACAAGATATTTGAACAATGTATATGAGAAATATAATTTGATGTGTGGTTGTAATATTAAAAATAGCCTGTTTTGCTTTCCTTGCGTTCTCTTTGGCGGTGAAGATCCGTGGACAAAACATGAGGTGAATGCTTTGCAGCATCTTCATGATCGCGCTAAAAACACGTAACTTAAAAACTGCGCATGAAAAACACAGTTTTGCTATGCTTGGCAATGTAAATATAGCAAAGCAGATGGACAGTGCATATCGGAGAACAGCTGAAGAACACAACCCGAAAGTGGCTCAAAATAGGTATGTTTTAAACATTATTGTTAACTGTATTAGGGTGTGTTGAGCCTTTGAGTTAGCTCTACGAGGACACGATGATTCAGCTACGTCAAGCAATCCTGGTATTTTTCGAGGACTGATAAACTTCAGTGCAGAGCTAGACTGTGTTTCGAGAATGTTGGAGTGTTTAAGGGGACCTCCAAGACAATCCAGAACGAAATCTTGCAATGTACACTTGAAGTCTGCCATGAAGAGACATCAAGTCCATTTTTAGCTGCATAAATGGAAGAATGTTATGCTCTAGAGTGTTTCTGAAATACGCATATTGTATTACACGCTGTGAATTACCGTTAACTTGTGTATATAGCAGTCTAAAGTGGCAGGATTAAACAACCGTGTGTTACTTTTAAAAAATTAAATTGCATGGATAAATTTGCGAACCACCGATTTTCAGAGCCACCAGCCGCCCCTGCAATATACAGTAAGTAAATTCCCTGCCACGCATGCCGAGGCGTACAATCGTGAAAAAAAGAACCAAAATGAAAGTGAATGAAATAGAAGTGAGATGAAATTGAGTGATAGGAAATTCGGGGATGTAAGTATTCGTCTAGTGACCCCGGGAAGACCCCCCCTCCCACCAAAATGTAGGAAGATCGGTCACGGTAGTCGAACTACGCTCACGATGTCGGCTATACAGTAACCTGTGAAATACACATTCGGGTTTCTGGTGGGCTATCCAGTCTACCTGTTGTTTTCGTGGCTGCTCTAGGTCTGCAGGAGTATTCTTGGGGGTTCACGAGCCACAGAGTTACAACAAAATATGTCCATCACTTCATAGAAAGTTACCAGACTTATAAAACGACCCTAGTACTGCAGACACTTCTATCTGAACACTCCTAACACCCAATTAGTCATCTCGCCGCGTAGCTGTTATAACACCCAGTTAAATGTTTATCACATAAACCAATCAAAACTGTTCATTTTTCCAGCAGTGTTTCAACACAGGCGATACACATCTCTCATGGACAATTATAGCTTAATGGGACCATCAATTGGTGATCTTTTATTATTTATTCAATGCAGTGAAAAGTTTTTGCAGCCATTTTCACACAAACACCCACCATTTTTTATAATAATAGCCCGGATTAGTCCGTTTAAAATCGTGTAGCCAGATTTTATGACTGCTAAACTTGTTCCATCTTTCATCTTATCATGTTTTGGAGCCTGTTAAATGTATTATTGTTATTCGGTACGTTATGTTTCATTTCCAAACACACAGAGGGCTGTAGTTACACTTTGGGCAAACAAATAATTTCTATGTATAAAAACAGATATCGACGATGTTTGCTTTAAAACATTAAAAAATATACATTAAATTACACACAATAAAACTCTACGGTCTGAATAAAATAAACCTTGTGTATGTGGCATTCACATGCCATTTTCCACTCAGTATTTACATACTCTTCTCGCCAAAACTTATCTTAGACCAAATATACTAGTGATATTTGATAAAACTGAGGAAAAAAAACAAGAAATAATTTTTTTCTGTTTGCTACGTGCTTCCGTTATATTTTATTTGGCGCCATTTATTTGCCAATATCGGTAACACACATGGGTCATTCAAAAACTAGTGGCACACTGCCTGCATTTGGCGCTATCTAGATACACGATGATATGTCAGATCGGGTACATTCAGCTCATAAGAGCTTGACCTTTTAGTATCGTAAAATATGTTGTCGCTGCAGTCAAGACTTTGAGCATGCGCAATCACTTCATCAATTCATTAGGAAGCCAGACATAGCTGTAAAGGATCACAAATTGCACAGTTTTCCTATTTTTATAAGGTTTCGAAACTGCCAACTGTAAAATCAGATGTCATTGGCTTTCTGAATCAGAGAAATGCTCCACCAATATCGTCAATTGTGTGAGCTTTCTGAAAAAATAATGACAATGCTGGCCATATACAACCAAAATGCTTAAAGATTTGATCACGTCATTTGCTTGGAAATACCCCGCCATCTTTCTTACAGTCCATATTTGGCACCAAATGATTTTATTACAAATCAGTTATTAGTACTACATGACAGAATGCTAAGGCGTATTGAACTTCACCTACAGCGCTGTATTCGCTTGTTATCTTGTTTATTAAAGAAGCAAAATACGAGGGCTGTACAGTAAAGTATGATCATAATTTGTTTACGGTCTTAATTTTTCGCACTAAAGCTCAATCTTATTATATTCTGTTAGCTTAATGTGAAACAAACACGCCGTAGTAGTTTTATTGTTGGTACTCCTGGTTCTCGCCTGTGAGAACCAGGCAAATACAGAATGTTCAGTATCGTCTACCACTGTAATGGAGGTAACAAGCAGTTAAAGTTGATGTTAGAGAAAGATCCGGAGTTTCTTTCTGATGTAACTTGGCTACGTCATTCTGATCCTGAAAGCAAACACTAAAGCTCACAATGGAAATCTCCTTCATTACCAACCCCCAATAAAGCAAAAGTGGTTGCTTCTTCTGGGAAAGCTATGGTCATCTCATTCCTTGATATTCATCGAATAGATTATCAGCATGTTGTACCTGCACACACATCAGTAACTGGACAATACTACAGGGATGTCCGGAAAACATTGGAAGTCCATATCAGGCGCAAAAGACCACTTTTCCGTGAAGCAGGCTGGATGTTGCACCCGATAATGTGCGGCCGCATATTAGCAATGTTGTTACTGAATATCTGGCAAAAGTCAACGTGAAGTGCATCCCTCACCCTCCCTATAGTCCGGGTTTAGCACCATGTAACTTTTTTCTATTCCCTAACTTGAAGAAACGCCTTGGTAGGAGGCATTATCCATCATCAGAAGCAGTGGTGAAGTATGCGGAGGCGATTTTTAAGGATCTTTCGAAAAATGGTTTCCAGCATGTCTTTGAAGACTGGTAGAAACGCTGGGTCAAGTGCATCGCATTCAGGGGGGACTATTTTGAGAAGGACCATCAAAATTATGAGAATGAGTGAAGGTACGTTGTCAAAAAAATGGTCATTATTTATTGAACAGCCCTCCTTTTATATGTTTCAAATGGGAAAGGTTCTCGCCTGTAGCGAATCAGATGCGTTAGAGCCGTCAGCGTTGCCACCTCGATACCCCTACGCTTTTACTATTTCCCTCTCTCTCGCACACTTGCGAGTTTTCATGGCGTTAACGCAAACTGAATTTTCCAAAGTTTTATAATAATGCAGTTGTTGAAATCACAATTGCAACGTGGATATTCATATTGTCGCGAGCATTGTTGGTGCCGGGCGCATAAATGGTGCAGCACGGAGATGAAAAGCTTGCCGAAACAGATAAACATAGATCACTTGAAAGTTATAGTGACATCTTGATTGATAGACAACAATTGACAATCGTCTGTAATCATGAAAGGTCGCATGAAAAGGAGTCGCGATCACCATTTGGAGAGAGTGCAATCGGACTGAATCCTGTGCTGAGCTATATTTTGATAGTGTACGCTTTTGTTTGTGGACGGCGACTTTGGAAGATTGTAACTGTGTACCTGATGGAATTCTGCCACCGTAATGGTTGACCAACATGTTTTTCTAAGGAAATAAAGAATATTTTGAATTTCTGCAAATTGGACTTTTAAATATTTGGTTTTAAGTTAATTATAGTTAATGAATTACTTATTTTTCTAATCCAATGAAAATACCAGCGGTGCATCCGTATAGCTGTGAATGTTACTTACGTTAAGAGATAATTCGTCATTTTCATTGTCTTCAACGTCTAATTCTTAAAAGTTTATGATGATAGGTTCCAAAATCTCGGCACGTGCTATTTCTTTCCAAAAGTCGTCTTCTTGTAGCTTATCTGATGTCTCATGCAGTTTTCCCAGTCTGGTTGTGTTCCTTCTCGGTTTCTTCGTGAATAAGTCCTTCAACGTCAGTCAGTTTAAAAATATTATTTCTGTTAGCAACATAATTTGGGCGCACATTAACTCTATTGGATTGTTCTAGCAGTAGTAAGGGGGAAGGTGAATCGCGTCTCATTGATCCAGCTGATACACTTTTTCATGGAAGAGTAACTGAATAATGCTGCTTTGAACTCTCTAGAGTAAATAGAGATTACGAACCATTCATAAACTAAGATATGTGACCAAACACGTTCTGCCAGACTAGCAGAAAGTGTATTGTTTCCTCTCATCGAATTTAACTAACACCTTGGCTTATTGAAGAACACATTTCTTTTATCACATCATATCAAATGTTTACTTTTCAGCTCAGAGTCATTTCATATTTACCTTCACGTGTACATGCCAACCAATAATGATGTTCATTATAGTGCTTACGTCGCAACGCATTGTAATAATAAAATGGTACCTATTTTATTTATTTGTATTAGGAAAACTATTTGAGCTAAAAAATATGGAGTTTTTACAGTTATGTTAAATACATTTCTCTCTCCTTCCTCATGAATCAGCTTTTGAAAAATCTGAAACTTTGTCTTAGCGCGAATGGTATTTATTAGAGATTGATTAGTTTGGCGCTCGTCACACACCACATAGGGGGAATGCAATACGACAACACCGCAGGACTCGGATTGGTTGCTCACCTAGAAGCGCTCAACGACAGTTTCCCATTTGAAAGACATATTAAAAATTTGAGGTACAGTAAGTACTTGAGTACTTGAGAGCTGTGTGTTTGATATAAAAGTTTATCCAATTATTACGAGGGCTGTTCAATAAAGAATGATCACATTTTTTTTTTTTTTTTTTTGCAACGTACCTTTACTCATCCTCATAATTTTGATGGTCCTTCTCAAAATAGTCTCCCCTGAATACGTTTCTGTCAGTCTTCAAAGACATGCTGGAAAACATTTTTGAGAGATCCTTCAAAATAGCCTCCGCAGCCTTCACCGCTGCTTCTGACGGATAATGCCTCTCACGAAAGCGTTTCTTCAAGTTAGGGAATAGAAAAAAGTCACATGGTGCTAAATCCCGACTATAGGAAGGGTGAGGGATGCACTTCACGTAGATTTTTGCAAGATATTCAGCAACAACATTGGCAATATGCGGCCGCGCATTATCGTGGTGCAGCATCCAGCCTGCTTCACGGAAATGTGGTCTTTTGCGCCTGATATGGACTTGCAATGTTTTCAGGACATCCCTGTAGTATTTTCCAGTTACTGATGTGTGTGCAGGTACAACATGCTGATAAACCATTCCATGAATATCAAAGAATGAGATGACCATAACTTTCCCAGCAGAAGCAACAACTTTTGCTTTTGTGGAGGTTGGTGATGGAGACTTCCATACTGAGCTTTGCTGTTTGTTCTCAGGATCAAAATGATGTAGCCAGGTTTCAAAAGTAGTGTATACATTTGAAAGAAACTGCGGATCGTCCTCTAACATCAACTTTAACTGCATACAGAGCTGCATACGAATGTCGTTTCGTTCGGCAATCAACAGTCTTGGAACCCATCGGGCACAAACATGTCTTATGTGTAATGTTTGTGTCACCAACGTGTGAGTGGCACCCAATGAAATGTTCAGTATTTCAGAAAGCGATCTTAAGGTAATTCTTCTATCCTCTCTCACAATGACAGCAGCAGTGTTGATGTTTTCTTCCGTAAGAGCAGTAACTGGAGCACCGGGTCCACCTTCCTTTGAAATTGATTTTCTCCCCTCTATAAACATTTTAAATCACCTTCGAGCTGTGCTATAGGGAATAACAGACTCTCCATAGGCCTCCCGTGACATTGTATAGGCCTCAACGGAAGATTTATTGAGACGAAAGCAGAATTTCCAAGCCGCATATTGTTCCTCGTGTGTTACCTCCATTACAGCGGTAGGGATACTGAACATGTCTGAACTTGCCTGGCTCTCACAGGCGGGAACCAGGAGTACCAACAATTAAACTACTACGGCGTGTTTGTTTCACATTAAGCTAACAGAATATAATAAGATTGAATTTTAGTGCGAAAAATTATGACCATAAAATATTATGAGCATTCATTATTGAACAGCACTCTTATTAATCTTATTTCACATGAAAATATGTTAAATATGCAATATTTGAATAAAAAACCTTAGTGATAGTTTTGACAAAACCGAAAAATTCGAAAAAGTTCATGTGAAAGCGAAGTTTGGAACTTTTTCTCGTGCGTTTTGGGAGACCTGTAGCTAAGTACCAATTTAAATGTGCCTCTCTCTGTCACATACATTAACTTTTTTCTTAACCATACTGTCAGTTACCAAGATAATAATAGAGCCTACGGTGTACCGAAATTTCGACTGGCAAGATTTCACTTACACGTACGTAAAAGTCATGCATACTGTCATGCACACAGCGTTCACAATTTTACCTCTAACAATAATAAAATTTACTTAAGTTTCTTCAGTTATTGACATGCATATGCAATATATTCATTAATACACCTTACCGTATTCACCTCCTATGTCTTAACGTTTGCTTGTACATAATCCATAGTTTTTAAACATAACTCGACGGTACGGTCATCACAGCTCCGTTTATTCTACTGGCTTGGTAGCGCCAGCTGGCATGGCTATACGATGTTCAATTCTCAGAAGCAGCAGGGTCGACCTTGTGCTTTGAACAAGTGACGGTAGGCAATAGTGATGCACTTTTGTTTCCGACTTCAAAGAACTGTACAGTACAGTGCTGCTATTGTATAAATGATGCAGTGCTAATTCGTTGATATTTACATTAGTTATTGTCTTTCTTTATTGATAACTTAGTTTATCAGCAATGATTATTGTAATTTTGATGAATATATTTTAGAAGCTATGAAAATACAAGTGTCCACAATTCACTTTAGATTTTATTTATTCATTCCTCGTCCCTTACTAAAAACATTTGTTCCTCTACCTGCTTTATGTTAGTCAATATAAACATCTATAGAAATGATTTCTATAATTGAAAAATGAAAATTCGGTATTAATTTCAGGATCTTCAAAGCATGCAACACAAAGATTTTTAAAAAAAATCCTACCCAAGCAAACCTTGCATGTAGCATATTTCGAAACTTTTGATTTTCCCAAAATTAACTGACAATTTTGATTAGAATATCATATGTTTAAGATATATTTAGTATTCCGGACAACATTTGTCCCTAATTAGCAAAATCTAAGAGGTAATTAAAACCCTACTGTGCCAAAAAAGATGAACATCGCGTTTAAGGAACTTTATTTATCTCAAATGTTTTATAGTTTCTATGGACTCATCTTTATTAGTTTCCTAAAGTTTCTTATTTGTTTTTATGCCCTGAACCAGCTAAAGAATAATTTCACAGCCTTCTCATAAAAATTAGCTTAAGTCTCTGTATTGTTATTTACATTGTAAAAATATACAGATTATATATTTATATTTGAATAAGAGAAGGAAAAATTATTCCTCTTTATATACGTGTATATATGTATTCGCAGACCAACTCTCTAAAATAGGAGGGAATGCAGCGATTCCTCCCTTCTATGATGATGATGATGATGATGATGATGATGATGATGATAGATATATATATATATATATATATATATATATATATAAGGGTGCTCAACTCCTGCGGTCATCAGCGCCCTTTAAAAGACTAGTCATGGCAAAAGCCAGATATAAAACTTTCTAAAAACTATACAAGTGTAACAAAACCTTCTCCACGGGTCTCCACGCACGGCCTACACGTGGATGGGCCTGTTGACCGTCTCCCTCAACCACGAAGAGGAGCCCACACGAGGGAGACTGTTGGCTCGGGACCCCGGGTGCGCCAAACCCGTACCTACCGATGTAGGCCACTGGGGGGACCTCCTCCCTTCTATCTACAGGCATGCGCAGACCATATATTTATAGGAATTTCAAGAGATACAGGGGATGGTTCAGAAAGTGCGCCTTTGTAATTACGAAGGATCTAGAATGCGAATGAAATGAAAAGTGGTTTAGCTTGGAAGTTTCTGACAATAATCCTGGATCTTCAATACCACGTGGTTTTGTTTTGATATTACTTCTTGGTGATTATTCCAAAAAAGAATCTAAGTCGTCCTGGGAAACAGTGAGGTTTTTGTTTGACCTTGTGAAAGTTCAAATCGTTCTTTCCTTCCGTAGAAATACCCTTCATACAGCTCTGATAGTACGTACGCAATCTTCTAGTCCGTCTGCACCCTTCACTAGCACTGCGCTCTTTACGGCTGTCTACCAAGAACTAAGAACTGACTGACTCGTACAATGCATCGCTTATATAGACAGATCGCTGAAAGTTTCTGCACACAAAGTCGTCCCAGTGTTTCGCGATCTTTCTAGACGAGCAGAGAAGGGGGAAACCAGTGATTCCTGTTTGCTTCCCTCCCTACGCCATCTCTCCTCGGCACGTCATTGGCGGTGCGCGTTGGCATAGGTGTGGTTTTTACGTTGTTCATCTCTCTTGCTCCCAGCAAGAGCCATTCGGTCACACGAGTAAGCGTGGCCTCGATCCCATATGTTCCCCCTCTATTGGCCATCTGATTCTACCAGCCACTTGTATGCTCGGCGATTGGGTAACAATACTATAAATAACAAAATCTTTTCTGTAACTGTGTGCATATAGGGTGATCAAAAAATCATTAACCGGTTTTGATAGGATAGAGTACAGAGGGGTTTCGGTACTGCGACCAGTCTTGATCTATTGTACCTATGACCCAAGTAGGGCTTGCCCGGTAGGAAGGATGAGACGAGAGGAGACAGCGGGTGGTCGACACAACGAGTCACGACAGTGTAGAGGGCAGTTTGACCAGTTGAAAACTACCCAGCAAGCCAGTACAAACAGCATCCCACCACCGTGGTCCTGAAATGGACCACTATGCCGACCTGGAGACCAGAGATCTTTACCAGAAGCATCATGCACCGCCGAGACTCCCGCCGTCACTTCTACCCTAGAAGAGACCACCAGATGAGAGATGATGTGAGATAATAATGGAGATGAAATAGGACAGGAAATTCGGGGATGTAATTAACCTACCAGGCGACCCAGGAAAACCCCCCGAATAAACCGATAGGGTCAGGTAGGACTGCTACGAGAACCGAACCTCGGACCTCCCCAATGTGGGCCACAGGTGAAACTGCCTGAACCACCCACCGCTTGGTTATCGTTTTTGTAAGTCTTTCAGACAGACATTTACAGTGAACAACTATTATAATTTCAGTTTTGAAAGACCAAAAATTGGTTTAAAATGTCGCATGTCCTAGAATGGGAACACATTGGAGTTATAAGTATAGAATATTTCAGATTTCAATCAATTAACACCGCCTGCGATGCCGTATGTAGTAAAATCGGGCGTTAAACACTACACATTCAATCAATTAACACTAGAAGGATCGCACCCGTCATTTTTACTTCTTGCTTACGCCTTTTTCTACACTTCCCATGCTCTACGACTTTAATAAACACTTATGAAAAACACGTCCACAAAGAATTAATCATTTTGTACCTTCCTGAAAACTGGTACAAAAAACTTCTACTAGGACTGCAATCCGTTATTTTGACGGGTACAGAAGTGTGAACAATAGCCTTCGGGTCTATCCACATCTGTTGTTTTCCTCCCTGATTGGTTTATGACACTCTTCAGACCCTTTGTTGATGAGTAAAAAAGCTTTATTGCCCAAGTGGCGCAATTTGTGCTACCACTTATGTATTTACGAGGTGTTGGAGCAAAAAAACTTTCCGTTGAAGTTGTTATGGTCGAATCTCTGGGGAATACAATTTTTCAGGAACACAATGAGCAGAAACAAATTCGCTGACATTTGCGATTTGATGACAAGGACACACGTTCTCAAAGACTAAGTGGAGATCGCTTTGTAGCTGCTACTCCTGTCTGGAGTCCCTTTATTGCCAATTCCTTGCAGTGTTACATTCCATGTGAAAATATCACTGTGGATGAGCAAATGTTTCCTAGCAAGGCTAGATGCTCTTTTATTCAATATATGAGCAACGAACTGGACAAATTTGGAACAAAGTTTTGGCTTTCCGTTGATGCAAATTCAAAGTATCTGGTGAATAGTTTTCCTCACCTGAGCAAAGATGATCAGCGCCCCATAGGTGTTCCTCTTGCAGAGAATATCGTAATGCGTCTTATACAGCTCTTTGTTTTTGCAGGAAGAAATACAACATGTGACACATTTTCCACAGCCAAATGCCTCGCAGAAGGTTTGAAGCGTAAAAGTACAAACATTGTGGGCACAGTAAAAAGTGTAGAAGAAAAATCCTTCAATCAGCAAAATCTGCTGCAGAACCTTTGCACATAAGTGTACTTTATAAGTCAGGTGACATAACTCCGACATGCTATCAGGGAAAAAAGAGCAAAAATGTGCTTCTTTTGAGTTTAATGCATGACACAGTTACTATAAATAAACATCCTAAAAAACTACCAGAATCAGTAGCGTATTACAGTAACACCAAGTACGGCGTTGACGTCGTCGATCAAATGGCTCGACTGTACACAGTGAATATGGATGCAGAAGGTAGCCTATGCGTGTTTGTTTTTTTTTGTTTTTTTTTTTTTGAAATGTGTTGGCCTTGGTAGCTATTAATACATGGGTACTCTATAAGGAAGTAACAGTTGAAAAAGTAAGCAGACGTCGTTCATATACAACTTGGCAGCAAGTATGTTTCTGGACCATGTTTAGGCAACCTGAATACAAGCGAAATCAGGTTTATAAGTGTTTTTTCTACTACACTCCTGGAAATGGAAATAAGAACACATTGACGCCGGTGTGTCAGACCCACCATACTTGCTTCGGACACTGCGAGAGGACTTTACAAGCAATGATCACATGCACGGCACAGCGGACACACCAGGCACCGCGGTGTTGGCCGTCGAATGGCGCTAGCTGCGCAGCGTTTGGGCACCACCGTCGTCAGTGTCAGCCAGTTTGCCGTGGCATACGGAGCTCCATCGCAGTCTTTAGCACTGTTAGCATGCCGCGACAGCGTGGACGTGAACCGTATGTGCAGTTGACGGACTTTGAGCGAGGGCGTATAGTGGGCATGCGGGAGGCCGGGTGGACATACCGCCGAATTGCCCAACACGTGGGGCGTGAGGTCTCCACAGTACATCGATGTTGTCGCCAATGGTCGGCGGAAGGCGCACGTGCCCGTCGATCTGGGACCAGACCGCAGCGACGCACGGATGCACGCCAAGACCGTCGGATCCTACGCAGTGCCGTAGGGGACAGCACCTCCACTTCCCAGCAAATTAGGGACACTGTTGCTCCTGGGGTATCCGTGAGGACCATTCACAACCGTCTCCATGAAGCTGGGCTACGGTCCCGCGCACCGTTAGGCCTCTTCCGCTAACGCCCCAACATCGTGCAGCCCGCCTACAGTGGTGTCGCGACAGGCGTGAATGGAGGGAAAAATGGAGACGTGTCGTCTTCAGCGATGAGAGTCGCTTCTGCCTTGGTGCCAATGATGGTCGTATGCGTGTTTGGTGCCGTGCAGGTGAGCGCCACAATCAGGACTGCATACGACTGAGGCACACAGAGCCAACACCCGGCATCATGGTGTGGGGAGCGATCTCCTACACTGGACGTACACCTCTGGTGATCGTCGAGGGGACACTGAATAGTGAACGGTACATCCAAACCGTCATCGAACCCATCGTTCTACCATTCCTAGACCGGCAAGGGAACTTGCTGTTCCAACAGGACAATGCACGTCCGCATGTATCCCGTACCACCCAACGTGCTCTAGAAGGTGTAAGTCAACTACCCTGGCCAGCAAGATCTCCGGATCTGTCCCCCATTGAGCATGTTTGGGACTGGATGAAACGTCGTCTCACGCGGTCTGCACGTCTAGCACGAACGCTGGTCCAACTGAGGCGCTAGCTGGAAATGTCATGGCAAGCCGTTCCACAGGATTACATGCAGCATCTCTACGATCGTCTCCATGGGAGAGTAGCAGCCTGCATTGCTGCGAAAGTTGGATATACACTGTACTAGTGCCGACATTGAGCATGCTCTGTTGCCTTTGTCTATGGTTCTCTCAGTGTGATCATGTGATGTATCTGACCCCAGGAATGTGTCAATAAAGTTTCCCCTTCCTGAGACAATGAATTCACGGTGTTCTTATTTCAATTTCCAGCAGTGTATATACTGCGATATTTAAACTTTAATGTTGAAACAATGTTTGCTAAGAGAAGATGTCCATTTCATTATTGCTTGTCGCATATATTTGGATTAATTTTTAGGCTTAAAATGTTTATTTTAGCATGTAATTCTTCAAACAAAACTAAAATTATATACTGGTAAACTTTGTTAATAATATTAAATGAATTGGTAGGCATTAAAATTTGTTTACTGTACACGTCAAAATGACGGGTTGGTCCTTCTTCGTAGACCATACTCGCCGGTGTTTCTAGTGTTAGCTTTAAGGGGTTATAGAGTGTTACGTGGGGAATAATTGGATCTAGGACACTTTGGTTCTAGAGCGCATCATTTTGTGCAATAACCAAACTAAATTTGATCCAGTACGACCTACATGATACCACCTCAATGGCATATGCACGGATTTGTTACACTACCCAGAAGTGTAAAATAGGAGTTCTGAAACAAATGAAACAAGATTCCAAGGTCATGTTCATTTATTTTATGTTTTATTGTTAAGGATATGCAATGCACCACCTAACCATTTATTATTACAGCCACTTTAAAAATGTAAACTTAAGAAATTCCTTTAGGGAGGTAACTATCACTTGGCCTAGGACTAATACACTATTATCCTTTCGAATTGAAAGTCTGCCCGATTTCACCAACAGATGTTAAGAATGAACATGAGTTTAGCAATATTACAACAAAAATAACATTTCATCAACACGTGTTAGCTTAACACTCATGTTAAATCTCTTGTTAAACTAACAAGCCATATTTCTGTTGTTAAGTCCTTAACAATTTTAAATGGTCAAGATGGCGGGCATCAACTAAGACTTTGATGTCAATTTGCTATATTTAAGACCGTGTAAATTGCATTCGTAATAGAGTACGGCCTATGAGGATAAATGATTTTAAGGAGCTGTCAGAAGAAACTGTTCTAGAGGTGTAGACTGTCCAAACAAGTTGCTATGAACGTTACTGCGGAAGTACAAGAGAGACTAGAACGTGCATCGAAAGGAATATGCCGATCTCGCCTTTGCTTCAAGTATTAATAACTTTGCGATTTTATAATTCACTGAATTATGAGAATAATGCACTGTCCGTCTTGAAACGTTCAAGTCACTCGTTACTTGTCCTTCGCTCTTCGTTTTAAATTTACGTAATACTGAGTAAGAACATGCATCCAAAGGAATATGCCGATTTCGCCTTTGCTTCAAGTATTAATAACTTTGCGATTTTATTTTCCAATAAATTATATAGATCATACACTCTCCACCGCCCCGGCCTGAAACGCTTAAGTCACTTGTCATTTCTGTCCTTCGCATCTGGTTTTAAATTTAAGTAATACTGACGTTCGAGCATGCATTTAAAGGAATATACAGATATCGCCGTTGCTTCAAGTAAGAGACATGTTTTTTAAGTCAGTACCGTTTTGGAATTTAAAAAACACGTGCATAGATATCGCAATAATTGTATTTTTACATGGAAGCCTGTATCTTAATCTACTTTTCTACATAATTTCCGTGAATATTGAGGCACTTGTCATAACGTGGCACCAGTTTTTGAATACCCTCCTCATAAAATCCTGCCGCCTGACGTGTTAACCACTGTATCACAACTGTTTTGACTTCGTTATCGTCTTGAAGACGCTGACCGCCCAGATGTTTCTTCAAGTGCAGGAACAAATGGTAGTCGCTGGGCGCCAGATCAGGGCTTTATGGAGGATGATCTAGAGTTTCCCATTGAAAAGATTTGATGAGATCTTTGGTCCGATTAGCCACATGTGGACGGGCATTGTCATATTGCAAAACGATACCCTTACTCAACTTGCCACGTCTTTTGTTCTGGATTGCACGCCGCAGATTTTTCAATGTCTCACAATAAGACGCTGCATTGATTGTCTCATTACGAGGCAGAAACTCCACTAGCAATACTCCTTTTCTGTCCCAAAAACTGTGCACATGATTTTCCGGGCAGAAATTGTTTGCTTAAACTTCACTTTTGTGGGTGATGATGAATGTCGCCATTCTATGGATTGTTGTTTCGATTCTGGAGTGACGTAGGCCGCCCATGTTTCGTCACCAGTAACAATTTGGTCTGAAAAATCTTCACCTTCATTGTGGTACCGCTCAAGGAAAGTCAATGCACTGCCTAAACGTTGGGTTTTGTGCAAATGCGTCAACATTTTCGGAACCCAACGTGAACACAATTTCCGGTACCTCAAGTTCTCGGTCACAATGCGATACAAAACACTACGAGAATATTGAGGAAAATAGTCGCACAATGATGAAATTGTAAAGCATCTGTTTTCTCTCACCTCTTCGTCCATTTTCTGCACCAAATCTTCCGTAACGACCGAAGGAACGCCCACTCCGTTCTTCATCATGCACATTTGTGTGGCCATTTTTAAATGCTCTCACCCATATCCTTACCATTCCATCACTCATAATTTTTTGTCCGTAAACTTCACAGATCTCACGATGAATATCGATCGGTTTTACGCCTTTAGCACTAAGAAATCGTATAACAGCCCGTACTTCACAATCGACGGTACTCACGATTGTCGGAGGCATCTTAAACACTCAGTAACCAACGTATACAATGAAGAATCAGACTGTAATGGCGTCAGTGCGTAGATAAGAGATGTAGGTAACCAGCGCGCATGCGCGGAACACCGACCATAGCGCTGCGGCGACGGAATCGCAAAACGGTACTGACTTAAACAACATGCCTGGTATTAATAACTTTGCAATTTTATAATTCACTGAATTATGTGGATAATGCATTGTCCACCTCCCATCTTGTAACATTCAAGTCACTCGTCACTTGTCCGTCTTCGCACCTCGTTTTAAATGTACATATTATTGACGAAGTTGTTTTTGCTACTTCTAGTGGTGATACATGCATTTGAATTAAATTCGTTTCCATTTTCCCAGTGACATCTTTCTCTTTTACATTCATCGCATCCGTCCCCTTATTTTTCACATACTTCGTCACCAATACAATTAACAGTTCTTTCTCCATCGATCAGAAATTTGTCCCACTGCTTCTCTTACGATTTTGTTCACCCGTCATTTTTTCAGCTGTTTGCAGACGAAAATGGAAACAAAAGCGCATCGCAGAACGTTTAGAAAATAATACGACTCATCCATAGCCTTCTATAGCTGTAATATTTACACGTTTCTTGGCGTTAACACGTGTTTAACATTTTTAGAGCTCAGGTTGGCTGTTGGTGAAATCGGGCATTAGCTGTTGCCTCTGGAAAGGAAATACAAACTAATATGCAACCGAATCACAGTCACAATGCTGGTTAAGCTTTATTTATCCATTTCCATGAACGATAACAAAGCTTCTGATATATCAGCAAGCAGTGAGGGTTCCCTTTTGTAACTCTGTTTGCCTGATATATTCTCCCTTTGGTAAGCTGTAGTGATTCACGAGATAACCCTCTTTTTGAAAGAAATCAAAGTTATCAATGAAAACAGCTGTTGCCACTCCCACAGTGTGGGAGGTAGAACATGGTTGACAGTTGCAAAAGGGATGGAATGGTAGAGTCAGACTGAAAAATGCAATGCCATAGCCGGGTTTTGAACCACAGATCTTCTGGTCTTCGTCCGGCCGCTCAAACCATTGAGGTACTATGGCCAGCGTGCCAACATGACATTAAATTCTCCAACTGACTCGTGTTTGCTCCGGTAAACCACTTAGGAGTTCTCATAAACACATGAGACAACTACCTTAATGGCGACTTAAGACTTGTAAGTACTTAAAGGCCCGGGCTTTATAGTTCGAACCACTATTAGGTACAATTAATGGAAATTGTTCTTTCACACTGGCCGTATGTAGGCTAAAGTATGGAAAGATAGAGCCAGACTGAAAAATTCAATGCCATAGCCGGGATTTGAACCACGGATCTTCTGGTTGCCGTCGAGCCCTCTATGAGTGAACTCCTAAGTGGTTTGCCGGGAAAAACAAGTTAGTTGGAGAATTCAATGTCATGTCGACACGTTGGCCATAGTATCTCAATGGTTAGAGCGGCTGGATGGCAACCAGAAGATCCGTTGTTCAAATTCCGGCTATGGCATTGAATTTTTCAGTCTGACTCTACCTTTCTATACTTTAGCCTACACACTTTAGCCCAGTGTGAGAGAACAATTAATTTCCAGTCGCAAAAAGGGTCGGAGGGGATGGTTTTTGCCTTTGCTTCTAATCCCAAGGTTATGGGTTCACACCCTGCCCAGATCAATAGCTTCTCAACAGCGTAACAGCTCGCAAGCGAGCCAGAGTCTGCAAAGTCGACTTCCGGCCTCACGCCAACATATGCAAGGCAGAGGTAGACGATCATCCAACCGGTACGGTTAGCATCACGATACCCCAAGCCGGAAATTTGGCTTCTGACTGGAATTTACTACCTATCGCAGCTCCTCAAATTCTTGACTATGCTGAGTGAACAGTGGTCCTATACCCAGGACGCAAGCAGGGATCCAAGTGTGGGATCGATCCCGGCTGCATTCCTCAACTACAACGCCCTAGCACACCACCCTACGGCGCAGGGCCCGATAGCTTTTTTTTTAAGTGTCATGTCAATGGATTTACTGTTATGGAAGAGTTGTAAGTCGCGTTGAAATGATCCTGGCAGTTGATAGCATTTTTAGCAAGAAAAAGTAATTTATGTCGTAAAATGGTGCTGTGTTCGACTCCGGCTATAGAACATTTGTTTTCATGCAGTTTTTCAGTTATTTTATTGCATTGAAGTTTTTTTTTTGGGGGGGGGGGATAACAGATGCCATGTTTTTTTTTTTTTTTTGTGCTGATAGTCGATATTAAATACACTATTGGTATAATATCGTTTTGAATAAAGTTGTTGCTGTGTTGCTTATGAAATTTAGAACCGAGGTTCCCCTTCATTTATCTATGGAAAGAAAAGAAAAACCATCAGAGATGTAGAGATACTCGACACTTGCTGAATATAGAAAGTACGGGGGCTGTTCAATAAAAAATGATCATAATTTGTTTACGGTCACAATTATTCGCACTCTTTTATTGTTGGTACTCCTGGTTCCCGCCTGTGAGAATCAGATAACTTCAGTCATGTTCAGTATCGGCTACCGCTGCAATGGAGGTAACACGCGATGAACAATATGTGGCTTTGAAATTCTGCTTTCGTCTCAACAAATCTTCAGTTGAGGCCTATACAATGTTACAGGAGGCCGATGGAGAGTCTGTTCTTCCCTACAGCACAGCTCGAAGGTGGTTTAAAATGTTTAAAGAGGGAAGACAATCAATTTCATAGGAAGGTGGACCCGGTGCTCCAGTTACTGCTCTTACGGAAGAAAACATCAACAGTGCTGCTGCCATTGTGAGAGAAGATCGACGAATTACATTAAGATCACTTTCTGAAATACTGAACATTTCATTGGGTGCCACTCACACGTTAGTGCCAGAAACATTACACATGACACGTGTTTGTGCGTGATGGGTTCCAAGACTGTTGATTTCTGCATGCAGTTAAAGTTTATATTAGAGGAAGATCCGCAGGTTCGTACAAACGTAATCACTGCTGATGAAACTTGGCTACATCATTTTGATCCTGAGAGCAAACACCAAAGCTCAGTGTGGAAATATCCTTCATCACCAACCTCCAAAAAGCAAAAGTTGTTGCTTCTGCTGGGAAAGTTATAGTCATCTCATTCTTTGATATTCATGGAATGGTTTATCAGCATGTTGTATCTGCACACATATTAGTAACTGGACAATACTACATGGATGTCCTGAAAACATTGCAAGTCCATATCAGACGCAAAAGACCAAAATTTCCGTGAAGCAGGCTGGTTGCTGCACCACGATAATGCGCGGCCGCATATTATTAATGTTGTAGAATGTCTTGCAAAAATTAGTTTGAAGTGCATCCCTCACCAACTCTATAGTCCGGATTTAGCCCCATGTGACATTTTTCTATTCCCTAACTTGAATAAACACCTTTGTGTGAGGCTTTGTTATCAAAAGCAGTGGTGAAGGCTGCGGAGACAATTTTGAAGGATCTCTCAAAAATGGTTTCCAGCATGTCCTTGAAGACTGGCAGAAACGCTGGGACAAGTGCATCGCATTCAGAGGAGACTATTTTGAGAAGGACCATCAAAATTATGAGGATGAGTAAAGGCACGTTGTCAAGAAAAGCTGTGATAATTCTTTATTAAACAGCACACTTAGAACGAAATTATTGTCGATGCTTTGCAGCTTCTATACCTCAGATTGCCATCGCACGCCGCTGATAGCAACGTTTTCAGTTCCCATTCTTGTTGCTTTACTTGCATATATCATGGCCCATTATCAGTAGCTAGATAGCAGAAACCATTCTTTGCCATTGAAAGAGGCTTAAGATATAATTGGCGATGTTTCCAGCAAAGAAACATCCGTACCAGTGGGCGTTTCATGTTCTTCGAATATGCAGGTAATTATTAAACGAAATCCTACCTTTGAAGACATGAAATTGATTTGTTCAGTACTGCAGAAAGGAAATATACAGTAAAATTAACACTAGAAACTGAGGATTATCTTCTATAATCTGTGATATCCAACGACGTCTTGCTCTGTGAAGATAGCCTCTTCCTTAACAGAAGAATGTGACACCTGACAAAGGAAATAGTTCTGTCAGAATATTTGGGCACAGTTAAATCTATCATTTGAATTCTCCTTTTATTTTAATAGAATTAAAATATCGTAAAATCTGTCTAAGTCATGTTTACTATAATAAGAAACATAATATTCTTTATGCCAATTACTGTTTTAATATAATATTCTTTTAATTATCTGGCAAGTAATGCAGGATGGGACGAACAAGTAAATTCCACATCTAGGAATGCGTGGAAGGCATTACATTTCGTAATGAGAATATTGAAAAAGGGGAGCGCTAGGTCCAGGGAAATTGCCTACAAGGCCTTAGTGCGGCCGGTTATGGAATATGGAGTAGCATGCTGGGACCCGTATAGAGCTAACCAAATCGATCCATTAGAAAAAATACAGAAGAGGGCAATAAAATTCATAAAAAGAAGCAAGTATTTTGGGCCTATAAAAGGAGATGAGACTAAATGGGAGGAATTAAGAATTAGGCGTAAAAAACATAGGTTGGTAGCATTATTCAAAGCTAATGCTGGTGTAAAGGCATGGGTGGACGTTAGTGTAAGGTTAGATAATCCGGATTATTATGGACGAAACGATCATAGGTATAAAATTAAGGGTAGAAGATACAGAACCGTCGTAGGAAAATTTTCTTTTGTTAACAGAACCATTGAAGAATGGAATGAATTGCCTGTAGCAGTCTTTCAGGGCTGTCTCCTGTCGCTGAAGAAATTTAGAAAAAATCAAGATGGTTTATAGTTTAACTTTTGAATTATAATGATATATAATATGTAAATAGAGAAGTAATTTGATATGTTTTAAGTGACTAAAGTTAAAATAATATCATGTTTGTATTGTTTATTGTGTTATTGTTGTAAATCTAGTATTTGTAATTTGATCTGTATTCTTAACTCTGCCACCGGGTAGTACCCAATTGCAGTCAATAAATTCATACATACATCTTCTAAGTTAACAAATACAATCGAAAGATTGGTTAAACATTATATTCTGTCTGCCTCACGTTCAAGAGGTCCCGAGTTCGAATCTCGGTCAGGGTGAGCTACCTGGATAAGGTTTTATCCGGGGTTTTCCCTTGTCCTTCAAGACAAATGTCGGGTAACTCTAAGCTCCATGGACCCTGGACTCATTTGAGCATCATTTCACCCGATTCATTCACCGTCCCATATGACT
This sequence comes from Mantis religiosa, assembly GCA_030765055.1. NCBI lineage: Eukaryota > Metazoa > Arthropoda > Insecta > Mantodea > Mantidae > Mantis > Mantis religiosa. Next base: position 32,177,179 of record CM060960.1, read on the forward strand.
TAACGTTGGAGGATGTAAATTACACAAAAAAAACCATACAAACCTATTCTGTTTGCCTTACGATGCTGGTTAAGCTTATATATGTGAAATAATGGTACAAATACGTAAAATATGAAGTTATTAACAGTAAAGCAAACAAATATATACAAATATAACAACTTGTAACTTAAAGCTTTACTTATTTTATAAGAAATGCGGACGTCATATCGGAGGATGTATGGAATGGGTGAAATGATGCTCAAATGAGCCCAGGGTCCATGGAGCTTAGAGTTTCCCGACATTCGTCTTTCAGGATTAGGGGAAAATCCGGAAAAAACCTTAACCAGGCAAGGGCCGCGCCGTGGCTCAGTGGTTAGACAGCTTGGCTCTCACAAAGGCGGTCCGGGTTCGGTCCCAGACGACCGCAAAGTGAGATTTGTGATAGACAACACGGCGCTGGGGCGGGTTTTCTCCGGGACCTCCGGTTTCCCCCGCCATCTCATTCCACCGGTGCTCCATCTTCATCTCGTGTACCATCGGTATCACCGCCTGCGGTGCCGTATGTAGTAAAGGCGGGCGTTAAACACTACACATTTCATTTCATTAACCAAGCAACTCACCCTGACCGAGATTCGAACTCGGGACCTCTTGAACGTGAGGTAGACATGCTACCATCCTCTACCGAGGTGGGCTAGAAAGGATGATGATTTTTTTATAAATTGTGGGGGATCGCGATTTGATGAAAAACTTTTACACATCTTCAGCCGGAAACAAAGCTGTTGTCATCGTTACGAACGCTAGATGTTAATATGTTCTCGTTAGTACTACCAAAATCTGAAAATGAAACAAATTTAAAAAAAATAATTGACTACCGGTATTTCAAAATTCGATACTCGATGTTTTTTTAAAAATAAATATATTTTCCCAAACCATTAAATCTATCGGACCATTTAATTCTTTTAATAATGTAACTTCAGGATTTATTTCATGGTTAAACGACCAAAAATGATCAACTATGGCCGATTTATCAGTCTGTTTATACTTAATGTTACGAAAATGTTCTTACGTTCTGATTTCCAAATTACGTTTTGACCCTCCAATATAAATTTTATCACAATCGAAATAAACTGAAAAATACCAGATTTTTTATTGGTAGGAATTTTTCTTTTTTAGGGAAATGCAATAAATTTTTAGTACTATATTTATTTTGAGGAACTAAAAGTATACCAAATTCTTTAAAAAAATTGAAAATGTTTTTAACCCAAGGATGGTAAGTAATATTTTTAAAATTGTAATCGTCTTTTATTTTTTTAAGGCTAGAAATATCATTAAGTGTTTTGATATTCGAATGTTTCAATATTTTATTTATAAAGTTTTTATTAAAACCATTAATTAAGGCAGTATTAATAATGTTTTTATTCTTAAACTTGGCTACATCATTTTGATCCTGAGAGCAAACAGCAAAGCTCAGCTCCTTCATCACAAACCTCCAAAAAAGCAAAAGTGGTTGCTTCTGCTGGGAAAGTTATGGCCATCTCATTCTTTGATATTCATGGAATGGTTTATCAGCATGTTGTACCTGCACACACATCAGTAACTCGATCAGGGATGTCCTGAAGACATTGCAAGTTCATATCAGGCGCAAAAGACCACACTTCCGTGAAGCAGGCTGGATGCTGCACCACGATAATGCGTGGCCGCATATTGCCAATGCTGTTGCTGACTATCTTGCAAAACTCAACGTGAAGTGCATCCCTCACCTACCTATCGTCCGAATTTAGCCACATGTTACTTTTTTCTATTCCCCAACTTGAAGAAACGCCTTCGTGGGAGGCATTATCCATCATCAGAAGCAGTGGTGAAGGCTGCGGAGGCGATTTTGAAGGATATCTCAAAAATGGTTTGCAGCATGTCTTTGAAGACTGGCAGAAACGCTGGGACAAGTGCATCGTATTCAGGGGAGACTATTTTGAGGAGGATCATCAAAATTATGAGGATGAGTAAAGGTACGTTGTCAAAAAACAATTGAGATGAATCTTTATTGAACAGCCCTGTACAATATGCTACGTGATGCAAAAAGCCAGTTAATCAGTGTTCAGTGTCCCACTGGTAGGTGATGAGGTGAGATTTGAGAGATTTTTGGGGCATTAACTCGTAATAACAGTAATGAAGTGCTAAGAATCAATATTTCTGTGCACGGGAAGCAATTTTAAAGACCTTCTAATCCAATAATTTCACTCATCTTGTTTAAATACCAACTTTGCAGCAGCTGATGTTAAGTTTAGCAAAACTAACTGCGTTATGTTTATCCACAGGAAACGCATTGTTTATCTCAACTTGTTTATATTAGTGACGTCAAAAGTCGCTCAAATTATTTCGGTGTATTTCATTAACACGTTAAATTACCTCAAGAAAGAGGCCTATGATCATACATTGTTAGCAAACGAACAAAAAATAAACGCACGACCTCCCAAATGAGAATCGTGCACTTTAACGCTGCGCTACCTCAATTAACTGAAGTAACAGATGAATCACTTCCAGCAGCTCGTCTTTAAAAGTAAAGCGAGGTATTTCGAGACACTTGACGATTTGCATATGGCGAAACAAAAGAAACAACAGCCTCAAGTAATTCCTAGCTTGATTTTAAATAATGCAGGTGGCTGCGGAACCCTCCAGCATTTAGATTTCCTTTGCGGCAGATACAATTTCAAAATTTGCATAAAGGAAGCATAGAAATTAGAATGGAATGGTGCTGCCCTAATGTGAATGAAGAGCTCCAGTGCAAGAAGTCTCGGCTTAGGGGGAAGATTCTAGAGGATCATATAGGGATAAAACGGATTAGCCTGCTCAATCTTAAGGACAGACAGGCACAAAGAAAAAGATAGTTCAGGTAAAGGCGACGAAATCGAGCAAGGACACTTCTTCCTTGAAGGGTTCATTTTTACTACATCCACTGCTCACAGAAGTCCTGCGCCATGGTCTAATGGTCTGGAGCGTGTACTTAAGCTCCGTGGGATGGCTTATTCGGATTCGTCTGTGGCTGACATTCGGGAATCCCGGGTTCGATACCCATGGCCGACCTGCCTGAACCATGGGGTTTTCTGGGGTTTTCCCAGGTAGAATGATAGGTTAATTACGAGGTCTGTTCAATAAAGAAAGATCACTTTTTTTTGTCAACGTACCCTTACTCATTCTCGTTATTTTGATGGTCCTTCTCAAAAGTTTCCCCTGGATGCGATGCACTTGTCCCAGCGTTTCTACCACTCTTCAAAGACATGCTGGAAACCACTTTTTCCAGAGATCCTTCAAAATCGCCACCGCAGCCTTCACCACTGCATTCTGATGGATAATACCTCCCATGAAGACGTTTCTTCAAGTTAGGGAATAGAAGAGTCACATGGTGCTAAATCCGGACTATAGGGAGGATGAGGGATGCACTTCACGTTGATTTTTACAAGATATTCAGCAACATTGGCAATATGCGGCTGCGCATTATCGTGGTGCAGCATCCAGCCTGCTTCATGTAAATGTGGTCTTTTGCGCCTGATATGGACTTCCAATGTTTTCAGGACATCCCTGTAGTATTGTCCAGTTACTGATGTGTGTGTGTGCAGGTACATCATGCTGATAAACAATTCCATGAATATCAAAGAATGAGATGACCATAACTTTTCCAGCAGAAGCAATCACTTTTGCTTTTTGGGGAGCTGGTGATGAAGGAGATTTCTACACTGAGCTTAGCTGTTTGCTCTCAGAATCAAAATGATGTAGCCTAGATTCATCAGCAGTGATTACTTTGAAAGATACTCCGGATCTTCCTCTAACATCAACTTTAACTGCATGCAGACGTGCACGATAATGTCCTTTTTCGGGAATCAACAGTCTTGGAACCCATCGCACACAAACACGTCTCATGTGTAATGTTTCTATCACCAACGTGTGGGTGACACAGCTGTTCAGTATTTCAGAAAGTGATCTTAAGGTAATTCGTCGATCCTCTCACAATGGTAGCAGCAGTGTTGATGTTTTCTTCCGTAAGAGTAGTAACTGGAGCACCGTGTCCACTTTGCTTTGTAATTGATTGTCATCCCTCTTTAAACATTTTAAAGCACCTTCGAGCTGTGATGTAGGGAAGAACAGACTCTCCAAAGGCCTCCTGTAACATTGTATAGGCCTCATATGAAGATTTGTTGAGACGAAAGCAGAATTTAAAAGCCGCATATTGTTCCTCGATTGTTACCTCCATTGCAGCGGTAGGCGATACTGAACCTGTTTGAACTTGCCTGGTTCTTACAGGTGGCAACCAGGAGTACCTACAATGAAACTACTACGACGTGTTTGTTTCATATTAAGCTAACAGAATATAATAAGATTGAATTTTAGTGCGAAAAATTATGACAGTAAAAAATTATGACCATTATTTATTTAACAGCCCTCGTACTATTTCCTGTATTGTGAAAAATTGGTATGTGATGGAGAAAAACTAAGATCATATTCTGATTCAGCACACGCAAATCAGGGATAATGACATATTAAAATAGAAACCCAAGAGAAAAAGTTATAGTCCTTTTTTTAACTTACTTTTTCAGTAAAATGTCCCCATGCTTTTTTGTACATATTCTTTAGTTTTCGATGAATGTTTTAAGATATTATTTTTATTCAATTACACGTGTAATGGCTGAACAACACACGCAGCATTGTATTTTGTCATCTGCCAAACTGTGCTTGTATTTCAGGCAGGCGTGTTTTCCTTCTATCACAGTTTTTTTTTTACCTTGAGATTCCCTTGTCGGCGAGCTGAATGTGAAATGTTACAACGTTAAGATAAATTTACGTGGGGGATGGGAGGGTGGGAGGAAACAAAAAGGAGACTGTGAGAGAGAGGCGACCGGAAGAATGTCAATGTAGGCATCACCATTGGATTCATAATTCATGGCCCACCACATGCGTCAACACCAAGCTGCCTTCATAATGCACAGCCTCCATCATGTAGTCCATGGCATAGGGCTTTCCTTACGAGATCCCTTTTATCACGCCCAAGATTGACCGTTTTGGGGGCTACTCAGCTTGGAAAGAAGTACACCAGTTGATAAAAACACAAGATAAGCACAAGTTCGTGTCCGGGAAGTTGTGGGTTCGATCCCCGTGGCCAAAATATCTGACTATGGGATATTTTCAACTTGGCGAATGCTGGAACGATTAGTTAAATCCTCCGAATTGTCAGTCTCTCCAGTTTGCTTTACCTTTCACTTAAGCTTGGAATGGGACAAATTTGTAGGCGTTGCATGGCAGGGAAAAAGGAGTCTTGCTATAAACCTTGAATGGGGGGAAGCCTCCGAGTCCAGAAGCCTCGGAGTACAGTAGATACTATAAATCTGTAGAGGGAAAGGTAACCGATATTACGAGCTGAAATAGGGGGCAGGATGGTTCTAAATTTATTTTTATTCAGTGATTGATCATTACATGCTTTACATATCCTTGTTAACTAATTGAATGTTAATGAAGTATGTAAGAAGAACCAAGTTGGCTCCTATCATCTACAAAACACCGAAAAACGAGGATCACATAAGAAAGAAAAACAAACAAGTAACAAAGAGATAACAAGAAAAATATTCATTGTGAAACCAGTGGCGGCTGGTGGGTTAAATTATTGGTGGTGCACAAATGAAAAATAAAATACAGAGTAGTAATGACTTACCTATTTATACAGATTCTCTGCTCTACTCTCCTTAGACCTGGCGAATCTGTCGATAACTTTTGCGTTGAAGTCGTTGATCTTTATAACAAAATCTCTCTCAATTGAAAGCATTGCTAATGCTGACAATCGGTCCTGTGACATTGTGTTCCTAAGGAAAGTTTTTATTCTTTTTAAAGTTGAGAAACAGCATTCTGCTTCAGCGGTAGACATTGTCATAGTTAACAGTTTGACATATTTGCTGAATGTAGCACATAAATTGTTTTCCTTAATGAAGCCCATCAAGCACAAAGCGCCGGACATTCCAAAAAATTCCTCTCGACTGTAAATTACAGTCAGTTCTGTACGAATTTTTGTTCCAATGATAACAGGATAGAACCTCATTGTTTCTCTAATGGAATACTCTGGAAATGTCTTAAAAATTTTCTTGATGAAACAAAGTTGAGGCTACCAGATGCCCCGTGAAGCCAAATCTGTCCTTTGTTTCTCTAAGAATGTCACTTACTTCAAGAGCTTCTCTTCATTTCACATCATGATCTTCTATTCTTCTCTTAATTGCAGTTTCTTCGTGTTCCTCGATATCCACGCTATTTCTTACCTTTTGCACTTCCCTTTTAAATGCGTTTAGCTGGGCGTTGGCAAACGTTGCATTGCAGTCTCGTTTCTGCAGCTGATTGTACAAAATGTCCACGTGTGGCATGATCTTGTAGAAGAAAGACAGCCAGAATACAAAATTATAATCTTTCAAAGTGGCCATAAACCCAGAAGCCTGAACAAGCGTGGCGTTGTTGTTTAACAGAGTTCTCTTCTGAATAACCTCCATGCATTTAATTAAAGTCTCCCTGTGTTCGAATAGCAGAGCACACAGAAGCTAAGCCTGAAGGTCACTCTATAGCCGTTGCTAAGAATAGGAGGAGCTAGGTTTATAAACCTCCATTTAAGCAATGTATAAGAAGCCCCTCCCATCTCTTCACCTTCCCGCAACCCCCTCAGAGAGCCTACATTTGGGCGAAATCTTAGGTTAACTCTTCGCTGCAAACCTGCGGCTCCAACAGCTAATCACTGTTTATTTCGACTTCTGCGGTCATGGGCGGCTACAGACGATAAGCGTAATTGAAACATGTTTGTATATAAAACAATGCAAACAAGTACCGCTTTAATGTGCAAAATGCACCTGTTGTGTATTCAGAATCAGTTGGTGTAGCGCAAACCTGGAACCTTATGGAGGAACCGCCCCTGGGTGAAACAATATTCATAGTTTGTGTCAGTTACTAATGAGGAGATCCTTTTTCAGACGTGTGGGTTGGCGGGTGCGTACGTCGATGTCATACACCACAGCTCCTGGAACATCAGGCAGGTTGGAGAAGAAGCCAGAGGTGATCTGACGTATGTACTGGTGAAGAGGAAGGTGACCAAGTTCTTTATGCAGTTGTTGACTTCTTACGTACCAAGGGGCATCCGTGGCGATGCGCAGAAATCGATTTTGCAGGATCTGTAGCCTACGGATATGAGTGTTGCGAGAAGTACCGCATACCTGGGAAGCATATGTGATAACTGGCCGGGCAAGAGATTTGTAAAGAAGCAGCGATCATTCAATCCCAAGAGGAGTGTGTCTATTAAGTAGCGGACCGAGTTTTGAAAGTCGTCCTGATGCCAACGAGATAAGTCGATCAATATAGACTCACCAAGTAAGTTTAGTGTCCAACATTACTTCAAGGTATTTGACGGAGGTGGTGGGAGATAGCAAGGGAATTGATTCACGCTTAATATTCAATCCGGAAGCACTGGAGGTTTTTTATTGTTAAACAACTAATTGAAAAACATAGGGAGTTTAATAAAGAAACGCATATGGCGTTTATTGACTTTGAAAAAGCCTTCGATAGGGTAAACCATGCAAAATGTGGCAAATATTGGAAGAACCAGGATACCCACAACAATTAATAAAAATGATACAATGCTTCTACTTCCAAGCAAAAATAAATGTGAGGAACAATGGTAAAATTTCTAAAAAAAATTGTACTAATCAGGGTGTCGGACAAAGGTGTACTTTATCACCTACACTTTTTAGTATTTATATTGACGACCTACTGTGCAAATGGAAGCAGCTAGTGAATGTAGGTTTTAAAATTTCAAATAAAAACTTTTTAAATATTTTATTGTTTGCTGACGACTTAGTTATTATACCAAATAGCGAGTCTGCCCGGCAAAAATCTATTTTTAAGCTCAGTGAACTTTGTAAGCAATATAATACGAAAATTCCTTTTATAAAATCAAAGGTAATGAATGACATTAATTGGGAAAGAGCCAATTAGAACAAAAATAATTATAAATAATCGTTGCGTTGAACAGGTAAGCCATTTTAACTCCTTGGGAACTGATGTTAGTTATGACAACGAATATGATGTCTACAATGAAATATGCAAATTTCAAAGAGTGTGTGGAACATTTAGAAACAAAATACGTAAAGAAACAAAATTAAAGTTCTACAAAGTTATGGCTGTACCTATACTGACATACGGAAGTGAGACTTGGACGTTAACTAAAAAGCAACAGAGTAAAATACAGGCTTCAGAAATGAAATTGTTGAGAAGTGTGAAAGGATGCACGAAGAGTGACTTAATAAGAAATGAAAATATAAGAGAAGAGCTGGACATTTTTAGTATGAATGATAGGTTAAAATATCTCAAACAAAAATGGAAGGAACTGTTGAAAGAATGCCAGATAATAGACTTACAAAACAAATATTGCAGTATCATCCTAAAGGTAGGAGATCGGTGGGCAGACCCAGGAAACGATGGCTGGAGTACTTCGAAGGCGGAACAGGCTCTTGATTGCCTATGCCATGAAGTGAAGAAGAAGAAGAAGAAGAAGAAGAAGAAGAGAATTGGAGGTGCGACGTAGGCTAAAAATCTTAGCTACGGTCTTTTGAGTATTAAGACGTATGCGCCAAGTATCAAACCATTCAACGAGGCAGTCAAGAGATTTGAAGTCTAAATTTGAGAACGCTAAGGAGTCTGCACTCTGATGTTTCTCCTACTTTTGGTCATCCCTTTCTTTTGTAAGTCTCCTAAATTAGGTCCAAATACTTATTCAGGAGGTTCCATATGTTAGGGTATCGTCTCATCCTATATCTTTCAGCCTTTAGCAATGATTTAAACTCTAATAAAGTCGAATGCTCGAAACTAAGGTAGTAATGGTAGAAACCAAAAGTCAACCATATCTGTGGGTGCTCTGTTGCGCCCTTCTGGAAGTTCCAAGCTGACAAAACTGAGGTTACAGAATTCTCAGACGTTATCAGAATCATGTGTCCATTTCCATATGTCACGTACCATTACGCAGCTGGTTATTCTATAGAGTTGAGTATCTACGTGTCCACAATGTTTACACCACGGCGCAGGCCCTATATTGTGTTTGTTTCTTAGCTTCCGTGGGAATGATTTCGTTTACAAAACTGATACAAGGTTACTTTCCAGTCCATTGGTACAAAGCAATAACCGAAGAGTTTCCATATATTTTTCTAGGGAGTATTTTGATATTTGAGGACAATCGCCGGTACTGCCAAGAAATCCTTTACTAATTCCTTATATACGATTTTGGATGTTAACGTCGTTGTTGTCTTTGCAATTAAAGGCAAAACTCTCTCATAATCCCTTCGCACCTGCCGAAGGCTGCAGGTAGGTGCACCAGTCACTTGTTTGCTAAACTGTATATCCTGTTGGCTACCATGGCCATTGTTGGCTGTCAGGATAGAACGCAATAACAGGGCATGACACTTCACTTGGACATCCACCAAATTTTTAAGACCCCTCGCCCCACCAATCCCCCCTGGAGAGTGCCCCATCAAGAGCTAGGGTACAGAAAATCTTCAAGTCTTTTCGTGTTTTTCCCTGGTCGACAAAGATTTATTAGGTTATTTTTTCTTCACTTCTTTTTGATTTCTTCATTTCAGCAGTGTCAATCACGACAGCTGACGCAGTTTGATCAATTGACAGGCCAATATCAGCGCCAGCTATGTTTGTTAATTTCGTCCTGCAGCAGTTTTTTGAAATGGCAGAAAATCTACTGACATGGGGCTACCGCTTTAGTCTTGACTGGGTTTCATCCCGCGATCTTGGAACAATAGGCCAGCGCCTACCAAACTAACGTAGCTCCTTATTCTCTCTCGTAAATTGTACAGTTAAGTCTTTATATTAGGCCTATCATCGTTTCAACTGTTTTACAATATCTAAAATAAGAAAAACGCTTCTTAGATCTGTTTATTTGTATTTATTAAAACAAAGTAAAGTCTTCAACAGTCCTGAAGTGATGGACAATACTATTTGCACCACGTCGTTAGCATAACCTTTATTGTAAAATACCATGTCGTAAACTTAAAAAAGAAATTTTAGAAGTTAAAAAAATGTATAGTGTGGAGTTTTTTTAATCAAGACCAGCACATCCGAAGACAAGGGGCTGTATTCATAGTCAGACCTGGTCCCGACAAACTTGCTACTTCCGGTGTACTATCGATTCTCTTATTCATAAACGGGGATTAGAGATAATCCTGCGACCAAAAACGTTGGTCTGGCTCAAATTTTGTTCTAATAACTTAGCGACGAAATAAATTTAAAAATTTATACATTAAAAATCAAAATTTAAAAATGTTGCGGGTAAAAACAAAATGGAAGAAAAGATTACTACAACCAATCAAGATGAAAACACAAACAAGTTTGCTACACCAAGTTACGGAATTAAAAACAGATCTGACTCTTCCTAATTCTAAAGAAAACATTTTAATCAAAGAAAACCCACTAACTTTTGAACCAATTAATATTCAATTAGATTTAGAACAAATTGTTACAAAATCTGAAACTTCCAAACCTGTACTGAAAGCACTAGCATTAGAAACTGAACGATAGACACCCACCTGAAGAATGGTTACATATCTACACAGATGGATCTAGCTTGGACAACAACTCAGGAGCAGGAATTAAGTTTGCACTGTTCTCATTCTATCAACCAGCAGGATACCTTCAACAAATTTTGATGCAGAAGTAACGGCTATTCATATTTCACTCCAACACCTTCTATACAGAATAGATAAATTAAAAAATGCTGTCATACTTTCTAATTCTAAAGCAGCATTATGTACTATAAGTTCATACAAAATGAGGTCAATCCAAGTTAAAGTATGTCACAAAATGATCCAACAACTTCAAAAACTACAGAAAAGAATTATATTACAGTGGATACCTGCACATTGTGGAATTGCTGGAAATTAATCAGCTGATTTTCTTGCCAAAGAGGTGCATATTTAATTCAGAACAAAAGTAAAAACTTACCCTCTACATCCATAAAAATATGAATTAAAAATATAAAAAAACCAAAACCAATCAATATCTAACAAAGCCAAAGATAAAAAATGGAAGATTTTAATTAAAAATCCAGAAATTATTTCAGAAATCCCACGTAAAACTGCAGTAGCAAATTTTAGATTACTTACGGAACATGATTATTTGGCCAAACACTTACACAGAATAGAATTTATACATGTCCAAATTGTCCTCTGTGCAACAAAGAAGAGGAAATGACTGAAGAACATCTTTTAACCTGTGAAGCCCTACCTCCCGGACCCACTACACAGAAATATTGGAGAGCAAGAGAGCTAATGGCTTCATTGCTAAAGCCTAGCATTTGACAACAAAGAAGAGGAAATGACTGAAGAACATCTTCTAACCTGTGAAGTACTACCTGCCGGACCCACTACACAGAAATATTGGAGAGCAAGAGAGCTAATGGCTTCATTGCCAAAGCCTAGCATTTGACAACAAAGAAGAGCAAATAACTGAAGAAGATGTTCTAACCTGTGAAGCCCTAACTGCTGGACCCACTACACAGAAATATTGGAGAGCAAGAGAGCTAATGGCTTCATTGCCAAAGCCTAGCATTTGACAACAAAGAAGAGGAAATGACTGAAGAACATCTTTTAACCTGTGAAGCCCTACCTGCCGGACCCACTACACAGAAATATTGGAGAGCAAGAGAGCTAATGGCTTCATTGCCAAAGCCTAGCATTTGACAACAAAGAAGAGCAAATAACTGAAGAAGATGTTCTAACCTGTGAAGCCCTAACCGCTAGACCCACTACACAGAAATATTGGAGAGCAAGAGAGCTAATGGCTTCATTGCCAAAGCCTAGCATTTGACAACAAAGAAGAGGAAATGACTGAAGAACATATTTTAACCTGTGAAGCCCTAACTGCTAGACCCACTACACAGAAATATTGGAGAGCAAGAGAGCTAATGGCTTCATTGCCAAAGTCTAGCATTTGAAAACAACAACAACAACTTAGCGACGACAGCTATTTCCAAGATGTTATTGATTATTAAATTTTAATACTGTCATTTTATAAAGCATGTCGCTTTTTAGTTGTTTATCGTCATGTCGTGGAAGGAGCATGGAATTTTAAAGCACATGTTTAGCGACCATCACTTAAAATGGAACTATCGATTCGATTTTGTCAATCCCTCTTGCATATGCAACGAATAGTGTAAAGAAAACGTTTCCTCCAAGGATTACCTCATTAATGCAATGGAGAGAAAAATAATCTTCCGAAAGTTCAGTTTGCAGAAGTTACATATAAATAAAGGAAAGTTCATAATAAGAGTCTTTCAAGAGTAACGCGTCAGAAAGATAAAATACTTTCCTTGTTTGTTAAACTAACGAAGCACTAATGTCTGTCACTACTTTTCGCCTTAGATTTCAAGTTAGCAATTATCCTTAATCGGAAATGTGACTTGACTTTTGAAAACAAAAGCCTGTCACAAAACTAAACCTGTCAGCGCTCTTGCTCTCCGAGCACGAACAGCAAATAAAAATAAAAAAAAGCTGCTCCATTGTTTCCAGCAGTTATGAAATATTGAAAAGTCAAACAGTTGAAGGTGTACCGAGGTAAACAACGTAATCAGATAGACAGCAATTTACTTCCAGCTCTAACGAACGCGCGCCTAACGACCTTTAACGTTATTTGCCATTGTAATTCTTTTACTGTTCCCATATGTGACTATTCGAACCACTTTCATAACCCTTTATCATAGGAGGGTGGCTTCCAGTCTTAGATTTATACATGGCGTACTACTTGGTGATTGAACTAGTTTCATATAGTATATCTGCTACATGTAGTGGCGGTACATAGGGAGTTTGACAAAGAAACGCATATGGCATTTGTTGACTTTGAAAAAGCCTTCGACAGGGTAAACCGATGCAAAATGTGGCAAATATTGGAAGAACGAGGATACCCACAACAATTAATAAAAATGATACAATGCTTCTACTTCCAAACAAAAATAAATGTGAGGAACAATGGTAAAATTTCTAACAAAAAATATTACTAATCAGTGTGTCAGACAAGGGTGTACTTTATCACCTACACTTTTTAGTATTTATATTGACGACCTAGTGTGCAGCTGGAAGCAGCTAGTGAATGTAGGTTTTAAGATTTTTCTAATAAAAACTTTTTAAATATTTTATTGTTTGCTGACGACTTAGTTATTATACAAAATAGCGAGTCTGCTCTGCAAAAATCTATTTTTAAACTTAGTGAACTTTGTAAGCAATATAATATGAAAATTGCTTTTATAAAATCAGAGGTAGTGGCATTCATTGGGGAAGAGCCAATTATAACAAAAATAGTTATAAATAATCGTTGCATTGAACAGGTAAATCATTTTAACTATTTGGGAACTGATGTTAGTTATGACAAGGAATATGTGTCTACAATAAAATATGCAAATTTCAAAGAGTGTGTGGAACAATAAATAGAACATTTAGAAACAAAATACGTAAAGAAACAAAATTAAAGTTCTACAAAGTTATGGCTGTACCTATACTGACATACGGAAGTGAGACTAGGACGTTAACTAAAAAGCAACAGAGTAAAATACAAGCTTCAGAAATGAAATTCTTGAGAAGTGTGAAAGGATGCACGAAGAGGGACTTAATAAGAAATGAAAATATAAGAGAAGAGCTGGGCATTTTTAGTATGAATGATAGCTTAAAAGATCTCAAACAAAAATGGAAGGAACATGTTGAAAGAATGTCAGATAATAGACTTACAAAACATATATTACAGTATCATCCTAAAGGTAGGAGATCGGTGGACAGACCCAGGAAACGATGACTGGAGGACTTCGAAGGCGGAACAGGCACTTGATTGCCTATGCCATGAAGTTACGAAGGAGGAGGAGGAGGAGGAGGAGGAGGAGGAGCGGTCAGTGACGTAATTGGATTTATTAATATATCACAAATTCCAACCTGCAGAGTGTTTTGGAGCATGGAGCTTTCTCTGCCAATAAATATACCAAGGAACGATGTTAAACATAGAGGCGCGGATTTTAAGGTACGTGGCGGTGCTCGGTCAGTATCATAAGAGGTTAAACAAAGCTGGAGGAAGCATGACGCTGGCACTATCAGCCCCCCCCCCTGGGGACCAGTAGCCTAATGGCGTCAAGCCGCTCCTATATTTCCCCTACGTTTGTACAAGGGTAGATAAAATATAATCGGGAATTATTTTATTAAATTTATTTTATAAAGCAACAAAAATGTTCATATGCTTTCTGCATAGTGTCCTGCCTTAGATCTGCATTTTCTGCACTGGATTGGCAAGTTTTTGATGTCATCCTTATAGAAGGAGGAAGGATGCGCCAGTTGCGTAGGAACTCTGTCCTAGCTCTTGTTTGAGTGATCCAAACAAAAGATAGTCGCAGGGCGATAAATCGGAACTGTAAGGAGTGTGTTCCAAAGTGACAGTAAGTGGCCTCGCGTTTTCAAGGAGAGGAATAGCGTTTCGGGTTGGTTATCAGCGTCGCTTGTCGCTTTTGCTTCATCCAAAATGTGACAGTAATAAGCTGCATTGGTTGTCCTTCGTTCGTGAAGAAATCCACCAGCAAAGTGCCTGTGGAGTGCCTGAAAACTGTTGCAAGCACTCTACCATCAGATGGGTGGTCTTGCTTCGTCTCCTCGCCGCCACTCCATGCTTGCTTGCCTTGATGCTGGGGTGTAATGATGCACCCACGTTTCATCAAGTGACAATGCGATTCAAGAAATCTTTTCCCTCCTCGTAGCGATGCACTTGTCTCTCACAAACTTCTTGGTGTAACGTTGTTTTTCCTTTATTTTTTCCTTTCTTTCTTTTTCCCCTCCTGGTTGAGGGACGAGGAGCCTACTTGGCAGACACTTTCCTGTAATGGAGTTCATCTCGAATGATTGAACACTTCTATAACTTATTCCTAGGAAAGGAAAACAATTTTGGATAATTCTTGCCCCGATTTTCTTCAATGTCACGAATGACATGTCTGCAGTAATGCTTGTCCGCGATCTCCTCCTACGAGGTTCATTTTCTATAGCTTCTCCTCCCGCCACAAAAATTTACCCCACTCATACCCTCCAGTCTGCGAAAGTGTTTCTTCCCCGAAGTGTGTGCGGAGCTGTCTCAAATTTTCCGATGGTTTGGTTCTCCGAGGTGCGTGCTCGCGCAATACCCCCTCTCGAGATACCCCCATCAACATCAGCAAGCCCTTGGTTGCCTCCGGGAGGATCTACAGCAAGTAGCCAGCAGACTCCACATCCTGGAGGAACTCCTCACTAAAATCACCGCCGCCACCCTCCGGACTCCAGCAGAAGTTCAGGACCTCCCCTCGGAGGACCTTAACTTGAACCAGTGCCTGTGCAACCTGGAGGAATCCGTCACCGCCGCTGCCCATCACGCCGCCCTCATCAACCTGCAAAACAAACTGACATCCCCACACAGACCACTGACTGACGGACTTATTCCACTGGACCAACTCTCCTCTTCAGTAATTCAACTACAGCAGACAACAAAGGCCATCAACTCGCAACTTCAACGCACCGAACACTTAGCCAGCGAGCAGAAGTAAATACTTGCCTCACTACAGCGCAAGATGCACCGAGTGGAGACTCACCTCAGCGACACACTTCCCTGCCAGCCAACGGACTCTTTTTCACAGTCAACAGTAGACTCGATCTGCTCCACTCACAACTTGCAGAAATGGACAACAGCCTACACACACGACTCAACGAACTGAAATCTGCAGAGAAAATCATCGCCGACTACGACGCCCAGAATACCAGGAGGATCCAAGCTCACTTTCCTAACATCTGGAGACCACAATCGCACACTTGATGATGCCTCAACAACACTCCCCCCGGCAATGACTGCTGGAAGTTATGCCCTCCAATGCAATTATTATATTTACAGTAAAGACTTCAATTTCCACTCCTCGCCTTGAATAACTTCCTTCATTTTCACTTTTACTGTCCACGCGCCTCGTCCAGGGCCTTTTGGTCATTTTCGACGCTTGGCAATCATTCTTCACCCGCCCGCCGTTATAGACGGCCGGCTCTGCATCCTTACCTTTACTAACGGGAGTGCTCAATGCGGGATCCCACAAAGCCACTCAAAATCCATTCCTTACTTTCTCACCTCTTATCCTTTAGTAGTTAGGGGGGGGGACTATCAACATACTGACAGATATTTCAGGCGATTGGATAGTACTGGCTTTTGATTACATTCTGTCTTTGAGGCTCTTGAGTATTACTATCTACTTGTGATACTTGTGATACTACAAAGAACTTTGTGAAATTGTTGAACGGCAAAGCCATAATGGTAGGGATAACAGATAAGATGTAATAACAGTACTCTTGTCATTAAAGGCAAAAGCTGATTCTTACCGCAATTTCCGTGGAAAGCCCCTTCAATGTCTTTGGTTGCCGATGTCAAACGCTGACAGTGAGATTTTCCTTTACATATAACTTAGTTGTGACAGACAAAAGAACTAATATGAAAAGCGAAAATATCAAAAGTCGTATGTTTCAGTTTGGCAATGTCAGATGTGTGATATTTGATATTATTCATGTTACCTACAATCTGCTGGTTTCAAATAAAATATTTCAATTTGTAAAAAAGGGATTTTAACAGTTGTGCTACTCTAGTGACCTGTTACTTTTCATTTCAGTCATAACATTACTCATTAATTCTTCTTGAAACTTGAAGCAGTAATGTTTGGTGTACACAAGTTCCCCGTTGGAACGCCAATTTGATGCAAATATAATATAATGGCGAACACAGAAATCGGCGAGCAATGAGGTTTCTCTCAGGGTATGCGTGGATGGGTGTGAGAAGGAAATTTTACAACACTGGAATGCCCGTCTCCAAATTATTTATTCACTGCTTCTCCTTTTCAAACCTCGAAATGGAAGCTGCCGACCGAGGGTTACCAATCTCGGTTTAGAGCTATTGAATTCTAATTGTTTATTACTCGATAAATTTTTGATGACCCGACAAATGTTCAAGACAGAACAAGTTGACCGCTCTAATAGGCTTCACGTCTCAGACTCCCTCTCATCGGCCTGACACCGAAGAATCTTTATAATGGCTTCCTAGCCGCGAACTGTCCCCATCGGCCTTACGCCGAAGAGTGCCCCCTAACCACAGCTGCATGCGTGTATATCTCTAAATTTCCCTCTCAAAATTCCTTTTTCATACAAAATCCCTTTTGTGGCTGTTTTGGTCGCCATTGTAAACGATCCAAAGAATTCCCTATTCATACACGTCAAGTGACAATTCCTTTAGAAATCTTCTATGGACACTACTTCTTAAATGGCTTTGTTACACTTTCCCCAACTGAACTGGCCTTGCTCTTGTCGTAACAAAGAACCAACATTCCTTTGACCTCTATCATGATTCTTTGCTTCTTGCAAACCATAATTTCGGTATCAAACTTTGCGCGAAATTAATGCATAAACACAAAGCACCACAAATTAAAATTATTAATGCGAATTTTATAAATAATTTTCACCACAAAATCTTCTTCTTCTACCTCACGGCTTTGGATTGTTTAACCCGTTCCGGCTCCAAATTGGTCTGCCCATCTTTTCTTCGGTCTTCCCTGGTTTCTTCTTCCTATAGGTTTATAGTTTAAGGTATTTTTGGTATTCTGTTATTATTCATCCTCTGAACATGTTCTTTCCATTGATTTCTATTTCTTTCAATAGTATGGTTTATTTCTTCTACTTTTAATTCTGTCCTAATATACTGACTACGTGTTTTATCAATTTTGGTATATCCAGCTATTGCTCTTATGAATTTCATTTCTGATGACTGTATTCTCGTACTATTTCTTTTTGTTAGTGTCCATGTTTCTGATCCATAGATCAGAGTTGGTATTGCAATTGTTTTATATAGTTTTATTACAGAGTCCTTTCTTGCTTTATTTTTAATGTTCTTTTTATTGTACCTGTTATACAGTTAAATTTATTTATTTTCTCTATTATAACAGCTTCCCCTTGGTACGAGACATTACATCCTAAATACTTAAAGTGTGATTTCTGCTCATTATTATGTTATCTAACTGGATTAATTCTTTTAAGTGCCATGGTTTTGAATTTATTTGCTGATATTTTCATTCCATATTCTGTAGCAATTTTATCTAGACTATACAGCATTTTCTGCAGGTCATCTTCATTTGTGGCCATTATTATTTGATCATCTGAATACAACATAGTTTTCAATTTAGCTCCTGATACATTAATGCCTCCATTGACTTTATTCGACCAAATCCTTACTATTTCGTCAACATACAAATTAAAAAGTGCGGTTGATAAAGGACAACCTTGTCTTACGCCACCACTGGTTCTCTTTTATTTATTTTTATTTTTGTGACAATGTACATACTTTTTATAACTTCAATTAGTTGTAAAGGTATGCCTCTATTATTTAAAAAATTTCACAGTATCATGCGTGATACTTTGTCAAAATCTTTATAATAATCAATAAATAGTATCTTGCCTCTACTAAGACCGCGCCGTGGCTCAGTGGTTAGACCGCTTGGCTCTCACCAAGGCGGCCCGGGTTCGATCCCAGGCTACCACAAAGTGAGATTTGTGGTGGAAGACACGGCGCTGGGGCGGGTTTTCTCCGGGACCTCCGGTTTCCCCCGCCATCTCATTACACCGATGCTCCATCTTCATCTCATGTATCATCAGTGTCACCGCACTTACCTGTAGGGGAGGGGATCCGTCCCCTTCAGCTGCCGTGGTGTGGGCGCTGCGGACCCTTAGCACTCGTGGTACCTCTGACGTTACTAGAGGAACCTCGGGCCGAACATCTGAGCCCCTCCTCCAAGAGTTGTTGGATTGGGTTGGTCTCGATGGGGCAGTGTGTTCCCGATACTCGTGGGAGATCAGGTACGTCTTTGGAGGGGGTGATGATGATGATGACTGTGTTTTAGGGCGCTCAACATCTGGGTCATCAGCGCCCTTAAAAACAAGTGGGCTAAAAGCTAAATCAGTCTAAAACACTAGAAATCTACACAATCAAATAAAACCAATGTAAAAACACCGCCATAACGAAGAGGTCTTGTTTAAAATAGAAGTTAAAGTCGTAAAATCAGGATAATTGAGGTTAAATTCTAAAATCCACAGCTTAAACAAACGCTAAAACTTTGTCCACCGCCGTTTCGTCATCCAACAGGATCTCCGCCAAGCTGGCCGGCAGCTGAAGAGACCTGCGGAGACGTGCCAAGCTAAAACAATCTACAAGCAAGTGACGGACAGTCAGGTCAGCACTGCACAGTGGGCAAACGGCAACCGGGGTCCTATTCAATAAAATGCCCAATGCGCAACCGAGCCAAAGTCACCTCCTCGCGACGAGATGACCGACAGGAGGTAACCCAGGGAATCGGAAGTTCCTTAATAGATCTAAGTTTATTATTGCGGAGAGCGGACCACTCTTCCTGCCAGCAGGTTTGCACAGCTCTCCGTAATACGGCCCTAAAATCTTCCGATGTCACACATGGTACTCGAACCCTGGGCTTCATTGTAGGCGTCTTGGCTGCCGAATCCACCATTTCATTCCCCCGCAGGCCTATGTGACCAGGAATCCATGCACACACCACGCTCACGCCAGAAAGGTGTAAAACGTGGAGGGCATCCTGTATCCGCTGCACAATAGGGTGGTAGTTGTACAGCTGCCGTAGGCTTTGAAGTGCACTGAGGGAATCACTCAGGATTAAGCAGTCCCCCAACTTTCGTCGACGTACGTGTAAAATGGCCCGGTATATTGCATAAAGCTCTGCGGTAAAAATGGAAGTGCTAGTGTGGAATCCGAATGTATAGGGTTCGGTTCCACACACGTAAGCACAACCAACACCATTTGAGTTCTTGGAGCCATCAGTATAAATTATAACATGGTCCTGATATCGCGATAAAAATTCTAAAAGGCATGTGCGGATACTAGACATAGACATGGTAGATTTATCATATTTTGTCATGCCCAGATCAACGTGGGACGCTCTGCACAACCAAGGAGGGTATGTCCTCTCCCCCCTAGGATACATCTTGGGCATTTCAGTATCAAGATGTCTAAGGAGCTCCCGGATTCGTAGGGGGTTGAGGGAAGCCATTAATTCTCCCGGGTACCAGCCTGCAAAGCTAGTGGGTGTGCTAGATCGCCAGGCGGCCCCACCGAGGTCATATCGGTAGCCTTCAACTTTGGTGTAGGCGCGCGTTAGTGGCGTATCCACTTCCATCCCGCCTTGTGTCCTTGGACCAATGGGGTGGGGGCTTGTTTGTACCCAGGTCTTGTCCTATGGAAAGCCCCACGGAGGACGCTGAGCACCCTTTGGGACAGCTCCGATAACTTCCTGGTTGAAAGAGATCCGGGTCTTGGTCCTACGGGTCCAGGACTCATGGAAGTAGACCCTCTGGACTCAACTGTCACCGCCTGCCGTGCCGTATGTAGTAAAAGCGGGCGTTAAACACTACACATTTCATTTCACTTGCCTCTACTAATCGTGTTTTCACCTGGCTTGCTTCCCGACAAGATCTTCTCAAAAGTTTAAGTCTAATTGACAATTCCTTCGTTTCATTAGAAGAAAATCTATAAAATTTCACTTAGGCAAGTTAGGCTTTGCGAAGGTTCAATCTTGCGCCTTCGAAAGCGCATCTGTTAAGACCAACGCCTCAAGAAACCATCTCGTGATAAATGCTTCTGGTCTCATCCGCGATGGCTTGAAAACTTTTTATGCCATAACAGGAGAAATAGCGGCTCGGCGCAAGAGAAATTGCTCTATTAATTCTCGCAGTAAAGGAAGTAGATCATATAAAACCAGATCCGTCAACTCCAAGCAGAACGAGGCAACAAATGAAAAATAGTGCGCCGCAGGACACGGCAGAAAAATGGGGGAATCCATTTTTGTTTAAGCACACGTGATTCCGCATTAGCATAACGTATTACCGGGCTCGGCAACGCTATCGGCTTCTCTGCGGGCGATGTTCACATACTCGTGTAACCGCAGTCATTTACAATACACGGCAAAATGTTTGCGAAACAAATATGTTAACACTCATATTTATAATGCTTCCATTATTGTGTGTTTTTCGAACAGAATGAATACAGGGTGGTTAAATTTTGCTGTCCCTACTACATACAGCAAGTAGTGTTACGTAGGTAAGTGATATGTATTCCTTCCCAAAACTGGATATCTCATGACACCATAAATACATGGTTTGACTTTCAGTTAATTGATGGAAATTAATCATTTCTCCACACTAGCCCTATATAGGCTAAGGGTTTTTATGGAAAGAGTCAATGGCCTGGATTTGAACCACGGATCTCCTGGTTTCCGTCCGGCACTCCAACCCATTGAGCTACCTTGGCCAACGTGCCGTCCAGTCTTTAAATTCTCCATTTGACTCGTATATTTTCCTGGTAAACCACTAGGGGATCTCGTATTCGAGGTACACCTTTTGTGGTGACTTACTATAGTAAGTTCTTGAGTCCCAGGCTTCATGTATGTATGTATGTATGTATGTATGTATGTATGTATGTATGTATGTATGTATGTATGTATGTATGTATGTATGTATGTATGTATGTATGTATGTATGTATGTATGTATGTATGTATGTATGTATGTATGTATGTATGTATGTATTCACTGCAATTGGGTACTACCCGGTGGCAGAGTTAAGAATACAGATCACATTACAAATACTAGATTTACAACAATAACACAATAAACAATACAGACATGATATTATTTTAACTTTAGTCACTTAAAACATATCTAATTACTTCTCTATTTATATATTATATACCATTATAATTTAAAAGTTAAACTATAAACCATCTAGATGTCTTCTAAATTTCTTCAGCGACAGGGGACAGCCCTGAAAGACTGTTACAGGCAATTCATTCCATTCTTCAATGGTTCTATTAACAAAAGAAAATTTTCCTACGTCGGTTCTGTATGTTCTACCCTTAATTTTATACCTATGATCGTTTCGTCCATAATAATCCGGATTATCTAACCTTACACTAACGTCCACCCATGCCTTTACACCAGCATTGGCTTTGAATAATGCTACCAACCTATGTTTTTTACGCCTAATTCTTAATTCCTCCCATTTAGTCTCGTCTCCTTTTATAGGCCCAAAATACTTGCCTCTTTTTATGAATTTTATTGCCCTCTTCTGTATTTTTTCTAACGGATCGATTTGGTTAGCTCTATACGGGTCCCAGCATGCTACTCTATATTCCATAACCGGCCGCACTAAGGCCTTGTAGGCAATTTCCCTGGACCTAGCGCTCCCCTTTTTCAATATTTTCATTACGAAATATAATGCCTTCCACGCATTCCTAGATGTGGAATTTACTTGTTCGTCCCATCCAGCATTATTTGCCAGGTACACTCCCAAGTATTTGCAGCTGTCCACCTGTGGAATTTGCACCCCTCCCATGTGATAGTTAACAATAATTTTGCCCTTAGTTCTACTAAAAACAATGGACTTACTTTTCTTGGCATTAATTGACATTTTGTTAGCCGCAGCCCAATTACAGATTTCATTTAAATCATCCGGTTTCATGCACTGTATTCCGAATTTTATTATAAATGATACAATCGTCTGCAAACAACCTTATCTGGCAGTTAATATTAACAGGAATGTCATTAACAAAAACGAGAAACAGTAAAGGTCCTAGTATTGAGCCTTGCGGCACATTTAACTCATTATTTAAGTTAATTGATGGACGGAAACCAGGAGATCTGTGGTTCAAATCCCGGGCATGACATTTAGTTTTTCATGTTGACTCTTTCCATCAAAAACCTTAGCCTATAAACGGCTAGTGTGGAGAAATGATAAATTTCCATCAATTAACTAAAATAATAAGAGTTAAATGATGAAGCCTGGGACTTAAGTACTTACGATAGTAAGTCGCCACAAACGGTGTATCTCGAATACGAGAGCCCCTAGTGGTTTACCAGGAAAATATACGAGTCAAATAGAGAATTTAATGTCATGACGGCAGGTTGGTCAAGGCAGCTCAATGGATTAGAGCGACTGGACGGAAACCAGGAAATCCGTGGTACAAATCCCGGCCATGGCATTGAAATTTCCATGTTGACTCCTTACATGTTTTGAAGTCATTGAACCTCAAAAGAAGATCTGTACTACATGCAAAGCGTGGAAGGCTAAAGGAAAATATGTACAGCAACGGAGCTGTTTACGCAAGCATATTGCACATACACGGAAATGTAGTCGGTGTATGTACGCTTTGTTCAGGTGCTATCACAGCAACTTATTCGAGGGCACAATTTCTTTCACAACGTACCTTTACTCATCCTCATAATTTTGATGGTCCTTCTCAAAATAGTCTCCCCTGAATGCGATGCACTTGTCCCAGCGTTTCTGCCAGTCTTCAAAGACATGCTGGAAACCTTTTTTGAGAGATCCTTCAAAATCGCCTCCGCAGCCTTCGCCACTGCTTCTGATGATGGATAATGCCTTCCACGAAAGCACTTCTTCAAGTTAGGGAATAGACTACAGTCACATGAGGCTAAATCCGGACTATAGGGAGGGTGAGGGATGCACTTGACGTTGATTTTTGCAAGATACTCCGCAGCAACATTGGCAATATGCAGCCGAGCATTATCGTGGTGCAGCATCCAGCCTACTTCACGGAAATATGGTCTTTTGCGCCTGATATGGACATGAAATGCTTTGGACATTCCTGTACTACTGTCCAGTTACTGATGTGTGTGCAGGTACAACATGCTGATAAACCATTCCATGAATATCAAAGAATGAGATGACCATAACTTTCCCAACAGAAGCAATCACTTTTGATATTTTGGGGATTGGTGATGAAGGAGATTTCCACACTGAGCTTTGCTGTTTTCTCTCAGGATCAAAATGATGTAGCCAATTTCATCAGCAGTGATTACGTTTAAAAGAAACTCCGGATCTTCCTGCAACATCAAGTTTAACTGCATGCGAATGTCCTTTTGTTCGGGAATCAACAGTCTTGGAACCCATCGCGCACAAATACGTCTCATGTGTAATGTTTCTTTCACTAACGTGTGAGTGGCACCCAATGAAATGTTGAGTATTTCAGAAAGTGATCATAAGGTAATTCGTCGACCCTCTCTCACAATGGCAGCAGCAGTGTTGATGCCTTCTTCCGTAGGAGCAGTAACTGGAGCAACGAGTTCACCTTCCTTTGAAATTGATTATTTCCCCTCTTTAAAAATTTTAAAGCACCTTCAAGCTGTGCTGTAGGGAAGAACAGATTCTCCATAGGCCTCCTGTAACATTGTATAGGCCCGAACTGAAGATTTGTTGAGACGAAAGCAGAATTTCAAAGTCGCATATTGTTCCTCGCGTGTTACCTCCATTGCAGTGGTAGGCGATACTGAACATGTCTGAACTTGCCTGGTTGTCACAGGCGGGAACCAGGAGTACCACCAATGAAACTACTACGGCGTGTTTGTTTCACATTATGCTAGCGGAATATAAGAAGCTTAAATTTTAGTGCGAAAAATTATTACCGTAAAAAAATTATGATCATGTTCATTCTCTATTCTTGTATATCGGCAGGCGCAAAAAATCATATATAAAACGTAATTGAATGTAGAGGAATCTTTTTGTAAAGGTATTCCAACCGATTGGCAAGAGACGATATATGTACTATTCAACGAGACCATACCAACAGTGCATGTACATTGAAATGTTGAGATAACGCCAGCTTTTTCTTCATATTTTGTCTCTACTTATGGTGTGCCTTGGTTCTCACACGTATCACAGGCTAGTTAATGACACGTGTATTTATAAGTAGGAGAAGGTTCGGGTAGGCCACTTCGACCATGGAAGATGCTTTGTGTCAATATCCCACCCTCCCCCCGGAGGGAGGTGTGAGGTCATAGGATTCCAAGGGTGGAAATGCCTGCAGAAAGCTGAATATTAACACCTTGGTAGTGGTTTGTACAAATTGAGCCCCTCAGCTCCTGTAGTCTTGTACATCCCCTGATGGCTAGGGAATCGGAAACAGCCTCCGATGCGGAGGACGAGGAAAGACAACCCTGAAAAATCCAACCAGGATGACAGATGAAGTAAAATGGAGTGATAGGAAATTCGGGAGATGTGATTATCCTTTCCACCATTCCACCTAACATCCCGAGGACCTCTCGAAGAAATGCTGTTCGGGAACTGAACGTAATACCTCAGGAGGAAGTGTCGTAAAGCTTTATCACCCGGTAGTTTTATACTAGAGTGATGAAAATTTTTCCAGTATCATCGTTGATGCCTCGGGACATAATGTTGGTAGTTTCAGTGATTTGTGTCCTGAGGTATAAGGTGGAGAAAATTGAGGCTCTTAGTGTGCAGTTCTTGCATTTGAAGGTCACAACTCTCTGGGAAATCCATGATGAGATTACGGCTGTTTATGGAAATGATTTCCCATCGTATGACACTATTGAGAGGTGTAAAAGGAATTTTCAAACTGGTCACATGTCCCTGATAGATGAGCCAAGAGCTGGTAGACCGTCAGTTGTCACAGTGAAGAAAGTGGAGTGTTTAATACTGGAAGACAGACGAGCAACCATCCAAATGATCATGAATGAGACACATCTTAGTTATGGTAGTGTGTGGAAAATTATTCATGACGAACTGCACATGTCTAAGGTATCTACACGGTGGGTCCCACGTTTGCTAACACCTTTCCAAAAGCAAACACGGCGTGACCTTTCAAGACAGATGTTGATGCTATTGGAACAGGACGAAGATGATCGTTTTGGATCGCCTGTTAACCATGGATGAATCCTGGATCTATCAGTATGATCCAGAGATAAAAGCCATGAGCATGGAATGGAAACATGGAGATTGCTCCCTCCCAAAATAAGGCAAAGAAGCAAGTCAGCTGGGAAGGTCATGGTTTCAGTTTTCTGGGACTGTCGTGGAGTCATCCTTGCAGATTATCTTACCAAGGCTCAAGCCATCACTGGCAGATACTACTGCAATCTTCTGGACAAATTACGAGCAGCTCTGATTATGAAACGACGTGGTATGCCGTTCTGTCAATGCACCAGCTAATTCATCTCATGTTGCAGTTGACAAAACAATAGTGTGGCTTTGAGATCTTGCAGCATCCACCTTATTCGCCCGATCTCGCAACAAGTGAAAGAGTGGTTTAAAGCGAAATTTGCAGACTTCTACAATCAAGGTATTCAGAAGGTCAAGAAACGATAGGAAAAATGTGTAATCCTGGATGAGAAGAACTAAAGAGCACATATCAACACAAGCTCTAGATCACATTTGTTTTAACTTTACGGCATCCCTTCGTACGCCTCAGCCATCCCTCGTGCCTCACTTGTTTACACCTAGATAGGTTCTAAGTACGGAGTGATTGGTTTGGTTAGGTGCAAGGTAAGTCTAGTTTAAGATAAGTCAAAATTTAATTTGTGTATTTAGCTAGCAGCGGCAAAAGACAAGAGCTTTTGTCACCCCTAAACAAATGCAACACTTTCACATTTTGTATCCCTTCTATATTTAATTGTACCAGGGTAACTGAGCATTTATTATGTGCGGTGCACTAAAAGGAAACGAAACAAAATTAACTGCCACAGTGTTGCTTGTGGTCTTACCGAAGGCAATCGAGTTAGCTTTTTGGGTTGGTTACTGGTCTGTTTGTTTACTTGGTTGTGCTGCAATTAGCGGAGGGACGTCACCACGGGAATTTGTTACGGTGTAGTTGGCACCCTTTGCCATGATGCGCCATCCGGGAAACTTGAACATCGGTAATTAAAAGTTTTGGGGAGAGTGTAGGCACGAGAGGGTAAGAAAACGCAAGAGAGGAAGAAGCGAGGTCAAAATGCTGCAAAACAAGATTTGTGTTTCCTGCGGTAGCTCATCTCGGCATGCCAATCTTGCCCCAGGTCCCCAAATTTAGTAAAGTTCTCCTTTGGCAGCATCAACCGCAAACTGTGTTGAGTCCGGAATAGCTTACATAGCAAAACACGGCAACAAAGATCATGTGCCACTGTCCATCTGGCCAGTCCAAACAAGGAGACGGTTGTTTGCAAATTACACACTTAAACTGAAAACATACTGCAAATAAACATATACAAGGGCAGTCTGAAAAGTTTCTGACCTCAGCATCAAGATGGCAGCACTTCTACATACAGTTTCATTGATACATTGGCATTTATAACATTTCTTTCACGCAATAACAATGACTTATTCACATTTAACATACCCTTTGTACCTGCTTGCCTCGAGTCTCGGTTCCAATACACACAACCCCTGGTTTTCCGTGTATTGATAACCCTCCTCTCCCTTGTATCCCTCGTTCTAGTTTTCCAGCCCTTAATTGTTATTTATTCTGCATTAATCTTAACCATTTCTCTCTATCTTTCCCCAGATATTCACCTATATTTCCTACATTCTTTTCTCCTTTTACCAATAACATTTTCTTTATTATTAATACCTCCCCTAAATACCCTAAAACTGTCCCACTTTTGTTGCCAAAATTGTTCTCTCCATCTTTGTTTGCAATAAAGTATACTATGCCAATCTGTATCCTCTCTCCACACATTTGGCATTTTCCTGTATCCTTTTCATATCTAATACCTTTCAAATTTCTAACTCCTGTCCTTGCCCAGGCAAATCCTTATCGCCCTGACTTATTACACACATCTATGTACTTCTCCCTCCCCCACACTGTCTTTATTTCCCTATATATCCTCTATGATCTTTTCTTCCTTACACTGGTAAATATAACTTGGCTATCTAAATCTTCCAGCCTTAATTCTACCTCTTTCCAAAAGCCCCTACAATAATACTCCTCGTTTCTCCAAATATGTCCCATACCTATCTGTTCCATCAGTACCCCTACTTTTTGCGCCCATTTGCTTCTCATCTGCAAAAGAAAACATTCCTTGATAATATTGTTTTCCTCCAAATTGGCAACTCTGTATAGATATTTCAATGTCCTTGAGACAATTTTAACCCTTGTTGAATGTCTTCCCAACTCTAACTGTGCTGCCCCATTGGGTGAAGCTACCGGTAAGCCCAAACTATATTTACAGAAAGATCTGTTAATAACATCCACCTCTTCCCATGCTTCATCCACACCCCATATCTCTGCCACATGCAACACCTTATTTTTTACTATGGCAGTATAGATTCTTTCCAGCCATTTGACATTAATGTCAGGTAATTTCCTTAAACATGCTCTTATAATACTCATGGCCATTTTACCTTTTGCTAGAGTCAATTTTTTCTCTTCAGTCCATTTACCATCACAGCTTAATCTTATCCCCAAATAATCAAATCTCTTTACGACCTCTATTTCTCTTCCATTTATCTCCCATTTCTCATCTTTACGCAATCTATAACCTTTCTTAAAAACCATGATCTTTTTTTTTCTTTTTGTTAACTACTTATTGCTTCAATTGCCCTTCTCAGCCCTCCAACAAATATAGAACCAACTACTAAGTCATCTGCAAATAACAACCCTGGGATTTCTTTGTTGTGAATAACTGGTAAATAAAAGTTAAGTGATTTTCGTTGTTCATCTGTTGACAGTTACTCACCAAAGTTTCAGCTATTTTGGACGCTCAATTGTTATGTAACAGTCGTTTGAGGTTTTTTTATGTAAATGGACAAAATCTAATATTCATCTGTCATTAAATATTTGGTTTTGAAAGACAATACGCCTACGCAAATCAAAGATAAGTTGGATTCTGTATGTGCGTACTCTTCACGATCATTTAATACAGTAAAATATTGGGCAGCTGAATTTAAACGTGGCTGTAAGAGCTAGTGAGACGATGAACGTTTGGGACGCCTGAAACTGCAACTACCGACGAAAACATCGCCAAAGTTCACCAAGTGGTGCTAGACGACCGCCAAATTAAAGTGAGAGATAGCAGAGGCTATGAACACGTCAAAAGAACGTGTTTGACACATATTAAATAAACATTTAGACATGAGTAGGGAGTGGACTTACAGCACTAAACATTTGTGAAATAGGCAGGCAAAGTAGGCACTAAAATTTGCTAAGTAAACACTTAGAAATACACAATTTTAGTAAAATGGCTCCTAAAATGCACTATAACAAAATGGCAATCATCGCAACATATACTGCAACAAATTCGCTAAACGATTCCCTGGTCGAAATAGTCTACATTTATTCCAAATTTCATAAATGGCTCCACAGCAACTTAAAATAACAGATACTGTCGTATAATTAATATACATATAAATCCACTTCACTAAGTAAGAACCATAATGTGCAGAAAGGTGTGAAGTAATTAACTATGTCAAAAAACAAAAGCATGGGTTTTGGGAAGGGGGCTTAGGGGTGAAAATTGAAATATCTGAAACTTTTGTTAGATTTGTTTGAAATTCATACCATTTATTTTTGTGATCAATCAAGAATGTAATAATACCAAGTTTTAGCTTTATAGTTACAATAGTTTCTGAGAAATTAAATTACAGGCGATTTTCAAAATATCCCACATATTGTAATTTTAAAAATTAATGTTCGGGGTATAAGTTTCTGCACCCATTTTAACCTATTAATAGCCTGTAACTATGTGAAATATTTGTCTTCGCGATATCAATGAAGGGAAAAAATAATCATACCTATTTAAGAATTTTTATTTTCCTAAGCGTTTTCAGTAAGAAGTAAGCATTATAATCCTTTTCAATACAAATAACAAAAGCACAACAAATGTAAATGGATACACTTAATATGCAGTTGCTCTTACAGGCATGTTTAGAATTTCATACAGATTAATAAAAAACTGCATACTGTGGAATATTTTGAAGTTAGGAAAATGCAGAAATTGTGGAATCTGAGAAATCTGAGGTTAAAATTACGTAATAGCAGCTACGATACAGGTGTAGGGTATTTAGTCATGTGACATTTTCTGTGGTGCCGCTAGAAAAAAAAACTTCATATTATTGAAGCATTTCTATATTAATTTTAAGACAAAAGAACTAAATTGAGTATTGTAAGTTTTGGGCCAATTTGCACAGATGTGTCTCCCTAAACCCCTTTTTGTATATCCAATGTGCAGCAGTAAGAGATTTCTCTTCCCCGAAAACTTCACGTTGAAACCAACAAATGCAAATCTATTGTCACAAATTACAAGTAGAAGAAATTGGCTAAGAAGGCAGTTTTAGGCACTAATACGCAGAATAGGCACAAACGTATGAAGTAGGCATTTATAGGCACTATAAAACTAAGAAATAAGGCTAATGATTGTAGTACACGTGCTTATAACTTAAAATCCTACGTTTCTGAACAAAGGAATAAAGTAGACAAATAGGGCAAAATCTGCCCCGTCAATGCGTTGGGTGCCGTGATTGCTCACGTTTGGCCAAAAACGTGTTCGAATGAACATTTCCAACGCTCTGTTGGCGCAGCTTAGGCGCAATAAATCCGAGTTTTGTCACCGATTAATTACTGTATATGAAACAGATACACCATTATACGTCCATTCTTTCCTGATAATGTACTTACTTGCATTGTGGTTAAGTACAAGGCATGAATTTTATTCCGAGGGATGTTCAATAAAGAATGATCAGTTTTTTTGACAACTCATCCTCATAATTTTGATGATCGTTCCCAAAATAGTCTCCTATGACTGTGATGCACTTGTCTCAGCGTTTCTGCCAGTCTGGGAACTATTTTAGAGAGATCCTTCAAAATCTCCTCCGCAATCTTCCACTGCTTCTGATGATGGATAATGCCTCCCACGGAAGGCTTTCTTCAAGCTAGGGAATAGAAAAAAGTCACATGGGGCTAAATCCGGACTATAAGGAGCCGGAGGAATGCACTTCACGTTGATTTTTGTAAGATCTTCAGCAACAACATTGGCAATATGCGGCCGTGAATTATCTTGGTCGGGCATGCAGCATGCTTCACGGAAATGTGGTCTTTTGCACCTGATATGGACTTGCAATGTTTTCAGGACATCCCTGTAGTATTTTCCAGTTACTGATGTGTCTGCAGATACAACATGCTGATTAACCATTCCATGAATATCAAAGAATGAGATGGCCTTAACTTTTCCAGCAGAAACAACGACTTTTGCTTTTTGTGGGGTTGGTGATGAAGGATATTTCCACACTGAGCTTTGCTATTTGTTCCCAGGATCAAAATGATGTAGCCAAGTTTCATCAGCAGTGATTACGTTTGAAAGAAACTCCGGATTTTCCTCTAACATCAACTTTAACTGCATGTAGACCTGCATGCGAATGTCCTTTTGTTCTGGAATCAACAGTCTTGGAACCCATCACGTACAAACACCTCTCATGTGTAATGTTTCTGTCATCAACGTGTGGGTGGCACCCAATGAAATGTTCAATATTTCAGAAAGTGATTTTAAGGTAAATCGTCGATCCTCTCTCACAATGGCAGCAGCAGTGTTGATGTTTTCTTCCGTAAGAGCAGCAACTGCAGCACCGGGTCTACCTGCCTTTGAAATTGATTGTCTCCCCTTTTTAAACATTTTAAACCACCTTCGAGATGTGCTATAGAGAAGAACAGACTCTCATAGGCCTCCTGTAACATCCTCAACTGAAGATTTGTTGAGATGAAAGCAGAATTTCAAAGCTTCATATTGTTCCTCGCGTGTTACCTTTTTGGCCGCGGTGGGCGATGCTGAAAATGTCTGAACTTGCCTGGTTCTCACAGGCGGAACCAGGAGTACCAACAATGGAACTACTACGACGTGTTTGTTTCACATTATGCTAACAGAATATAATAAGATTGAAAAACCCGCGTAGAAACAGTGAATCCGTGTTGTACTATGCGAGAATGTCCTAAAGCAGATTTTGAAAGAATGTCAGCCTTCTCTAATATTGCTTGGGGCACATAATTTTATAGAAATATCTTTGACTTATATTAGTTTAAGCATAGCTAGAATATTTCTCGTACAACTCGTATGTTAACTGTAATATATTAAAACGAAGATATTATTTAGAAAATATATAATAGGGGAGATATCGCGTGACAAGTGACGCGAGCGATCCCGGGTTATATGGACATTGCTGATGACACTAGTGTCCTGGTGACCAGTACAAATTTAAACGAGTGTATAATTAAAATGAATTAGGTTTTAAACTGTATGTCATGCTGGTTTAAAGAAAACAAATTATCTGTGAATCTAGACAAAACAAAAGTGGTCAAATTTATAAACTGTCGTACATCACATACTCAAATAGAAATCGGGATTAATGATATGTTATTAGAAGAAATTGACAGCATAACATTTCTGGGCCTTCAAGTGGACAGATGTTTAGATTGGAAAGCTCACATAAATTATATCTTACCTAAACTCAGCTCTGTCTGTTATGCTATCCGAGAGCTGGTTAATGCGAGTTGACACACTTAAATTAGTATATTATGCATACTTTAACTCTATTATGGAATATGGAATATTATTTTGGGGCAACTCAGTAGAAAGTAAAAACGTATTTCTTATGCAAAAGAGGGTTACAAGAATCATTACTAACACCCACAACATATGCTCCTGTAAAGATATTTTTACAAGATTGAAGATATTAACGCTTCCTTGCACGTATGTATTCTCGATCCTAAAATTCTTTGTATTCAATCGTGCCTTAGTTGCAACAAATAATGTAATTCACAAAATAAACACTAGACAAAAGTATAATATCCATTATCCCAGTGCTAAACTTTCTTGCTTCCAGAAAGGTGTGCATTATGAAACTATCAAAATATT
Organism: Mantis religiosa; assembly: GCA_030765055.1. Classification (NCBI taxonomy): domain Eukaryota; kingdom Metazoa; phylum Arthropoda; class Insecta; order Mantodea; family Mantidae; genus Mantis; species Mantis religiosa. Next base: position 32,209,943 of record CM060960.1, read on the forward strand.
TGGCGCACTTCCTAATGTTCTTAAAGAAAAAGTTGATAATTTCGGTGCTTTTAAAAAAGCTGTTAGAGAGTACCTTTGCTGTCCAAGATTATCTGAATGACAAATTATCCTGATAATGCTTCTGTAGCTCTGCAAGTAGTATCTAACTATTCCAATGACAAATCATTACCAATAAATATTTGATGCAAGCTGAAAGTTTATTTTTAATGTATATGTATTTAAGAAATAACAAGAATGGCATCCATTGCAAAAAGGTTGAGACGTACTGGCATGAGACAACTGAAAGCTGAATTAAAGTGTTTCATTTTGTATCATATATATAATTATCCCTCCTTTGTTTTCCATATTGTTGTTCATATTGCCTGTGTGCTATAATATGTGACTTATGTTAACTTTTGTACATATATATGCTATTAAACTTTATACCTCTGGACATGTTCAATGTTCACAGCCTTTTCTGGCTACAAGTGAACCTACTGAACGCAAATCAATCTAATCTAATCTATGTTTATCAGAAATGAGGCACATACAGTTTAAGCAGGATAGCCAAGTTACAGGTATTTTAAATCTGCACAGCCTATGTTAGATGTGGTACAAACCCCCCAATTCCCTAGCGAACGACAAATTAAGTTTACATAGACAGGTTCGACCGTTCTGTGGGCGGGATGCTTGTCCCTAAGGAGTCCTGCCCACCGTTCTTTTTTGGCTATCTGCCTCTTAAACTTTTGCTGCCAACTTTATACTCAAGGGGCACACATCACCGACATTTTTCCGCGGCGCAGACAGATTTTAAGTCTCATTACAAGCAGATGGCGGGGGATGTCAACGGAGAATAAATTTTTGAACGGTAAGATGGGCTTATACTGTTTCATGAATTATTCTGCCACTCATATTATGGGAGTTCCTCTGTACGACAATTGATTTCTCGTCTTTCGCGAGAAGATGACGTTTTTCTATTTTTAAATTGGAGCTTAATGAGGTTAATGCTGAAAATGTAATGAAACACAACTTATCTCTTAAATTTCATACACTTCTCTTGAATTTCATGCTTTATAAATGCTGGATTAGTAATAAATATTTCCTCAACCCAAAAATACATTCAGCAATGCAACTCGCTGCAGAAAAATATTTTTTGAAAGTGATCCATTCTTCCACACTAGCCTTGTGTACGCTAAGGGTTGATTTAATAGAGCCAGACTGAAACATTCAATGCCATAGCTGGGATTTGAACCACAGATCTCCCGCTCTCTGTTCGGTTGCTCTAAACCACTGAGTTACCATGGCCAACATGCCGACATAACATTAAATTCTCCAACTGATTTGTATGTTTCCCGGTAGACCACTAGGGGTTATCATATGCTATGAGACACGCACCTTTTGTGGCGATTTACTATGCTGTAAGTCAGGGGCGTTTCCTCCATAAGGTTGCAGGTTTGCGCTACACCCACTGATTCTGAATATGCAACAGGTGCATTTTGCACATTAAAGCTGTACTTGTTTGCATTGTTTTATATACAAACATGTTTCAATTACGCTTATCGTCTGTAGCTGCCCATGGCCGCAGAAGTCGAAATAAACAGTGATTAGCTGTAGGAGCCGCCAGGTTAGCAGCGAAGAGTTAACCTAAGATTTCGCCCAAATGTAGGCTCTCTGAGGGGATTGCGGGAAGGTGAAAAGATGGGAGGGGCTTCTTATACATTGCTTAAATGGAGGTTTATAAACCTAGCTCCTCCTACTCTTAGCAACGGCTATAGCATCACCTTCAGGTTTAGCTTCTGTGTGCTCTGCTTTTCGAACACAGGGAGCATTTAATTAAATGCATGAAGGTTATTCAGCAGAGAGCTCTGTTAAACAACAACGCCAAACTTGTTCAGGCTTCTGGGTTTATGATCACTTTGAAAGACTATAATTTTGTATTCTGGCTGTCTTTCTTCTACAAGATCATGCCCCATGTAGACATTTTGTACAATCAGCTGCAGAAACGAGACTGCAATGCAACATTTGCCATCGCCCAGCTAAACGCATTTAAAAGGGAAGTGCCAAAGGTAAGAAAAAGCGTGGATATCGAGGAGCACGAAGAAACTGTAATTAAGAGGAGAAGAATAGAAGATCATGATGTGAAAAGAAGGGAAGCTCTTGAAGTATGAGACATTCTTAGAGAAGCAAAGGGCAGATTTAGCTTCACGGGGCATCTGGTAGCCTCAACTTTGTTTCATCAAGAAAATTTCTAAGACATTTCCAGAGGATTCCCTTAGAGAAACAATAAGGTTCTATCGTTTTATCATTGGAACAAAAATTCGTAGAGAACTGACTGTGATTTACAGTCGAGAGGAATTTCGTGGAATGTCCGGCGCTTTGTGCTTGATGGACTTCATTAAGGAGAACAATTTATGTGCTACATTCAGCGAATGTGTCAAACTCCTGCGAGTGTTGTTAGCTATGCCAATGTGTACCGCTGAAGCAGAACGCTGTTTCTCAACTTTAAAAAGAGTAAACACTTTCCTTAATAACACAATGTCACAGGACCGATTGTCAACATTAGCAATGCTTTCAATTAAGAGAGATTTTGTTATGAAGATCAGCGACTTCAACGCAAAAGTTATCGATAGATTCGCCAGGTCTAAGGAGAGTAGAGCAGAGAATCTGTATGAATAGGTGAGTCATTACTACTCTATATTTTATTTTTCATTTGTGCACTGCCAATAATTTAACCCACCAGCCGCCACTGCTGTAAGTACTTAAGTCCCAGGCTTTATAGTTAAACCAATGGTTTTTTGGTAAATTGATAGAAATAATCATTTCTTCCACACTAGTTGTGTGTGGAACGTATGCTGCACCAGTGAGGATTAGTCTTCTCAGTGTGACACCCTCACTGGTCTCAACAGATATTTAATCTTCGGAAGTGGCTTGTGGATGGTCCTGATGTTGTATTGGAGGAGAATTCTGCTGATTCTGCCGGATAGGTTGCCGGTAAACGGGATGCAGGCTGTAGTTGTAGAGTCTGTTTAGTCAACGCGTGTGCACGTCGGCTGCTGCCTTTGACGAACCCTTATAATCGTTTTACAACCCCCGACCCTCCTTCTCGCAGTCCTTTCTGTGGGGTTGCCACCTTTCTCGATACGTCATGGGTATCGTACGAGGTTTCGTCAAAATAAATTATCTTATGTCCATTACTGCGAAATTTCCTTAGTTTTGACGATATTTATATCGTCAAGCTACAATTCTACTGGTTTCCATAATAACCCTTAACTTATTCGAAGTGCTGTATTTGAAACCCAGCTCCTTTAAGAGACCGCGCAAAGTGCAGTGCCCATAAGGAAAATCACAAATTTCTTGCAAATGTACAACCAATTCGTCTAAGGTAGGCGCTCTCCATTTTGCATAGAATCTATAAATTTCTCGACGAATTAAATCGCATGTGAAATTATCTACTTTAGAGAAACGTTTCCTTTTGTTTTCACACTAGATTGGCGTCTTTGGTAGTCCTTTCGTCACAATATTTCTTACTGTATTTCTGTGAATACCCAGAATTTATCATCTGGTTCATTGCATAACCCCTTACCAAGATTATTTTTCAGCACATATTTATATATGTTCAAAACAAGCGCTTGAATTTGCTTAGAAACAGTTCCCGTTATAACTTTGTTTTTGTGGCTTTTCCAGTAATATAACTCGGCCTAGTTATTCACACTATTGTCATCACTTTGATTATTTTCAAGTTACTGAAAGTTATCTACTACTTCATTTACATCTAACACTGCAGTTCCCTCCCACGGTCTCCGCATCGTGACACACAACGAATTTCTGCACGTAATGAAACAGATGAACTGGAAGTTGGAACTTTGGCAACTGAGACTCCACGTGGAGTAGACATGCGGCTGTCACTTAGAGAAAATCAGGGTTGTTATTGGTCCTCAACGACGGTGTTCCATTTCTGAAGTGTGGCGATAGATTTATGACGGTCAGGTTCCTTTGACTCCAAACTGCACATGCGTTAACTAAACAGACTTTAGGCTTATTTGACGCTTAAAGTATTACAGGTTTCCCTTTCCTAGCTTTGGTGATCCAGCCTTCAACGTGTATTTGGAGTAGCCGTTTTGTTTTGTGAAAGACAAACTGGACTTCCAAGTTCCGGAAGTGTACTGCATTCCCTGTGAATGTGGGATACCGTATATAGTACAAATCGGAAGGACCATCGCTACTAGAATAATCGAACATGAACGGAGCATTCGTTTAATGCAACCTGAGAAGTCTGGGCTGGCAGAGCATTGTTTTGATAACGACCATAGAGCTAATTTTCGGGAGACGGCCATCTTGGCAAAATGCAAACGTTACTGGGAGCGTAGAATTAAGGAAGCTTTGGCGATTTCCTCTGAAAGGAGCATCTTAATCGTGATGCTGGATTTAAGTTAAGCTCCTCTTGGAAACCGGCCTTAAAATGGTAATCCGTCGAATTAAGAAGCAAAGATCAATACAGCTTGATAATCAAGTAGTTACGTTTCTTTAACCAATTTCCTATACTCACGCCATCTCCTGACCTGGCATTTAATTTATTGAAAACAGTCTTTTGTTCAGTAATGCGAATTTTGACAGTGTTTTGTCTTTGTTTATAGTTGTTATATCCAGTATTTAATTTGAGGTTATAACATTTTATAAATATCCTGATGATGGTAGAGATGCACACTTCCGAAACGTTGATATCTAATGATCTTTTCACCTGGCTGGCTGCCCGAGAAGAAGGTGAGCATGCCCTTAATTATTTAATGGTAACGCCACTCCGTGAAGTAGTGATTGGCAAATTTCCCTAGCACTGACCAGCAACGACCAGGCACGCCGGCACTGTGCGAATTGTAAAGGCACACCGTGCTTGGAAGTTGGTGGAGCCTGCCCTAAATGTTTTCTTATGATGGAGCCGCCATCTTCAGGCGGTTATCTTCCTTAAACCTACAGTGACAGGAAGAAAATTTAAAATATGCTCTTTCAGGTGGTTATTGGTACTCACATTAAATATTTGAAGCTATACTACACCAAGAAATATGAATTATTTGTATTAACTCGCTATATCTACTAAGAGATAGTTATTCTAACCTCTAGAGCCCTCTAGCGTAGTTGAGTTTGCCTTTAAAAGCGAGTATTATACTAGGGTGGATGAAAAAATAATGCCTCATTTTTTTCTCTCTTTTAATTGCCAAGAAAATTGAATCCAATTTACATAGCTTTAAAACTACAACATTGACGACTAATCTGTCACTATTCAACATAATCTCCATCCTTTTCCACAGTTTTGGTACAAATTTTAACTAGAGCATGTATTCCAGTGTGGTAAAACACGCGGTCTTGCTTCCTAAGCCATTGACGCACGGACGTTTACACGGCCTCCTCATCTTCAAACCGAATCCAACGATGAGCTTCCTTTAGTGGCCCGAACAGATGGAAGTCTGATGGTGCCAGGTCAGCGCTGTATAGGGGCTGAGGTAAGACTTGACATCCCAATTAATCAATTTCTGCAGTGGTGTATCGGCTGGTGTGTGGTCTTGCGTTGTCATGCAAAAGAAGAACATCCGTCATAGCTTTTGTTGGGCGAACTCGACGAAGACGTGCTTTCAGATTTTTGAGAGTTCTGACGTATTGGACAGAATTTAATGTGTATCCCTGCTCCAAAAGGTCAATCATAAGCGCACCATCTGCATCCCAAAAAATTGTCGCCACAACTTTCCCTGCCAACCGCTGAGTTTTGAATTTTCTTTTTCCTTTGGTGACGTTGTGTGATGCCATTCCATTGACTGCCTCTTTGATTCAGGTTCAAAAAAATGAAACCACGTTTCGTCTCCAGTAACAATTTTTTCCAGAAACTTCTCTCCCTCCAAATTAAAGCGCTGCAAGTATTCGGAGGCTATTCTTTTCCTTGTTTCTTTGTTTTGGACGGTTAACATTCTTGGTACACAAAGTGAACAAACTTTTGAGTAACCCAGATGTTGAATAATCGACATCACACTGCCTTTACTGAGGGAGGCAAAGCGACACTGTTCACCTGTTGTTACCCGGCGATCACCACGAATGATGTCATCGACTCGCTGAATGTTGCATTGAGTCACTGCAGTCACCAGCCTGCCGCTTCGCTTTTCATCTGCCAATGGTGTTTGCCCTTCAGCTTCGTTACAGCGACGAACCCATCGTCTAACCGTGCTGACATCCACCGTTGCATAACCATACACATTTTTTAGCCCTTCGTGAATGCGAATTGGCGTTTCACCTTCCGAAGTCAAAAATTCAATCACAGAACGCTGTCTAATACGAATGTCGATGTCAGTCATTTTGCAAGAGGATGCAGTGCTGTCGCCTGTTGACTTACGAAGTTACTACTGCAGGGGATTGGAGAAGAAGGTTTAAGGAATTGCGTAAAATTAAAATTTTTCACATAACTTACTTATTTAAGGAAAAAATAGGAGGCATTACTTTTTGACCCATCCTCGTATGCAGATCCTTCCCTAAGCCAATTTTAAGTAGCTGGTATTAACAATGTCTTTGAATATTTCCACCCATTCGTTTGTCTCTTGTTTGCAGGTCGCTAAGTTTTATTCATCTAAAGCAATTTTAATGCTGCCCATTTTATCCTGACTTCATAAGCATATTTTGCAATCACAGTTCTCTAAACCAACGATGAGTCACGCGATATAGCAAAATTTGCATCATGTACCGTCGTAAACCGGTTAAAAGCTTCCTCTATGCAAAGTGTGAGATATTAAGGGAGGTGGAAACGCTGAACAAAGAATCGAACTGTATATTCACTGATGAAACAGTCCTGTTGCCAAACTACTTCCTATGCATTGGATTTAGAACTGATTACAGCAAAAGCGATTATTTCATTGTCCATTGCTATAGACTGATGCAAAATGAAATGTAGTTTGTAACCTAAGTTTGAAGAGATTTTCTTCTTTGTCCTTGCAGCTGTAAATTAAATAAAGTAACTAATAAATTATCTACACTAATGTTATATATACCAGGCCTGTTCAATAAAGAATGATCATAATTTTTACGGTCATAATGTTTCGCGCTAAAATTCAGTCTTATTATATTGTTACCCAAACGTCGGAACACTCTATAGAACCGGCAGCAGCAGCAGCAGCAGCAGCAGCAGCAGCAGCAGCAGGAGACGGTCGGTGTTCGCCACGCCCCCTCGTTTGTTTTATAACGGTAACGAGGGATGGCTGGGAAAAAAAACATCACTGCGCCTTCTCTTTCTGTTCCACCTGAGTTCTCGAACTTACGGGATATTTCATCTAATCTAGAACCTTCCAGATTGGCCAGCTGACCTTATATAAGCAACACGTCGGGCTGGAGGGGTGTCAGTCAGTGCTTGACGAGCTAGCGAAAGAACGAGAAGACTGTGTACGTGCATGGGAACGGTAACGGACGAACTCGTGAATTGTAATTGTGTGCAATACATAATTCTGTGTAATTGGCAAGTGTTTAACTGTAAGTCGGTGGAAATAAAGAACATTTTAAGTGGTGCAATTGGACTTATCATTACACGAACCCACAAAGTCACAATATTTTGTTATCTTAATGTGAAACAAACACGCGTAGTAGTAGTAGTTTCATTGTTGATACTCCCGGTTCCCGCCTGTAAGAACCAGGCAAGTTCAGACATGTTCAGTATCTCGTGCTGCTGCAATGGAGGTAGCATGCAGCTAAACTTGATGTTAGATGAAGATCCGGAGTTTATTTCAAACATAATCACTGCTGATGAAACTTGCCTACATCATTTTGACCCTGAGAGCAAACAGCAAAGCTCAGTGTGGAAATATCCTTCAACACCAACCGCCAAAAAAGCAAAAGTGGTTGCTTCTTCTGGGAAAATTATAGTCTTCACATTCTTTGATATTCATGGAAAGGTTTGTGAGCATTACCTACACACATATCAGTAACTGGACAGTACTATAGGGATGTCCTGAAACATAGCAAGCCCATATCAGGCGCAAAAGACCACATTTCCGTGAAGCAGGCTGGAAGCTGCACCACGATAATGCGCGGTCGCATATTGCCAATGTTGCTGCTGAATATCTTGCAAAAATCTACCTTAACTTGAAGAAACGCCTTTGTGGGAGGCATCAGAAGCAGTGGTGAAGGCTGCGGAGGCGATTTTGAAGGATCTCTCAAAAAATGGTTTCCATTATGTCTTTGAAGACTGGCAGAAACGCTTGGATAAGTGCATCGCATTCAGGGGAGACTATTTTGAGAAGTACCATCAAAATTATGAGGATGAGTAAAGGTACGTTGTCAAAAAAATGTGATCATTCTTTATTAAACAGCCCTCGTATGTATGGGTGTGTGTGAAGTGGAAGGCAGTTGAAACATCCTCTGTATCTTACCCTTAGTTCAGGTGAAATAAGTGAACTCCTCATCCATTCAAAATGAAACGTCATGATTTGGATCCCAGCAACTGATATCAAATATGCATGTGATAAAGACGGGGAGGGCCCACTTAAGATAAATGGTGTAATAGCTCAGGTTACTTAAATACCTTAATATATTTGACGGAATATACAGGGTAGTGAAATTATAATCGAATCCACTCAAGGCCTTTCTCTATAGTGCGAGACAACCAGCAGTCGCAGGGAAACTTAAGCCGGCTGATGCGGACTAGAATTGTTACCTTACAATAGATGCTGTAAATGTTGACCTTTTGCTCTCAGATAGGCAGCATACCTCGTGTAAATATTCGCTCTCACTCTCCGAAGCTCAACAGCACGTTTTCCAGCAAGTTAGGTAATAGATAAGGGGTAGAAATGCTTCATTTACGGACTTAGTTTTAATTAGTAAGGGTACTATGTTTTCATGCTGGTCAGTATCTGCAAGTGAGCATGACACATAGAAGTCACCCCTATTTGTATTAAATACTATTCGCGCTAAGACAAAGATTTTGCCAAAACTGATCCATGTGGAAGGTAGAGAGTAATGTATCTAAAATAACCATGAAAACACCATATTTTTAGCTCAAATAGTTTTTGTAATACAAATAAATAAACCACTATTACCTGTATTATAACAATAAACCGTGACGTAAGCACTGTATCAATATCATTATTGGTTGGCATGTATGCGTGTACGTATATTTGTAATTACTCATAACTGAAACGTAAATGTTTGACATGACGTGATAAAAGAATTACTTTGAATAGTCCAATTCGAGCGAGAGGAAACAATAAATTTCCTGCTGCCCTGGCAAAACGTGTCTGGTCACATTATATCTTTGTTTAAGAATGGTTCGTAATCTCTGTTTACTCTAGAGAGTTGAAAGTGGTTGGTGTGTGTATGTATGTACATATACTTTTAATTACTCAGAACTGAAATATAAACCACTGACATGACGTGATAACAGTTACTGTGAATAAGTCAAGGTGTTAAATTCGAGAAAGAGCAAACACTTCATTTCCTATTAGCCTGTGGAATGCTGTATGTTTATGTTTATGAATGAATGCTGGATAAGAAGTGTTTATTTACTCTGGAGAGTTCAGATCAATATCATTCAGTTGTTCTTTACACAACAGTAGAGTAAGTGTTAAATAGTGCAATGGCTTCTTGCGGTGAATTTAGTGGCGAGTCAAACATGCAAGTATTGCGAAGTCAGGCTCGAAGTATTATTTTTAAGGTGTACACATTCTTCAAAAAATTTTCGGAACCAGAAACCAAAAATGAGCTATTGCAAAGAGTACTTCCCTTTAAAAACACGGAAAACGTGTATCAGCTGGATCAACTTGCAATTGAAACGGGACATGAGGTAATACGCCTCCCACCTTACCACTGCCAATATAATCGAACAGAGTTGGTGTGGGCTCAAATAAAAGGGGGGGGGTTGCAAAGAGAAATAATACTTTTAAACTGACGGACGTTGAAAGACTTGTTCACGAAGAAATTGACAAGGTAACACAAAAGGACTGGGAAAACTGTGTGAGGCATGCAGAAAACCTTCAAGAAGACGATTTTAGGAAATAGCACGTGACGAGATTTTGGAATTTATAATCACAAATTTTCAAGACTAAGACGATGAAGCCAGTGACAATGAGGAATTCTCTAACGGAAGTGACATTGACAGCAATATGTATGAGCCACTAGCAGTTCCATTGGATTAGTAAAATAGGTAATTCATAAACTATAGTTATGGTGTTTTAAAATATACATAATTTGTGAAAATCCTTTTCCAATTTTTATTTTGGCAATTGCATCATTGTAAAAGTTTGTAAAATATAATTTGCTTACTCTTACGTCTGCGCCAAGCAGACCTGCATGTTGTATGAGTCTGCGAGAGAGAGGAAAATATAACAGTGGAGTAATAAGCTGGCAACGCTGAGTGTGATACGGCATCTGATTAGCTGCACTCCAGAACTCTTCCCGTCTGAAACGCATAATAGATAGTGAACTATGTTACTGGTTTGAAGGCAAACTGTTATATGCATAGAAAAACAACTTAACTAATCTATCTCGTATTTGTAATTTCTGTATGATGTAACATCTACAGGAAATAAAATGAATAAACAAGAACACCTACACTGTAGAAAAATATTAATTCACATAAAATGTAATACATGGTTAAAATGCATGTTGTTTATATTGATTATGTGTTATATAATGTCGCGAATTTTTCTTTCGCAGCTTGAAGTGTTTTAGTGATTTATAACGAGAAGCCCACAGTGCTCACTTGTTTGATTATATTTTGTTTTTCGTTGCTACGAGGATTCAGCAAATTGGTTTATTAAGGAGAAAAATATAAAATGTGATTTTATTTTAGACTTCAGATGTTTTCGGGCAAAATAATGACTGCAAGACGTTTGACTCCAAAACTGTTCCTAATATTACATCATTATTTGGCTGTTAGAACATAAAAGAAAATAATGAGTACTAGATTACGTATTATAGAGTACAGACATGTGCAAATTATTAGACTCAGTGGTGAAATTTTTAACATATACAGTTAATTTTCTATTTATTTAACAGAAATAATATTACAAAATATTTTTTCAACTCTTAGTATTTTGTATGCATTCCTTTAGCCTTTATTACCATTTTTATGCGTTTATGCATGCTCTCTACAAGTGTGGAGCACTTTTCCTTTATTTCTTCATCTATGTGCCAAATGCTTATCAGGCCCTCAATAAGCTGAACTTCTGTTGTTTTTTCAATTTTTTTCAGTTTCTGTTTAACAATACCCCACAGATTCTCTATTGGATTTAAATCAGGGCTATTCCCCGGCCATGGTAGTACTTTTACATTCTTGTCTTTGAGGAACTGGGTTACAGGAGCTATGTAATGCATAAACACAACATCACCATTTGGAAACCATTCTTTACTTTGTGGAAATAGTCTTGTTTCTAATAAACTTTTATACTGTTTCTGCTCCATAGATACCACAAATATTTATAATCTTCCAGGTCCATGGACAGACATACAGCTCCAGACCATTTTTGATGTTGGGCGCTTTACTCTTTGATTGACACACTGAGAAGAAAATGCTTCTTTATCTGTCCTTCTCACATATTGGCTGCTCTCTTCACATACTTCAAACATGGATTCATCTACGAGAATTACCTGAAACAATAAAAACCTCTATTAATATTAAATAGTTTTAAAATTGCTCAAATATAGTATAACAAAACCAGCAATGAGAGAAACAAAGTTTAGGCTTTTTATTTCATTTCCGTAACATTTACATATATATTTTAATTTTATGTTATATAAAATTTTCATACTATTTACCTTTCTCCAAAATTCCACTGGATTTTTCCTTATCTTTGGCCATTCTAAACGTTTTTTGCCATTACAGGTGTCAGTTCAACCTTCTTACGAGGCCTGCGTGCTGGTAAACCTGCTTCACATAATCTTCTGCGAACTACTGAGGCTGATATTTCTGTACCGTACTGCTTTAGTTGATTACTGAGGTCAATGCTGGTTGCTCTTCTATTTTGTTTTGCCACCTGCAAAAGTTTTGTTTGCATCCTTGGTGATTGCTTTCTTTTCCTCCCGCATTTCCTTCCCTTTGTGAGGTCAACGTCTCACCGAATGTTAAAGCTTGATAAATGCGACTAACAGACTTTCCTTCAAAAGACTCTCAGTTACAGCTACTTTCCTTGGGGAAAAGTCAGCAGTTTTACCCATAACCTCACTTTTGAATCAATGTGAATGCAAAGGATAAGATACACGATGTTACCTGGCTTGAGATCAATTAATAATAAATACTGAGGATATATTAGCCATAAAAACACAATAAAGGCAAATATTAACAATCTTCAGTTACTACATTGAGCAAATGAAAGCAATATCACCAAACAGTTGGATAAACAGACATGAAAAAATGGCTGCTCTTAATTCAGAGCTACCACCATATTACTATAAGTAAAATAAAAATCCCCCAGCTATTATTAAGAGAGAAATTTCATTGAATATGCTTCATATTATAGCAAGGAAAAGAATTACGACAAATTGAAATAGATTGTGGCGGTAAATAGCTATTATTTTGAATGTTAAACTGAAGCAAAGTTAAAAAAAAAAAAAAAAAAAAAAAAAGGAAGAAAGAAAAAAAAACTTGAATGAGTCTAATAATATGCACACGTCTGTAAAATAACTAAGCATAAGTTTTAATGGAATAGTATGGTTGGGATAAATTAAACTGATACACAAGTAAAGTACGTGTTAAAATATTCTCTTAATGTTCGTTCTAATTATTCTTGTTGAGAATAAAGTTCTGCGTCAATCACCCGCCCGTTTGGAACCATCTCCCGGTGAACTACATCCTGAAAATTCCACCAGGCACACAACAATACTGTGGAACCAAACTGATTTTTTTAACGGTGACTTTGGCAGGAAAGCGAGAATCAAGCCAGTACTTCCAGGCATGAATTTTCGTAATGTACACATTTTTAATCACAAGTGACAATTCTCACTGATAAATTTATCATCCATGGGATTACTGAGAAGCTGATGAAATATCCATTTCACGTTCAGCCGATTGAGGTGTCAGTTCATGGGTATTGATCTACAGCTTCTGTATGATTTTCCAAGTGTGTTAATGTGGCGAGTATGGATTTTTCGATGCACTAAGTTCTTCTGAAAGCCTAGGGGTGGTACAACTTGGCGTGTGTCCTCGATAGTCCATACTTCAGATCTTCCAGGACGTGGCAAATCTTTAGTGGTTTTGTCTTCATTGTTGTGATACCAAAATTAAAGGATTGCAATGAGTAAAAAGTCGTAATGGATTTGAAAGGAATCTTGTATCTTTGTGAAACGCGTGCAGGTGCAGTTGAGTTGAATCGTGTAACAAAAGACACGGGGGAAACAGAATTCTAAGGATAACACGATTCCGTTTGAATAGACCGTGACTAATAATCACAATGGACAAAATAGTCACAAAGGGAATCTTTGTGTGAAAAGAAGGCTTCAGAAGTGAAAGTTACACACCCACGCACAGCTGTGCATAGTGTGCGGACCTAGTCCGCGGCTTGGGGCCGATTAGGGCAGTAATCTGGATCTGTTTTGGGCAAGGCAGACCAGAAGTGATGAGAGAAGATATTTGTGGGTTCATATGTACGTGAAGAACGAATTAAGTTTGATCAAGTAATAAGCATTCCACATACAGTAATTCTAAACAGTGATATTGGCAACCCTTGGTCGGCAACTTCAAGTTTGAAGTGCTGATAAAAATAAGTAGTCATTAAGTCAGTTTGAAACGGGCATTCCAGTGTCATTAAAACTATCCTTCTCATACATACCCACGCATACCCTGAGAGAACCTCATTGCTCAACCTTGAGCTACCCATATTACTCATTAAAACTGTAGCGTCAAAGTGGACCTGTGCTTAAGACTCAAAATTCAAACTTTATCTGCATTTGTGATTGTTTATTAACAACTTAAGACTGATAAATGCTCGCAATGTACGCAAAACTAACCATGGAATCATGTAAATAGCATTGCCAAACAAAAGAACTACAATGAATTTTCCAAAATACCAAAAGTAAAAAGAAAATGTCTGTGCTTAAGACCACAAGACAGAAGTGAAAACTTAAAAACTATTCATTATAAATTAATATAAAAATTATATAAGAAACACCGAGGTTTACTAGAAAACATCGAATGTTTTTCACATCGATGTATTCAGGTCGATATTTTTATAACATCGATGCTCTTGTTCGATGTTTTTGTCCGATGTGTTGTCTTCAAATTCTTATTTTCTAAACTTAATAATATATATTAAATTGTTTTCTATAAAAAATTATATATCCAATCTTCCGAACCTCTGTCGGTCCTTCAGTTTGTGCAAAAACATAACCTATAAGTTGTAAATGAAAACAAACGAAAACGTCATTTTAATACTGATAATTTTATTATTTGCGTGTTATTACGAGCGCTGTTGATTAAAGAATGATCATATTTTTTGACAACGTATCTTTACTCCTTTACTTAATTTTAAAAGTCCTTCTCAAAATAGTCTCCCATGAATGCGATGCACTTGTCCCAGGGTTTCTGCCAGTCTTCAAAGACATACTGGAAACCATTTTTAATGGTCCTTCAAAATCGCCTCCGCAGCCTTCACCACTGCTTCTGATGATGGATAATGCCTCCCACGAAGGCGTTTCTTCAAGTTAGGTTATAGAAAAAATTCACATGGGGCTAAATCCGAACTATAGGGAGGGTGAGTGATGCACTTCACGTTGACTATTGCAAGATATTCAGCAACAACATTGGCAATATGCGGCTACGCATTATCGTGGTGCAGCATCCAGCCTGATTCGTGGAAATGTGGTCTTTTGCGCCTGATCTGGACATGCAATGTTTCAGGACATCTCTGTAGTATTGTCCAGTTACTGATGTGTGTGCAGGTACATCATGGTGATAAACCATTCCATGAATATCAAAGAATGAGATGACCATAACTTTCCCAGCAGCAGCAACCGCTTTTGCTATTTTGGGGTTGGTGATGAAGGAGATTTCCACACTGAGCTTTGCTGTTTGCTCTCAGGATCAAAATGATGTAGCCAAGTTTCATCAGCAGCGATTACATTTGAAAGAAACTCCGGATCTTCCTCTAACATAAACCTTAACTGCATGCAGACCGGCATGCGAATGTCATCTTGTTCGGAAATCAACAGTCTTGGAACCCATCCCGCACAAACATGTCTCATGTGTAATGTTTGTCACCAACGTGTGGGTGGCACCCAATGAAATATTGAGTATTTCAGAAAGTGATCTTAAGGTAATTCGTCGATCCTCTCTCACAATGGCAGTAGCAGTGTTGAGGTTTTCTTCAGTAAGAGCAGTAACTGGAGCAACTGGTCCACCTTGCTTTGAAATTGATATTCTCCCCTCTTTAAAAATTTTCAAGCACCTTCGAACTGTGCTGTAGGGAAGAACAGACTCTCCACAGGCCTCCTGTAACATTGTATAGGCCTCAACTGAAGATTTGTTGAGACGAAAGCAGAATTTCAAAGCCGCATATTGTTCCTAGCGTGTTACCTCCATTGCAGCGGTAGGTGATACTGAACATATTTGAACTTGCCTGGTTCTCACAGGCGGGAACCAGGGGTGCCAATAATGAAACTACTACGGCGTGTTGGTTTCACATTAAACTATCAGAATATAATAAGATTGAATTTTGGTGCAAAAAAATTATCATTCTTTATTGAACAGCCCTCATACATTTTAATTATTGATGTTTTACGCTTTACTACTCACAATAAATAAAAATTGTCACTAAAAATAACCAATTCTTAAATGTAACATCTCTTTCACGAATTCCTAACACTTTTATTTCCAAATATCACACTCGTTTTATTTCTCGTTATGGTTTTAATTATTCAAATACTTAACTTCGGTGAGATGATCTGTTCGTTTTGACTATTATTATTGTTTAAAGTAGAATTTGGCATGCTGTCGACTTGTTAAGTGGCAGGTTATCTGACCGGATCGGTTACTGGCAGTTGACAGACGTTTGTAAGAATGGCCCTAAGACAGTTATTTTTTTAATGAAACTCTTGTAGGTCTTCTGAATTTTTTATAGTATTTGAAATATGTTAAAACATACCTTGATACCCTGTTGAGTGCGACAGAGAATCAACGGTGTATAGCGGTATGGACGACATAAGAGTGAAAGAGCGAATGATTGTGAGGTGGTTAGTTCGGATTGAGCCGACTCGAGCCGACTTCATCCGAATGAGCGTCACATATTCCAACGTGACGGCTCAGTTTAATTCACTACCCACAGAAAGTGCTAAACGTGCCTAAAGCTTTTACTTCAAAACCCGAACATACTTATAAGATAATCTAATATACTTGTGTTATTTTATCTCGGTCCTCCACACCTTTTACCAGAGATGTGTGGCAATAAACGACGTTGTGAACATAGCAGCTGATATGGAAATCTTTGCATTAAGTTAACTAAGATTCAGAAATCAGTTCGTGTACGCTTCTAAGGCTACACATATCCATTGGATGTCTCCCCTGGATTCAAAACCTGCTTCAACCAAAAATAAATAGGGACTGAGAAGGATTAATACTCAAATTTGTGAATTCTAAAATAACATGTAAGCCAGTAAGACAAGCTCCCTTTGTGAACTCGAGATTACACTTTGTCTTAGGTCTCTTTCATGAATGATTGCTTTTTCGAGTAATGGGTGTGCGAAATATCGTACACTTCATTTGTCGAGATGTCAACTGCGAGATTGAGCTTCTCGTTACTTACGTAAATTGAAAGTGTGTGCATAGTTACCTTTTACACCTGTTTTGCTTTGCCTTAGGCAACAACATACAATGCCAATGCTGGATAGTCTACGTTCAGCAGTGAAATACCATACCATTAGATATTCCCTCCCAAACACGAAGTTGTAACACGTGTTGGTGCTTGGAAATATTACTCAGGGGTTGTACCTATTTTCTGATGCAATTGCGTTATATATTACACTCATATGACAGTCTAGCCATTGTTGTTTATAGTTACTATGAACTATTTCTGTGAATGCATTGCACCAAAAATTTGATACGTGTTTTGAGGTCCGTTTATCTCAAATTGGTTTTATCTTCTGTTACGTCAGCTATGTCTAGACACCTGAGAACAATAGTCGAAAGCTTATACCTTTTGTACAAGGTCTTACTGTTTCATTGCTTTATTCATTCATTAACAAAAGCAAGTCACCAAAACATTTGAGCCAGAAATACACGTTTTGAAACTTTCTGAATCCTTGATAGGCAATTTGATTAGAAAAATGTTTATATATACAGGGTGTCCCACATAACTCTGCGACCTTGTGTCTCCGAAATGAAACAAAATAGGAAAATTCCAGTTTACCAGGAATGTACATACGTCAAGGGCTCACTGAATGAAAAGGCATGCACCAGAAAGGTAAATAACACTCCCAACTGCTTATTCTAGGAAAAATGAAAACTATTGTGTGTTTGAAGTGGGAAGGGTTCTCGCTTGTAACCAATCAGATGCGTTAGAGCCTTCAGCGTTGCCACCTCGTTATCCCCAATCTTTTTTATGTTCCCTCTCTCTCGCACACTTGCGAGTGTTCTTGGCACTAACGCAAACTGAATTTTCCAAAGTTTTATAATAATACAGTTGTTGAAATCACAATTGCAATATGAACATTCATATATTACGCAAAAGTTTTAAATGGTTAATTTAAAATTAATTATAGTTTATGAATTACTTATTTTTCTAATCCAACGAAAATACCAGTGGTGCATCCGTATAGCTGTGAATGTTACTTACGTTAAGAGATAATTCGTCATCGTCATTGTCTTCAACGTCTGAGTACTGCAAATTTATGATGATAGGTTCCAAAATCTCCTTACGTGATATTTCTTTACAAAAGTCGTCTTCTTGTAGTTTATCTGATATCACACGCCGTTTTTGGCCGCGCCGTGGCTCAGTGGTTAGACCGCTTGGCTCTCACCAAGGCGACCCGGGTTTGATCCCAGGCGACCGCAAAGTGAGATTTGTGGTGGACAACACGGCGCTGGGGCGGGTTTTCTCCGGGATCTCCGGTTTCCCCCGCCATCTCATTCCACCGTTGCTCCATCTTCATCTCATGTATCATCAGTGTCATCGCCTGCGGTGCCGTATGCAGTAAAAGCGGGCGTTAAACACTACACATACATACACACAGTTTTCAAAGTCTTATTGCATTCCTTGTCAATTTCTTCTGAATAAGACATTCAGTGTCAGTTTAAAAATATTATTTCTATCAGCAACATAATTTGAGCCCACATTAACTCTTTTGGATTGTTGGGGGCGGGTGAAAGATCGATCGCGTTTCACGGATCTCGCTGATACATTTTTTCATGGAAGAATAACTGAACAATGTTGCTTTGAACTCTCTAGAGTAAATAGAGATTATGAACCATTCATAAACGAAGATTGTCACCAGATACGTTCTGCCAGACTAGCCAGAAGTGTATTGTTTCCTCTCATCGAATTTAACAAACACCTTGGCTTATTCAAAGTACATATTTCTTTTATCACGTCATGTCAAATGTTCACGTTTCAGTTCTGAGTAATTTCACATATACGTTCACGCATACATGCCAACCAATAATGATATTCATTACAGTGCTTACGTCGCAATACATTGTTATAATATGTATATATGTATTTATTCACTGCAATTGGGTACTACCCGATGGCAGAGTTAAGAATACAGATCAAATTACAAATACTAGATTTACAACAATAACACAGTAAACAATACAAACATGATTATTTTACTTTAGTCACTTAAAGCATATCTAATTACTTCTCTATTTACATATTATATACCATTATAATTCAAAAGTTAAACTATAAACCATCTAGATTTTTTCTAAATTTCTTCAGTGACAGGGGACAGCCCTGAAAGACTGCTACAGGCAATTCATTCCATTCTTCAATTGTTCTATTAACAAAAGAAAATTTTCCTACGTCGGTTCTGTATCTTCTACCCTTAATTTTATACCTATGATCGTTTCGTCCATAATAATCCGGATTATCTAACCTTACACTAACGTCAACCCATGTCTTTACACCAGCATTAGCTTTGAATAATGCTACCAACCTATGTTTTTTACGCCTAATTCTTAATTCCTCCCATTTAGTCTCATCTCCTTTTATAGGCCCAAAATACTTGCCTCTTTTTATGAATTTTATTGCCCTCTTCTGTATTTTTTCTAACGGATCGATTTGGTTAGCTCTATACGGGTCCCAGCATGCTACTCCATATTCCATAACCGGCCGCACTAAGGCCTTGTAGGCAATTTCCCTGGACCTAGCGCTCCCCTTTTTCAATATTTTCATTACGAAATATAATGCCTTCCACGCATTCCTAGATGTGGAATTTACTTGTTCGTCCCATCCAGCATTACTTACCAGGTACACTCCCAAGTATTTGCAGCTGACAACCTGTGGAATTTGCATCCCTCCCATGTGATAGTTAACAATAATTTTGCCCTTAGTTCTACTAAAAACAATGGACTTACTTTTCTTGGCATTAATTGACATTTTGTTAGCCGCAGCCCAATTACAGATTTCATTTAAATCATCCTGAAGATCGGTTTCATGCACTGTATTCCGAATGGTATCTACTTTGTATTAGGAAAGCTATTTAAGCTAAAAATGTGGAGTTTTTACGGTTATGTTAAATACATTACTCCCTTCTACATGGATCAGTTTTTGCAAAATATGAAGTTTTCTCATAGCGAGTAGAGTATTTATTAGAGATTGGTTAGGTTGGCGCTCGTCACACACCATATAGCGGGAATGCAATACGATAACACAGCAGGACTCACCCAGTAGCGCTCAAGGACAAACACCTTTCCAGTTGAAACAAACAGTACAGCTACAATTAGTGAGAACACTTGATTTCACGTTTCTAAACCTTATTCGTTCTTGATTATGCATCATTTCTGCAACAGGACATACCCTCCTTGGTTGTGCAGAGCGTCCCACGTTGATCTGGGCATGACTAAATATGATAAATCTACCATGTCTGTGTCTAGTAACCGCACATGTTTTTTAGAATTTTTATCGCGATATGAGGACCACTTTGTAAATTATACTGATGGCTCCAAGAACTCAAATGGTGTTGGTCGTGCTTACGTGTGTGGAACCGTACCCTACACATTCGGATTCCACACTATCACTTCCATTTTTACTGCAGAGCTTTATGCAATATACCGGGCCATTTTACACGTACGTCGACGAAAGTTGGGGGACTGCTTAATCCTGAGTGATTCCCTCAGTGCACTTCAAAGCCTACGGCAGCTGTACAACTACCACCCTATTGTGCAGCGGATACAGGATGCCCTCCACGTTTTACACGCTTCTGGCGTTAGCGTGGTGTGTGCATGGATCCCTGGTCACGTAGGCTTGCGGGGGAATGAAATGGCGGATTTGGCAGCCAAGACGGCTACCATGAAGCCCAGGGTTCGAGTACCATCTGTGACATCGGAAGATTTTAGGGCCGTATTGCGGAGAGCTGTGCAAACCTGCTGGCAGGAAGAGTGGTCCGCTCTCCGCAATAATAAACTTAGATCTGTCAAAGAACTTCCGATTCCCTGGGTTACCTCCTGTCAGTCATCTCGTAGCGAGGAGGTGAATTTGGCTCGGTTACGCATTGGGCACTGCTTTTTACTCATAGTTTTCTATTTAAAAAGGAGCCTTCTCCACTGTGTCCGTTTTGCAATGAAGCGTTATCTGTACGACACGTGCTGCTGGAGTGTTTTCACCTAGCAGACCTTAGGGCGTCTCTGCAGCTGCCGGCCAGCTTTGCAGAAATGCTAGCGGACGATAACGCAGTAGTGGAGAAGGTTTTTAGATTCTTTTCTGTTTTAGAGTTTAGGATTTGACGAATAGAATTTATGACTTTTTAGATTTATATTTCTTTCGTTTTTATAGTTTCTTTTTTTACGTGTATGTATTATTTTGTAGGTATATTTACATTTTTATAGTTTTTTAGAGAAATTTATATCTGGTTTTTGCCATGACCAGTTAGTTTTTTTTAAAAAAGCACCAAGGCGGCCCGGGTTCGATCCCAGGCGACCGCAAAGTGAGATTTGTGGCGGACAACACGGCGCTGGGGCGGGTTTTCTCCGATATCTCCGGTTTCCCCTGCCATCTCATTCCACCGGTGCTCCATCTTCATCTCATGCATCATCAGTGTCATCGCCTGCTGTGCCGTATGTAGTAAAAGCGGGCGTTAAACGCTACACATTTCATTTAGTTTTAAAAAGGGCGCTGATAACCTCTGCAGTTGAGCGTCCTCATACGCATCATCGTCATCATCATCATCACTCTACCCCTCCTCATAGAGGATGTGGGATTGAAAACGCGTCTATCAATATGGTTCGAGCATGATGGATGTCCAGCACTTTATGCACAAGTTTCCAGAGACGTGGAGGATGCGAGGATGAGGTACAAATCTACAGCTTATGTATGATTTTCCAAGTGTCTTAATTTGGCGATGCATGATATGTTTTGATGTACCAAGTTCTTCTGAAAGCCTACGGATACCTTTTTGTGGATTTTCTCACAAAATTTGGTGTGTATCCTCAAACTTCCATATCTTAGGTCTTCCAGAAACAACTGAAGACTGATATATATGCAATGCTAGCCATGGCATTCTGAAATAGCATTGCAAACAAAAGAAACCCAATAAATGTTCCAAAACACCAAAATTAAAAAACCGACATAATTTATGAGACAAGCTAATGTAATTTTAGATTTTAATGTTGCTATTGTTAATGAAACAAGCGATGGAGAGTCAAACAAAAACCTTAAATTTGTAATAACAACTCGAAATTTCGCGGCGTTATCCAGTAAGTTGGTAAGCGTGCTAGAAACAGCATGTGGAATAGCCTGTAGTTGGCAGCATAGTAAAGATGCACACATACCGTCGCAGAATCAGTATAAAGATGGCCGTTCTGTTATTCGGTTGTTGCGTAGTGAAGGTGTGAAACCTAATTCATCGACAAATGAAGGTTCAGTACGGTGATGCATGTTTGCCACGGCAGCAAGTCTACGAGTGGAGTAGGAAGTTTGCAAATGGTGTGACTTCAGTAGAAGATGCTCCACGTCCACGTCAGGCACAACGAGTTACAGCAGTTGAAGTCATAGTGAAGGAAAATCCCCGAGTGCATGTGTGCATGATGTGCTCCAGGTTTACAAAGTGTCTGCAAGATGGGTGCCACGGAGCTGAGTCCTGAAATGAGAGAAAGACGTGTTGATGCTTGTGAAGAACTTCTTTGGTGCTTTGAATGAGAATGTGATGGCTTCCTTGCAAAAATCGTTATTGGGGTTGAAACCTGGGTTCACTTCACCAACCGGAAAGGAAGAGAGCGAGCGAGCAAGGAATGTCGCCATCCTTCATCACCAAAACCAAAGGAGTTTCGAACAAAACCATCAGCAGGGAGGGTTATGGTCACTCTTTTGAGATGAAAAAGGCGTCATCTTGGAGCATTACATACCTAGAAGGACCACTGTTACCAGTGGATCATACACAGATCTCCTAAAATATCATCTGAGGCCTACACTCAAATCAAAGCATCGTGGATTGCTGTCAGCAGGTGAGTTTTTTGCAACATGATAATGCAAGGCCCCACACTGCCCGTACAACAGTTGCAACAATCACAGACCTGCATTTTGAGTGTCTTCCTCATCCACCATACTCAACAGACCTTGCCCCAAGTGATTTCCATATGTTTGGACCACTCAAAGACGCAATGGAAGGAAAGAAGTTCCGTTCCGATGAAGAGATACGCGACGCAGTGCAGTAGTGGTTGCGTGGGCTACCAAAAGGTATTTTTCTAAATTCATGTATGCACTTTGTAATAGTTGGAGGACTTGTACTGAGCGTCGGGGAGATTATGTTGAAAAGTGATACAGCTTTGTACCAGTTCTACACAATACATAATATTTTTAAAAAATATTTACTGTTTTCATCTGACTCACCCTTGTATAATCTCATGTTGTTTTAAGCATTTTTACTGCCTTTGTTTATCAAAGTAACTGAATGATTAAAGTATTATATGTACATTGTTAAACAATCCAGCACCATCCACTGAGAAATCACAAAGGGATTTTGACTCTCTGGTGTTTCCCCTTGTCATAATATTGAATCACGTTATATATGATTCCTTGCGCCTGCTACAAGTGCTGTTCAACAAAGACTGGCTGATTTGTTTCCTGTAGTTTCCGTGATAGTTTTGTATCTGTAACAGGAATATTTGAAAAGAGCAGGTTTTTATGTATAATGTCGGCAGGCGGCAGCACTTGCGTATTAGTAGGTTGGTAGTAATGCACTATTTTGTAGACCCTACGTGCATTTCGCATACCAGTCAGTGGAGGTGACGCGAAAGGAACAGTACAGCGCAATCAAATTCTGTTTTCGTTTAAACCATACAGCTCTCATGAAAAGCTGAAGCAAGCGTATAGTGAAGATGCACTACCTCGTGCAACAGTGTTTAGGTGGTTCAAGGTCTTCAAAGAAGGCCGACTTGTCAGTATTAAGCAAGGTGGGCCTGGTGTTTCAGCTTCTGCTGTGACTGAAGAACATCAACACAGCTGCTGTGATTGTACGAGAGGATTGGCGTATAAGATTGCATAACCGCAGTGAAGAGCTGAGAATTTCATATGGCAGTGAGTTTACAATTATGCACGACCATCTCCATATGACCCGAGTTTGTGCTCGTTGGGTGCCACGTCCGTTGACTCCCGAACAAAAGACTGTGGGAATGGAGACAAGCCGTAAGGTGCTGCGTCATTTTGCTGAGAGAGAAGATGCATTTTTAAAATCAGTTATCACCGGTGATGAGTCATGGCTTCATCGTTATGATCCTGAAGGAAAACAAGCAAGCACAGTTTGGAAATCGCCAGGTTCTTCAACACCAAAAAAGGCAAAAGTTGTTCCATCTGCAGGGAAAGTGATGGTGATCACATTTTTTTACAGTAATGGAACGATTTACCACCATGCAGTTCCCCCTCACACTACTGTTACAGCAGCATACTACACGTCAGTATTGGCTACACTGAGGAAGCACAACGTGCCGACAGGACATTAAATTCTCCAACTGACTCATGTTTTTCCCGGTAAACCACTTAGGGGTTCTCATAAACACATGAGACAACTACCCTAAAGCGGCGTACAACATGTAAGTACTTTAAGTACTTTGCAGTCTGACTCTATCTTTTCATACTTTAGCCTACAAACGTACGGTGTGAAAGAACAATAAATTTCCATTAATTGTACCTAATAGTGGCCCGAACTATAAAGCCCGGGCCTTAAAGTACTTACAATAAGTCGCCATTAAGGTAGTTGCCTCCTGTGTTTATGCGAACTCCTAAGTGGTTTACCGGGAAAAACAGGAGTCAGTTGGAGAATTTAATGTCATGTCGGCACGTTGGCCATAGTAGCTCAAGGGTTAGAGCGGCTGGACGGCAACCAGAAGATCCTTGGTTCAAATTCCGGCTATGGCATTGAATTTTTCGTCTGAGTCTATCTTTCCATACTTTAGCCTACACACGGCCAGTGTGAAAGAACAATTAATTTCCATTAATTGATCTAATAGTGGTTAACTTAAAGCCCGGGCCTTAAAGTACTTACAGCATAGTAAGTCGTCATTAAGGTAGTTGTCTCATGTGTTTATGAGAACTCCTAAGTGGTTTATCGGGAAAAACACGAGTCAGTTGGAGAATTTAATGACATGTTGGCACGTTGACCATAGTAGCTCAATGATTTAGAGCGGCTGGATGGGGACCAGAAGATCCGTGGTTCAAATCCCGGCTATGGCATTGAATTTTTCACTCTGACTCTATCTTTCCATTCAGTTTTTGGCTCGATTCAAAATCACCTGTATACCACATCTACCTTATAGCCCCGATTTTGTACCCTGTGACCTTGTTTTATTCCCATCACTAAAGGCAAAGCATAGGGGTATTCGATTTGAGAACTGTGAAGCAGTGCTCAAGAAAAGTGAGGCGATTCTCAAGGACATGACAAAGAACGGTCTGTAGTACTTGTTCGAGGACTATCAGAGACGCTATTAAACGTGCATTGAAGTAAAAGGGGACTGCTTTGAAAAATATCACGTAAACTTTGAATTGCAGTAATTAACATCTGTGAAAAGAATCAGTCTGTCTTTGTTGATCAGCCCTCATAATATTGAGACGCTGCTGTAATTGCATATGGAGAGAGTGTACATGCGCTGTACCGGCGATAGCTTTACGTAAACATCTGTGTTTGGAATTTTTCCCCGTACGCCTCCTCGGTCTCCCATGTAGTAGTACTACCTCTGATCACGTGATAGAAGCATATGACGTCACAAGGCAAGATTTGGTGCGAAGTCGGTCGATTAGATCCTGCAGTCGGTTTCTTACATTGCTGAACTATGAATCTTATCAATAGGTTTCAGTGTGACCATTGTAGTATTGTGGATGCCCAGACGAATGGAACCCGCCACTGAAGACAACTGGAATATGAGTCAAGGTTAAGAGAGATGCATAAAATACCTCCTGGCGTGAGAAAGCTTGGGAACTTGAGGATAAGCCCTTAGAAAAATGCGTTTTAGTGATAATATCGCAGGTTCACATGGTTAGTTTTCACCCGCCTTAGGAAGGACGTAAAAAAGAGAACTTGAAAAGAACATGCTCTGGTAACAGGGACGCATGAAAAAGTCTTCCCTTCTTATCTCCTTTTCCACTGCGGAGGTAGGAGACATGATGTAATCCAATGGTTTGTGTGTATGGGCCTCTTCACAATTGATGGCGGCTAGGACCTCACTATCCTGCTATATCCCGGTTGTATGTTTCTAGCCACTCTCAAAGGGAAGGTAGGGGGGAAGGGAATGAAAAAGTATCGCCACCGTAGAAGGATGAAGGAAAAATATCCCTAAGACCGTCCTATAGGGAATATGAAATACCTTCACCGCTAGATGACGCTGCATATAATACACTTTATTCTTGTTTATACCCCCCGGTGTATGGAGCGTGCGTCGTGGCCTTTCGAAAGGCTATACTCTCCACACCAGGGCACAATTATATAACTTCTGCGTTTACTACAGGATTTTGTGATGTTCTTTACATATTTTCTTGTTTAGTGATTTTTTGTAAGCAATATTGTAACACCACAGAATCGAGGACATAATCTGGGATGTTAATGAACCACACCAACATAATTTCAGCAATTGTAGACGTGATTAACATGAGGGCTGTTCAATAAAGAATAATCATAGTTATTTTACGGTCATAATTTTTCGCACTAAAATTCAATCTTATATTTTGTTGACTTAAGGGTACGTATGACTGAAATTTTCAAATTCTGCACTAATAATGATAGCTTTTTCAAATTTACACCATAGGTGTAGTATATTGTAAGCATGTTACAAAATAAATTTAAACCATTTTTCTCCAGAAGTTTAGAAATTATGATAGATTTTGTATGTTTTTGTTACGTCACTAAAAAAGTCCCTTGCGACAAAATATTTTGAATTTGGTCTAATATTTTAACCCTATGTTCATAATACACATACTTTTTGAAATTGCTCTGGGTTTTTCTCTGTCTCCTTTAGTTTAGGTCACAAAAATTTTTTAATTTACAAATATTCTTTTTTTGTCTAAAAACTGTAAGTTTTGTGTTTGAAAATTAAAAATATATGCTTATATACATTTCACAATAAAACCTAGGGCAATTTCCATTCCTCATGATATTCTGAACCTGTGGAGGAAATTTCATGAATGTAGTACAAAAACTGCATCGCAAGGAGCATTTTACAGGAAGAAAAATGCTGAAAATATGAACATTGAGAAAACAGCGATTAAAGATTTGATTGCGTAACTCACATTAAAATCCACCAGGCTGATAGGTTGGACCCTCAGATTTCTTTTTCCTCTCCTCTGTTGCTGCTTTTTCCACCTTTTTCTTCTTTAGATGTTGCTTTTCTTCTGCACAACTTCGCTTCTTGCTTTGCAGGATACGAGTCTGATCTCGCTGCACTGAAGTTTTCCTTGCTGAGTCTACTACACTTTCACCTCTGATATTTTGCTGCAGCTCCAATGACTTAAGACTACCCATGTTAAACTCACTGATACTTTTAATAACAGCAAGATCCAATTTTTGTTTTGATATGAAAACTTCCTTTGGGCAGTTATTCCATATGACATGATGCAAAGATTCATTGGCATTCTGTGTTTTTCCTGTTTTGCACCTCTCTTGTAATGTTGTAGAAGCCAGCCTCTGATATATTAGCAACATTTTAGGAACTATTTTGTCTGAAAGCCTTATTTTTCTTCTCTTGAATTGAAAATTTAAGAACGGAAAACAGACAAAGAATGTGGATGCAGGCAAAAGAGGGCGTGACTCTGACAGAGTTTAAAGGCCACCGACATTTAAATAAGCATTTAAAAATGGCGTTCGGAGGCAAATTATGCATTTTTCATATTCTGGAATGTCTAAATTATTGTATAGAATTAAAATTAAAAAAATTCGTTATTTTCACGATTTTCATGAAATTTCAGTCATACATATCCTTAATTAGATCTCCAGGGAAACATCGGGCAGCTAAAAAAATGCTACCAACTTAGACTTTTTTTAAAAGTGTGTTTTACGTAGAAAAATTTGATTTATATGACAAGTGTGAATATCAAACTGCCAAAATGCTGACCAATTTAATGAGGAGGAAAATAGAATATATGGATTCTCTATCTTTGATGCATAATATTCTGAAATCACCTAGATTCAAATATAGGACAGCCAGTGATGGTCGCGAAAGGCAGCATATTGTTGCTCCAATACTAAATTTTCTGCACACGATGCATAACATTAGTACACGAGAATCATGGTGTAAAAATGCTTCAGAAGTACACATTCATATCTTCCATATTTATTAAGTACTTTAATAAAACAAAAATTGGTTTAAAGTCTGTTACAGAGAGTACAGCAACTACGAGGGCTGTTCAATAAAGAATGATCACAATTTTTTACGGACATAATTTTGCGCACTAAAATTCAATCTTATTATATTCTGTTAGCTTAATGTGAAACAAACATGCCGTAGTAGTTTCATTGTTGGTTCTCCTGGTTCCCGCCTATGAGAACCAGGCAAGTTCAGACATGTTCAGTATCGCCTACCGCTGCAATGGAGGTAACATACAGTTGAAGTTGATGTTAGAGGAAGACCCGGAGTCTCTTTCAAACGTAATCACTGCTGACGACACTTGACTACATCATGTTGATCCTGATAGCAAACAGCAAGGCTCAGTGTGAAAATCTGCTTCATCACCAACCACCCAAAAAAAGCAAAAGTGGTTGCTTCTACTGGGAAAGTTATGGTGATCTCATTCTTTGATATTCATGGAATGGTTTATCAGCATGTTGTACCTGCACACACATCAGTAACTGGACAATACTACAGGGATATCCTGAAAACATTACAAGTCCATATCAGGCGCAAAAGACCACATTTCCGTGAAGCAGGCTGGATGTTGCATCACGATAATGCGCGTCCTCGTATTGCCCAAGTTGTTGCTGAATATCTTGCAAAAATCAACGGGATGTGCATCCGTCATCCTTTCTATAGTACGGATTTAGCCCCATGTGCCTTTTTTCTATTCCCTAACTTGAAGAAACGCCTTCGTGGGAGGCATTTTCCATCATCAAAAGCAGTGGTGAAGGCTGCGGAGGTGATTTTGAAGGATCTCTCAAAAAATAGTTTCCAGCATGTCTTTGAAGACTGGTAGAAACGCTGGAACAAGTGCATCGCATTCAGGGGTGACTATTTTGAGAAGGACCATCAAAATTGAGGATGAGTAAAGGTACGTTGTCAAAAAAAGTGGCGATCATTGTTTATTGAACATCCCTCATATAAACAAGTTGAGAAAAGCAATATAATATAACTCAGTTAATTATGTTAAACCTAATTGGCATCAGATGCTGATAAGTTGGTATTTAAACAAGGTTTTCAAGATTTAATACCTCAGAAATCTTGCAGAAACCTCTAACTTTACCATTGCCAGTGCGACACTGAACAGCGATTAACTGCCTTCTTGCATCATGGTGCCTCAATCGTACCGCCAGAAATTGGTGTTTCTAAGGTCATTGATTCAGTTCCTCTCATGTAGTTAATTTTTTCTTCGTCTGTTTAATACTTAAATTCTAATGTGAAGAAATTGCTTTATTCATAACAGCCCTAATAATATCAGCATGTGAGGTTATTCGACACACAAGGATTTTGGACAGAGTACGGCAGTTGTTCCTTCACTGTTGCCAAATTTGCATTCAAAACGCCGGTCGCCATTTCGACTAGTTTGTCTAAACCTGGCGTAAAGAGGTACAGTTACTTTTTGCAGAATTCAACTATTGTTAGAAGGAATTGTAATTAATTGCACTGATAGGGTGAAATTACTTGGTATACCTACGAAGTAGGTTTATGTATGCCTAGATGTTCATTTATTTAACTATTTTTAAGAATGATTCATAATTTGTTTGGATCACAATTACGTATGATGAAGCAGTTGGCGCCTAACCGCGGAATAACATCTGAATGAGGACATTCCAAATGCATCAACTGATTCTCAATTGTTCCTGAAATGTTGGTTAGTTCACTATACAGATATGCAATTGTCTCTCAAGTGGGTTACTCTGAATGTGACGTTATATTTACCCTGGTCCTTCAAAGCTGCAGCTCAGACACTTATTTCAGTCGACCCTGGCAAGTTTCGCTTTCCAAAGCGGCCAACCCTTGCAGTACACGTAGATAATTAAACATATGCATTACAGCTCTCCAAAATTTCGCTGCTGATTTCCCTCTAGGTGAATGTTTGCTCCTGATTTCCAGAGTGCGCGCGCAGCGATACTTTTCTGTACCTTGTGTTGAAACAAAGCAAACCGGGTAGCTCCCTTGAGTTCCTAAACGTGTTAGCAGAATGCTACTGTGGGACAAGCAGCCCCAGAGGGGATGCCCTGACGAGCAATTGTTTCATGTGATATTTTAGTTTTACAAACAAACACTAATGTTTAACACAGTTCTGAAAAGGGTGTTTTCTTTAGGGTCAGCCTGTTGATGTGGTAGAAAGTATTGTTTTTCTCCATATTCTATGGACTTTTGTTTTCAGGTTTATAAAAATTATTTCACTAGAATCTGTGTATCTATGTGTGTGACACAATCAAAAGAGCACTAAGGAATAAAGTTAGAAAGATAGGCAGCTGAGATTTTATTCAGCATCGGCACTAACAGCAGCAGCGTATGGAAGTGAGACTGGGTCCTAAAAGAAATCCTCAATCAATAGAAATGAACTGAAAGGTTGTACAAGCCAGAAACAATTAGAAATAAAAATATTGTGACTTTGTGGGTTCGTGAAATGAAAAGTCCAATTACACCACTCAAAAATGTTCTTTATTTCCACCGACTTACAGTTAAACTCTTGCCAATTACACAGAATTACGTAATGCACACAATTACGATTCACCAGTTCGTCCGTTACAATTTCACTTGCACTCGTAATTACGTACAATCTTCCGATGCTCTCACAGTCTTCTCGTCGTACACTAGCACTGCATCCTTACACCAAGAACTGACTGACTCACCAACTCGACGTGCTGCTTATATAGGGCCAGCGGGTCGATCGGAAGGTTCCAGATTAGAGGAAATATCCCGTAATTTCGAGAACACAGGTGGAACAGAAACAGACGGCGCCGTGATGTTTTTTGTCCCAGCCATCCCTTCTTAACGCTATAAGACACGAGGGGGCGGGGCGAACACCGACCCGTCTGCTGCTCCCCCAGTCTATAGGGTGTTCCGACGCTCGGGTGACAATATTAGAGAGGAACTAAAAGTAGAATCACTTATTCAACAATAGCTCATAGGAACACTGCGATAGATCATCTGAAAATAATGACAGAGGATAAGATAAGAGATGTATAAATCTAGAGGAAGAAAATCGCCAGGAAGATCAAGAAAGTGCTGGACTGAACAAATGTGAGATAGTGAGATTGAAAGACCTAATCCTAGTGCTCAAATGAGCCCAGGGTGCACAGCGCTCAGATTTATCATACATTCATCTTTCAGGATAAGGGAAATCTCCGGAGGAAACCTTACCCAGATAACTTTCCCTGACTCACGAGCTCTTGAACGTGAGGCAGACAACCTACGGAGGCGGGTGATGTTAATATATAGATATAGCAGTATTAAAATAAGTAAAATATACATTTACAGTGCACATAAAGACTCGAATGGACTTTGTACAACTAAAATAATGTTCAACAAAGGAGTGAATGCAATAAGCATTAATAGAAACAAGGTAGAACTTGAAGAATATGGGTATCTTGGCCAGTTCGTTACCCTACACAATTATATGAAACAATAAATCAATTCCTGTGGCACAATCATGGGCATATCCTGGACTGATAAGTAAATATAAATGCCCCAATTAAAGCAACACTCCTGTATTGCTCTATGCACTCCAGAGCTTACTGGAGATCTACTGATGAAAAGTGGAAAGAAAATTATTAGACATTTCACTATGAGACACAGTTACAAACAGTAGGCTCTAAGAAAACACGTCCTCAACAATGTAGAACAGGAGGCTGAAAGAATCAAATATACAATAAGCTTGAAAACGGCTATATCAGGCCACTGTATAAGCATTCAGATATTTCTTGTTGATTTTGTTTTGTTCCACATAACAAAGTCAGCCAAAAACAAGGACTCGATCAATGTTGGTCATGCTGCCTTGGGTAAAACCTGTTAGTTCGTCAGATTGGAATTACTTCTGCCACTTGTTACTTTCAAGCTGGTGTTATTACGTCTCTCAAGCCGAAGAATGATTTTTTAATAATAAATATTGTCTCAACCGTATGGGCTGTGACTGGCAGAGACAACTCAGAGTACTTGAGGGTCTATGTATTAGACTTTTTACCGTTTAAGATGTATAAGGTTCATAACAGATGGTGCAGTCTTACAGAGACATCAAATTAGCAATTAGTAGGCTCCGGTTACCGCTCCGGTCTCGCTCAGGTTTGCTTCTGGCTTCGCTCCGGCTTCACGCTAACCGCAGTCCAACTTTACTCTAAATTTACCCTAACTTAGCTCTGGCTTGGCTCTTGTCATCCTCCGGCCCACCTCCAGTCCCGGCCGCGCCGTGGCTCAGTGGTTAGACCGCTTGGCTCTCACCAAGGCGGCTCGGGTTCGATCCCAGGCAACCGCAAAGTGAGATTTGTGGTGGACAACACGGCGCTGGGGCGGGTTTTCTCCGGGACCTCCGGTTTCCCCCGCCATCTCATTCCACCGGTTCTCCATCTTCATCTCATGTATCATCAGTGTCATCGCCTGCGGTGCCGTATGTAGTAAAAGCGGGCGTTAAACACTACACATTTCATTTCACCACCAGTCCCGCTCTGGCTTCGCTCTAGCCTCACTCTAACTTCATTCTTTGATAGCCCTGGCTTGGCTCCGGTCCCGCACTGGCTCCGCTGTAACCTCATTCTCCCACCCAACTCTGACTTGGCTCTGGCTTTATTCTGGCTTCGCTATGACTTCGCTCTGGCTAGGTTCCGGTCACCGCTCCGGTCCCGCACTGGCTCCGCTGTAACCTCATTCTCCCACCCAACTCTGACTTGGCTCTGGCTTGATTCTGGCTTCGCTATGACTTCGCTCTGGCTAGGTTCCGGTCACCGCTCCGGTCCCGCACTGGCTTCGCTGTAACCTCATTCTCCCACCCAAATCTGACTTGGCTCTGTCTTGATTCTGACTTCGCTATGACTTCGTTCTGGCTAGGTTCCGGTCAACGCTCCAGTCCCGCACTAGCTTCGCTGTAACCTCATTCTCCCACCCAACTCTGACTTGGCTCTGTCTTGATTCTGACTTCGCTATGACTTCGCTCTGGCTAGGTTCCGGTCAACGCTCCAGTCCCGCACTAGCTTCGCTGTAACCTCATTCTCCGACCCAACTCTGCCTTGGCTCTGATTTGAATCTGGCTTCGCTATGACTTCGCTCTGGCTAGGTTCCGGTCAACGCTCCAGTCCCGCACTAGCTTCGCTGTAACCTCATTCTCCCACCAAACTCTGACTTGGCTCTGGCTTGATTCTGGCTTCGCTATGACTTCGCTCTGGCTAGATTCCGGTCAACGCTCCAGTCCCGCACTAGCTTCGCTGTAACCTCATTCTCCGACCCAACTCTGCCTTGGCTCTGATTTGAATCTGGCTTCGCTATGACTTCGCTCTGGCTAGGTTCCGGTCAACGCTCCAGTCCCGCACTAGCTTCGCTGTAACCTCATTCTCCCACCAAACTCTGACTTGGCTCTGGCTTGATTCTGGCTTCGCTATGACTTCGCTCTGGCTAGGTTCCGGTCAACGCTCCAGTCCCGCACTAGCTTCGCTGTAACCTCATTCTCCCACCAAACTCTGACTTGGCTCTGGCTTGATTCTGGCTTCGCTATGACTTCGCTCTGGCTAGGTTCCGGTCAACGCTCCAGTCCCGCACTAGCTTCGCTGTAACCTCATTCTCCCACCAAACTCTGACTTGGCTCTGGCTTGATTCTGGCTTCGCTATGACTTCGCTCTGGCTAGGTTCCGGTCAACGCTCCAGTCCCGCACTAGCTTCGCTGTAACCTCATTCTCCCACCAAACTCTGACTTGGCTCTGGCTTGATTCTGACTTCGCTATGACTTCGCTCTGGCTAGGTTCCGGTCACCGCTCCGGACCCGCTGAGGTTTGCCTCTGGCTTCGCTCCGGCTTCACGCTAACCGCAGTCTAACTTTACTATAAATTCACTCTAACTTAGCTTTGACTTCGCTCTGGCTAGGCTCCGGCCCCCATTCCGGTCCCTCTCTGTCTTCGCTCCTGCCTCAATCTGACCTCATTCTCCAATCCAACACTGGCTTCACTCTGGCTAGGCTCCGGACCCCGCTCCGGTCCCTCTCTTGCTTCGCTCTTGCCTCACTCTGACATTCTCCAATCCAACACTGGCTTCGCTCTGGCTAGGCTCCGGTCACCGCTCCGTTCCCGCTCTGATTTGGCTCTGGCTTGATTTTGGTTTCGTTATAGCTTCGCCCTGGCTAGGCTCCGGTCACCGCTCCGGTCCCGCTCTGGCCTGGCTCCGGCTTCACTCTAACCTCACTCTAAATTCACTTTAAGTTCACTCTTAACTTGGCTCTGGCTAGGCACTGGCCCACTTCTGGATCCGCTCTGGCTTCCTCTTGTCTCACTCTAACTTCATTCTTTAACTTAACTCTGGCTTTGCTCTGGGTTTGCTCTGGCTCCACTCCGGCTCCGCTCTGGATTTGCTTTGACTTTACTGTGACTTTAATTTACTTCGTGGACGTTGTTTGGGTGTTTGGGTTTAGCTCTCTCAACACTCAGAGGCACCCAATTGAGAAATTTGGTTCGGGACTCCGGGATCGCCAATTCCGTACCTACCGCAATAGGCCCCTGGGGTGGGGGGCCATAGATAACTACACAAAAACATGTATTCTCTTTTGTAAAAAAAAGAAAAATTCAAAATTTTTAATTTCTGTTTTTGTTGGAGCCTGGAAACGTAAAGCTCAGATTCTTCTTTTGACAAATTTAAGTCGCGTGCCAAATCATTCAAGCCTACTTTCTCTACAAAATGTCTTTCTCTTTCAGCATTTTCAGGTTGAAAGTCACGTTCCTCTGAAGTAGAGGGTGGTGTAATTTTCAGCTAAGAAATCTGTCCGTCATCCGCCCATGTCTCCATCTATCCTTTACTTCAAGGGTTGCCTCACTGATATCTAAACATTTTCCCACACATACTGTAGTGAACTGGTTTTGTTGTACGATGGCAGCTAAAACTCAAATAATAGTATCATGTCTCCCGGGGAAACCAGAGGGTTTAGATTACAGACCTACGGTACCTAACTAAAATATGCATGAAGTATCCAGCGTCGGTGGATTGGCATTCCTATCGCTTCTGTATTGTTTTCGCTCCCAAACGCATACCGCTCCGAAACTTGCTGCAATAGTTTGCTACAGTCAATGGAAAGCTTCTCCCTTTTGTAGTAGACGTATTTTCGATATAACAGGCCTAGAATTCCATTTAAAAATCCATACTTAGTGGATTTACGTACCTCACTGAGGTTTTATATGTAATGCTGACACAGTTTAACATCGTTGCTTATTAGATTGGTACAACAGATGGATAACTGTGGATATTGAATATGAAATGAGATACTAATTAGAAAATTAAATTTGGGAAGGCCCAAACTTTTGGGCACCTCTTCAGAATGTTCCATTTATAAAGGCTGGAGTATATGTGAAAATTCTTTTAACTTGCACCTCAAAATATTTTTAATATCAGAAATTTGTTAAAAGGCCCTCCTAAAAATTCAATCACTACAAAAGAAAAACCAAGAATCTATGAGATCAAATGTGAAACTTTCCCTAAAATTTATATAGGAAAAACAAAAAGAAATATTAACATCAGAATTAAAGAACATCTAAGAAACATTAAAAATGGTGAAACAGAAAAATCAGCAGTGGCTTTTCATTTTTTGAATACTAGACATGACAACAACTTGGAAACATCTCTAATAAAATATATTAATCACCCCATAGACCTTTCCGTATGGGAAAAAATCTTCATTAATAAAAATCGGCATAGTCATGAATTTTGAAACTCCACCACCGGACATCTTTGACAAGTACATCACGCCATCTATTGACAATACGGAGAAAGAGGAAACCACTACAACTTACAATAATCGAGTATCAGCTGATAATAGGAGCAAGAGCTCTTGAAACATGTCCTGTGAATAAACAGTGTGAGTGAAGCAGTGTGTCAATATCTTCTCGATTCGATTTTGTTCTAATTTGTGCTTCACTGTCCCTACGCTTCTTTCAAGTGTATACTTATAAATATATACTTCATGTAAATTACCAAAAGAAAATGTAAATCCATTCAAGATTTATTTTTTTAAATTCGAATTTTCACTTATATTTTTACAAGTACCTTTAAAAAACAATTTAAGTATTGCTTTAATTACAGAAAAAATGTAGATTTGTAGCTGCACTATTTTTATAGATAAGTGCGCACAAACTTAAAAAAAAAACAGCATTAAGATTTTTATGTTGGAACTACACCTCAGAGTTCCCCAGATCCATGTTCTGCATCTTTTTCAATATCAGCATCCTTCATCTTTTGTTTTTTACTCCTCTTCTTCCTAGACTCCATGGACACTTGCTCTCTGGTATTATTAATTCTTCTTCTTCACTTCATGGCATAGGCAATCAAATGCCTGTTCCGCCTTCGAAGTCCTCCAGCCATCGTTTCCTGGGTCTGCCCACCAATCTCCTACCTTTAAGATGATACTGTAATATTTGTTTTGTAAGTCTATTATATAGCATTCTTTCAACATGTTCCTTCCATTTTTGTTTGAGATCTTTTAACCTATCATTCATACTAAAAATGTCCAGCTCTTCTCTTATATTTTCATTTCTTATTAAGTCCCTCTTCGTGCATCCTTTCACACTTCTCAAGAATTTCATTTCTGAAGCCTGTATTTTACTCTGTTGCTTTTTAGTCAACGTCCAAGTCTCACTTCCGTATGTCAGTATAGGTACAGCCATAACTTTCTAGAACTTTAGTATTATTAATTATTTTGTTAAATTTGGTAGGGGGGCTGGTAAATTGACAACAGCAGCCAATGTCTTACCTGCCTCAATTCCCTTCCCAATGCTCCTCAAGCCACAAGCAAACCTTACAGCTACTTCTGACCACTTTCAATATTTCTGGATGTTTAAAATGTATATTTTTTATTACACTTTTGGCAATTGAGTGATAATTTAGCTAATAATCCACTTCGTTTCTTGGTGTCCTCTGATATGGCAGCATTTTTCATTTTCAAAAAATGTACACTGTACAAAGTTTCTATATCTACTAACTGAAAGGCCGCGCCGTGGCTCAGTGGTTAGACCGCTTGGCTCTCACCAAGGCGGCCCGGGTTCGATCCCAGGCGACCGCGAAGTGAGATTTGTAGTGGACAACACGGCGCTAGGGCGGGTTTTCTCCGGGACCTCCGGTTTTCCTCGCCATCTCATTCCATCGGTGCTCCATCTTCATCTCATATATCAGTGTCACCGCCTGCGGTGCCGTATGTAGTAAAAGCGGGCGTTAAACAGTACACATTTCACGTTTTACTAACTGAAAACTTGTTGATCTAATATCATTGTTCACTTTAAAATGAAATGTGTAGTGTTTAACGCCCGCTTTTACTACATACGGCACCGCAGGCGGTGACACTGATGACACATGAGATGAAGATGGAGCACCGGTGGAATGAGATGGCGGGGGAAACCGGAGGTCCCGGAGAAAACCTGCCCCAACGCCGTGTTATCCACTACAAATCTCACTTTGCGGTCGCCTGGGATCGAACCCGGGCCGCGTTGGTGAGAGCCAAGCGGTCTAACCACTGAGCCACGGCGTGGCCTTGTTCCCTTTAAGCTATCGCTGCCATTACACAATGAAGAAACCAATTTTTTTCCATAAAGAACCAATTTTCATTTCACATTCACCGCCAATACTTGAATTTGGGTTTGATGAACTCAATATATCGTCACGTGTTAACTGCACTTTTTCAATTTTAAGGGTTGTAACACTTATTATATAATCGGAATTACTTAAACTGTTTATAGTGGTTCCCATGCCGATTTCTTACACCAGATTTTCCGCCTCTGATGCTTGATAAAAGATAAAGAAGTCCTAAAGGTATGTATGAATCAACAAAAGGAAATTGGAAGTAGCAAAAGTTGCTTCTCAGAGGCGAAAAAAACAAACTATGGAAAGAATAGGAATAGGGAGTTTATGTAGACTAGAAAACAGGAATGTAGAAGACTTTTGGAGGATAGTCAGAACCAGAATGGAGGATATAGAAAGACAAGGAATATGGGGAGGGATAGAAAACAGAAAATCATTAGTTTTATAGGTTAATAAAGAGATATAGACCAATGTAACAAGCAAGAGGGGGAAGGGATGGCTTAGATTAGAAGAGGATCAATGTTCTTAGAGGGAATAATAAGTAGCAGTTTAGAAATATGTGAGATAGGTGGAGAAACAGAAAATACAGTTCATATTCTGACAGATTTCAAAGAGCTAGCAGTATGGAGACAAAGTATGGGAGAAGAAATGGAAAAAGATGTAGAGCGAGTTGATAGCTATAAAATAGGTTACGAGAAAAAATGAAAAACAGAAATATAGGGAACCTGTTTTGGAAAGCTAAAGAGAAATGGATGAGAAAAGGGAGAAACAGCAAACTAGAGTAGATGATGGAAGGGTGACTATGTTACTCAGCAATGCTAGAAGGCCTGGGAGCCAAGCAGGCTGAACCAGCCAGGTTAAAAATGGCGTCAAGCAATTTATACAACTATGCTAAGAAAATATGTATGTTATGTAGATAAAACATTATAAATTGATATAGGACTTTGTAAAAATGCTGTTAAATACGCACTTAGTGCAAGTAAAATTTAAATAGAGGAATGAAAAAGTCTTAACTATCACCGCCTGTTATGTTTTACATTTCATTCTCTTTGCAGGATTTTGTAATTTAAGAAAAATATAAGTATTTGAAAATGCAAACCTTAACCAGGAATATTGTGAAAATTAGTTATATCCACTAAAATATGAGAATATTTTACATAAACTATGATTCAAGCGGAGCCAGAACGGCATTCTGGGCTAAAATATCACAAAATGAGTCATTGCCAACATTATCTTCCCTGATATTTTTAGAAGGGAATGACGATATCTATTTTCCTGTCGCAAGATTTTAAAAGCCCTAACTAGACCCATTTTGGAAAGGCTGCACAGTGTGCCACGCCCCCTATTAGTCATTTGTAACTCTGTTCTCTCCTTGGTTGTAACCTTATTGAAGCTATATTCCAGAGAACACCCTTATTAGGAAAGGAAGTCCTTCTTTTGTCTATTAATATTAATCTGTGCATCTGATATTAATTCTTCCATGCTTTGTTTACGTATGTTTTGAATTACTAGTGCTGTTTTCAAGATGGGAAGCAGCAATAATTTTGGTGTAAGAAATCGACATGGGAACCAGTATAAACAGTTGATGTAATCCCGATAACATCTGATCTACAAACCCTAAAATGGAAAAGGTGACAATATATTGACTTCGTCAAACCTAACCTCAAACATTGGCGATGAATGTGAAGTGAAAATTGGTTCTTCAAGGAAAAAATTGGGTTTTTCATTGTGTAATGGCAGTGGTGACAATTTAACTAAAGTAAATAATGATATTATATCAACAAGTTTATGGTTAGTTAGATATAGAACTGTTATCTTCAGTTGTTAGGAACTTTGTACAATGTAAATTTTGTGAAAATGAAAGTTGTCACATCAGAGGACACCAAGAAACGAAATTTATTATTAGCTGCATTATCACTCATTTGCCAGAAGTGTAATAAAGAATATATCTTTGAAACATCCAGAACTATTGAAAGTGATGCAGAAGTAAATGTAAAGTTTGCTTATGGTTTGAGAAGCTTTGGCAAGGGAATTGAGGCAAGTAAGATATTCACTTTCTTCTCGGGCAGCAAGCCAGGTGAAAAGATGATTAGATATCAACGTTTCGGGAGTGTGCATCTCTCCCATCATCAGAATATTTATAAAATGTTATAACCACAAAATGAAATACCGGATATAACACAACTATAAACAAAGACAAAACGCTATCAAATTTCGCTTTAATGAACAAAAGACTGTTCTCAGTA